>JAUNZO010004667.1:0-17765 GCA_031894775.1 Chloris gayana | reverse complement strand
TGATACTAATATATCATTAACGTAGTTAACAATATAGCTAGGTTGATTCTAGTGTTCTAATGGCAATCAAGGGTATAACGTTCATATCTATAGTGATTTGAACATTATCACATATCAATTGGGCTCTAGTAAAATAATTGCAAGGATAAATGCATATAAGAGTAGCTTCATATATAGGTGCGAGAATAAGCAGAGAAATTTGGATCAATTATGATCAAGGAATTGATAGAGCTTGCACGGCAACGCTAAATCCATTAGGAGTCGTGCCTCACGTCGTTACTCTACTTGGCGTCGGAATCTGTCTTGAGACATGGGCCGTCGGGCGTCGTCCCCAGCCGAGTACTCCTTCGGATTCTCTACCTCTATCATACGTGAAGCTAATACGAAAAAGAAAATAAATAATTAAGAAAGCAATCAAGCTCCAATTTAAAACCCCATTAGATCGAAGGTTTAGCGTACACCAATGGGTGGAAGGGTTACGTTAGGGTTTATGAGGACAAGATCGGGGTTATGGGGAATAGGTTTGGATATGCCGGGATTCGGGAGTTTAATGGTGAATGAATCGGTGGAAACGGAGATCGGACGGTGGAGATGGGAGATTAAGGCGGGGGGGGGGGGAGGGGATATTTTGGTGGGATGAGATTATTGGCTACCAAAATATTCTATGCGTTGGAACGATCGCGTGAGCGTAGAAATCGCTCTGAATTGGAGTTTCGGATCAATAGTTATGAAGACCGGAAGTTTCAAGGATCTTCATGTAAATACTTTTAAGGTCATAGGGACCTATTTGTAAATACATAAAAGTATGGAGGGCCTTTTTGTAAAATGTTAGGGACTTGAAATGTAATTTTCAAATAGGTTGGGGGTCTTTCTGTAAATTTCCAAGGGCCTAAACATACTAATTAGAAAGCTTAGGGGCCCGGATGTAAAAGTACCTTGGGCTGGGGTTTTCTAGAAATTTAAGAATTATTTTTGTATTGGAAAGGTCTGTGGACTAAGTCCACGGCTCAGTGGAACAGGTCCATGGGCTTGGTGTATGGGATTATAAGGATCTAGGAGATCTAGGCCGTTGGATGCGAGATGGAGGGCGGAGATTTTATGAAGTGAAGGGGTATCCTATGATCTAATCTCACCCGTGGATCTCTAGATGGACGGCTGGGGTCGGTTGGGGATGATTCGCGGCGGCGGCGATGCCCAAAGCGAGACGCGCGGCCGGGGCGGCCGGAATCCTTGTTGGCGGCCGTTGTGGTGGTCGGGAGGGAGAGTGGAGAGCACGACGGGGCTTGGCGGAACGTGGCGGAGCTGGTGGTGTAGGCGGTGGCTTGTGACGGTGTCGGGTGAGGACGAGCCTCCTCGCCGGAGAGGTGCGCGGTGGAGACGAGCGATGGAGTTGTGCGGATTGCGGTGGAATCGAGTGGGGAAAGGGTCGGAAAGATGCGCCGTGCTTCGGCGGGGATGGGCGGCACATCGGTCCGGGTCCGGGAGGCCTACGACGGCCGGATGGCGGAGGGGGAGGAAGGAAGTGGGCGGCGGCTCGTGGGGGAGATGGGCGAGGGGAAAAGGGGAAGGCCGGGGTAATTTTCTTAGTCCCGACGGGAGTACCGGCCGTGGTGCGGCGAGTGGAGGTGGGACGGAGGCCTTCTATAGGTCGGGGAAGGTGGTGTGGCCATGGCCGTGGCTTAGCGGCCAAGGCGGCGAGCGACACGGTTCACGGTGACGGGGGAACCTAGTACGGTGGCTGCGGTAGATGGGCGGAGGGGTGAGGCCACGGTGGTGCGTGCGCTAGACGACGACCGCGTTGGGCTGGTGGGCGGAGAGCGACGGTGGATGGGGCCGTGTACGGACGGTGCGTCCGGTGCGCGGCTCGACGGACGACTTGATAAGATGGTCGGGTCGGCACTTGCGTCTAAGAGATGGGCGGCGGCTTCGGTGCGCGGGTGCGGCTGGCTGCAAGCGCGTGGGACGCGGAGGCGGTGGCACTAGCGGAGATAGGGGCCGTGGGGCGGAGCGCCGGTCGGGTGACGCGTGACGTCGCGGTCGGGTTGAGCGGGGAAGACGACGGAGGTGGTGTCCGGGGTCGTGGGCTGGGCCGGATAAGGGGAGGGTGTGGGCCGAAAAGGGGAAAAGGGAAAAGAGGCCCGCGAAGCAAGAAAATGCATTTTCTTTTTGCCTGGATTTTTTGTGGGTTAAATTCTGGTTTGGATTTGTTTTGGAGTTTAATCTTGGAGCACCCCATAAAATAAAATAACAAGAGCAGAGCAACATGCACTTTTCAAGGTTGTTTTTATAGTTTTTCAGAAATTTATCTTCCCTCTAGCTTATTTGGTTAATGGGTTTTGTTTTCGAAAATTTGTGTATCGCGGAAATAAAATATTAAAAAATTGAATTAGTCGTAATTTTTGAATTTAATTTAAGTTTAAAACTTTGTACCACCGTGCTGCTCGCTCTTTCTGTTCCCGGCGTGTGTCAGGTAAATGGATCTATACCTCTCCCATTCCACTTTGAGAATAGCTCCTACCCTGATGTCACCTAAACGAAGCGAGGAGCCTTGGGCCTATGCGAGAGAGTAGCTTCGGCCATTCCTATGGGCTGCAGCACAACCAACGCTATTGGTGTACTAAGCGCCGAGGTAAAGCTGCTCTTAGCACACCGAACATAAGATATGAAATATACAGTGTAAAAGAACAAATGGCTAGATAACAACTCTTGATAGGGAAGTTAATTCGGTGATTACATGCATGTTTACAGGCGAACCTTGATCTCCTTTTATAGTCATGAGGAACTACAACTTTACATGATAGTTCTGCCCTCGGCCAACTGCCCTCGGTACAACTAGAAGGCGGCAACCCTAGGGGTAATTCGGACTTCATGCCTATCCCACGTGATTCACAGCTTGCTCGACGCCAAACCGGGGTGCACCGTGGGGCGAGGTCGCGCATGAGCCCCTCGGCTTCGCTCGGGCACCGATCCAGCGGGCTTGATAACTTCGTTGCCAAGCGATGCCCCCGCTTCGCGTTGTGCGGCCGGCCCGGGCGCTTCGTGCCTTCACCTTGCTTCTTCGTTAGGTTACCTGCGCATCCATCAAGTCCTGGAGGGATTAGTGTTAGAGAAAAATGAAGGGCTTGGGCCTCTCCTGTGAGGTGGAAAATAGCCGGAGAGAGGTGTGCGCCTTGCGCGAAGTGAGCTCCGCGCTAGACCCCCAACATTAGCGCCTTGGGGGATGAGCTCGGCTTGCGTGCGAGGTGAGCGAGGTCCCTCAAATCTCACTCGGGGCGGGTGAGCAAGCGCGGGGGGGGTGGAACGCTACTCCCGGATTTGATGTTGAACTGTTTTACTCGGCAAATCTCCTCCGGTGATCCTTTGTTCTTCGGGCCTCTTGACGATTTTTGGCCCCGATGGGCTTGGCTAGGCATTTGGTTCTCTATGCTTCCTTCGTTGTTCTTGCAAAGCCCACCGGGTTGCTGCGACCTTACGCATCGGCCTTTTACCGCTTGCGCCGCAGCTTCACCCCCATGGTTGTCCTAGGTTTTACCTTGTGCCTATATAAAGAGGATGCGGTGAAAAACCTTAGTGTTCCGTCCGATCAAAGTCTTTTAACCTAAAACTTCTTTGCCTTCTTGCTTTTGCTTGCTGCTTCAATTCCTGCTAGCTGCTCACTGCTTCACCGTCTTCGTTTCGTCCTGTACTTGTAAGTTATTTTTGCTTCGCGCTCTGTTTTTGGAGCTCGGGTTGTTTTTGTTCTCTCGTTTCACCATTGCTCCTGTCTTAGATGCCTTCATCCACGCGCCACGGTGCTTTGACCGATCGCGAAGCTACCGTCGGCGAGGCTAACACCGGGGTTTCGGATGCTAGGGCCATTAGCTCTCCGGAGTGGAAGCTTCACACCTCGCGCTCCGACGTCACTTTCTCCGGGGAAGAGAGTGACGGCTCGGGCGTCGGCAACGAGGACCAAGACGATGCTAGCGACCCGGTGGACGACGACGACGACAAGAGCTAGCATGCCGCCGAAGTCAGCGGCGACGGTGACGATGAGGAGGATGCTTTTGGCGAGGCCTCCGTCCATGCCGGCGAGGCGGACGTTGGCGCTGCTTGTGGTACTTCGCGTCGCCACCGTTCGAGGCCGTCGGTGCCTTGTAACCCTCGCAAGTTCCGAATCAACCTCCTTTATGACCGACAAGTTCGCGAAGGAGCTAGTCGATGAGGGCTTGATCTAGGGGTACCTTCTTCCGATTGGCGAGGAGGAGCTGCGTTCGGAGAAGGACGAGGTGGTGGTCTTCCGCGACTACTTCATCGTGGGTCTCGTCATCCCTTGCCACTAGTTAGTGCTAACCAATTTGGATCGATATCGGATCCGGTTGCATTTGCTCACTTGAGGAAGTTTATCTAGGCCATGGTCGGTTACATCGGGGATCTTGACATCGAGGTCTTTGCCCGCCACTTTGCACTCGCATAATCGGACGCACGAGTTCGAGTCGGTGGCGTGCAGCACGACTGCAACTACGTGTCGTTCAGCTTCTCCCCGTGACGCAACGAAAACAAAGACGTTATGCACTAGAGCATGAACAAATGGAGCCAGAGTTGGTCCCGCTATTTGTTTTATACCAAGGTCTCGGGTGTTGATGTGACCGAAGCTAGCGAGGTTAGGACTGTGTATCCCTTCGCCTCCCACCTCATCCCCTCTAATCCTATCGGGACGCCGGATTTCGAGAGGTGAGGTCACGAGGCCGGTGAAGACGTCTATTCTATCGCTTACCGCTACACCAATAGCCGCGACCTGGTCGAGGAGTTCTGCGTGGCTAGCGTTCGTCCCCTCAAGGACGGTTTTGGCTTCAGGAACGATCAGCTACAAAGATCGACTTCGGGGTCAAAGGGATCGATGGGCCCATCGGTTGCCCGAGAGTTGACCTCGCCGATAAAAATAATAAGGCGAGGTCCGTCGAGTCTTAAACTCGGCACTAGTACTACCCGGTCCCTTACGAGCGTGGAATTCGATGGTGCAACACACGAAACACACAAGAACACACGATTTTAGTCAGGTTCGGGCCTCTCGAAGGAGAGTAATACCTTACGTCATGTGTGTTATGCATTGCCTTTAGCAGATTGCTAATTGCGAGTTGTTAGAGAGTTTTCGGGGGTCCCTGCTTCGCCTTATATATCCGGGGGAGCTAGGGTTACATGTAGAGTCCTAGTCGATTACATGGATTACATATTCGGAAGCTCTATCACTAAGCTTTCCTTATTGATTCAGAGTCCTAACAGATTACAAACTGCTCTTTTACTTGTTGCTCAAGTCATCATAGGTCGGTCTTGACGCGCGTCTTATTTCCATACCGGTATATGGAATCTTCTGTTATTCCATACCGGTCGGGGACCACTCTGTAGGCCCTCTTCCACCAGTCTTATCATCATTGATTTCTCACCGTATCTCTAATTATCCATTCCTTTATCATCTCGTATACCCATAAGGTAAGTATACGATGACGAGCTCTCGAGTAATTTTTGATTTGACCTTGAATAAAACCGACCAGTCTTCTGCATGTTGGTTTGATTCTATGGTAAAATTAAAAAGAACTCCAATCTTCTACAATACTTCTTTTTTTGTTCCGGATGACTTAAAAAAAGCCAAAAAATTAGCATTTTTTCTTCCATACTACCCAATTGGATATGCAAAATTTGTGTACACTTCCTACGATTTTTGCAAACCGCTCTTAAAAATGAGGTGCACCAATTAGGTGCACCCAATTGGGTATAGCCCCCAACTCTTGAATCATTTGAACTCCTTTCAAATAATGCAAGAGTCTCACTGGATGATTCTTCATTATTTTCTTCAATATTCGGTCTCTTCAAATTACTTGTTTTATTTTCTCGCTCTCCGCGATCCCTACGGACCACTCTTGAACATAGAATCATTTGAACTTCTTTCAAATAATACAAGAGTCTTTTTTAGGAGACTATGCTACATTATTTTCCATCAAATTATATTCCTCTCTGCAATTTCTACCAAGAACATATTTTCAGACTGATCATACCAGTCATAGTTTTATATCTTTTCGAAGATTCATACCAATATTAACATAACAGATCGCTTAAATCGGCCTTAACCCATAATCTGCTTAGTTAATTTTAACTAAGAACGAAAATCCTGGTTGATCGGACCAGTTTTTTCCCTATATTCTCACATCGACTCGAGTCTCCAAGGCCCATAATCAGCCGGATGATTAACATCCATAGCTTAAGGCATCCATTATTTAAATTGAGTTAGGCAAGATCCAAATTATCTTCGATCTAACTCTTTCATACTGCCCAATAATTAAATTCGGCACTATATTTATCCAATATCCGAAAATTGCACATTTCGGACCGCTTTTATTCACAAAAACCCCCATGATTATAATAATCACGTCGACTTATCCTTATAACCATTAGGTCATAATTGCACAATCAAGTCATAAATCATCAATGCTAAATTTATCGAGCTGTAAAAAACGGCCTAGTAACTTTTTAGCCTCGAGCCCAGCTCGGGTACCTATAAAAGAAATGAAGGGTCGACCTAGGTCAAACTCATTCCCGAAATTTCACACGCGCCCACCACATCTCCTTGTTCTTCGGACATTGTGATCGTACTCCTTCCTTCCCGCATAAACTAATCTCCAACTTCCTTTTTCCGTCCTTCAAGATGGGCAAGAAGAAATCTACCACCAATCCTTCTTCTTCATCAACCGTTCCTCGCTGATCGCCTTCCCTTCGGTATTCGGGATTTGGGTAACAGACAAGATTACTCGAATCATCTCTCAAGGAGATGGTTCATGACGGGTACCTTCCTCCACAACCCATTCCGAACCGGAGTGTTCCTACTCCTGGCCAAATTTCATGGGGAATAGATGATTCTCAACAGTTAGTGTTCTTTTTTAGAGGATTGCTTTTCTTTTACGGGTGGGAGTTGGTAAACCTAAATCCAAATTCCATCCTCTAGATTGCTTTTTACATTCATCTATGTGAAGCTTTCCTTGCAATCCGTCCCCATTTTAAGATTTTCCTGTACCTATTTCAAATCCGCCCGCTCCCCACATCAGCCAACCGCGCAGCGAGTAGGTGGAGTGAGAATACAATGCTCGGAGCTCCGACGAGTACTTCTCCATGCCCTTGAACAAAAGCTTGGCTCACCTGGAAAAACGGGTGGTTTTTCCGTGATAACCTCCAACCTGCTCTTCCCCCTTTCGAGCCAAAGTAGCCAAAGATTTGCCTTCCAAGGATATCAAGGACGAACTTAAAGAAGATGAAGAAGTTCTTGCTCTCCCGGCAAGTATCAAATATCTCGAAGGAAGTCAAAGGCATCACCGCCGAGACGGTTCTTTGGAGTTTCATCGTACGAGGAGTTCAACCACTCAAGAAGCAAGAGCATCCAGCGTGGTCTTTCAATGAGGACAGCGCTAATCCATCCGATGGAACACCTCTTCCCGATGTAGATCGGCTAGAGAAGCGTCTAAAGAAGATGCTCTAGCCTGGTCATGATACAACAGGATGTCGGAGGGTGGGTTTGGCATTCAGCGCGTCAAATCCTCGGGACTCCGTAAGTATTCTCCTTCTTCTTGAATACCGGCATTTTGATCATCATACCGTTATTCATATATGTTTATTGAATGTAGAGAATGGATAACTATAGAAGTCATCCCCCACTTCCTCCCAATGACACCTGGGGAGAAGATTATGAAACCAACACCGCTCCTCTTGCTCGTCCGGGATGGTTTGCCTCCCCCACTCGATTCAAGGGGCTTCGGACCGATCATCTCTTCTGCCGACCGGGCCATCTCCGAAAATTTCCATGTCCGAAAAGGTTGTCCAAGCCCCCAGCACGAGAAAACGCACCGCATCACTTAACATAGGCAAGTCGACAACAATCCCTGCTTCGTATCAAGGGACACTCGTACGAAGCGCAGAAACTTGAAGACCGGCGCAAAGAGCAAGAGGCCATCGAGAAGGATCATCGGGCCGCCGTAGCCGCCTTTGAAGCTGCCGCTGCTGGAGGATCCCGGGGAGCCCCCAAATTAACAGATTCTCTCGCCAACATCCCCAAGAAGTCTCAATATGACACTCGGACCGATTCTTCGGGGAGTGCATCGGGGCGATCCATTCCCACGCCGCAAGTCCAAACAGCGGCAAAAAGGAATGCAGAAGGTTCGAGTGGGGAGACTCAATGTCCCCCAAAAAGAGTAAAACCTCCTTCGGATTCGGAAAAGCCACCACGTAAGTCTTCTATAACAATCATGCAGTTCCAAAATCTTCTTTGCTTTATTCTAGTCTTTCAATTTATTTAATTTTTCTGCAGAATTCCTTCCAATCTTCAAGCCAGTATAGCTAGCTTGTTGAGAAACAAGCCCTATATCCCTGCTGCCTCATCTCGAAGAACAATCCTCCAAAGAGGTTGAAGACACAACTATAAGTGACTTCCCGCCACAAGCTACTCTGTTCCGGGCCGCGCCCGAACTTCCACTGGGACCGGTCCGGATCGAGGAAATTTGTCGCCGAGCTAGGACTACTCATAAGGCTTCGGGGCGCCTAAACTTGCCAAGATGGTTGAGGTGATGTGGAATTTGATAGCTCGAGCGGAGCCAAAAATTCACAACCACGGCTCAATGGGATCCTCTTCACGAAGAAGAGGCCTTGAAGCACTTTTCCGAGTCTAGCTAGGTATGCCTTCATGCCTCTCCTAGTCTTTTCCTAATTTCTTCACATTATAATCTGACTCTTTGTTTCTCCTATCCTCTAGGTTCGTCTCAAAAATTCGAGGCCAAGAGTACGATCATCGCTCGTCTTGAGGAAGAACTTCATCATAATCAAGAGCGGTTGGTTGAACTTGAGTCTCGGACCGCCGGTCCGAAGTCTAAAGAAGCTGATTTGCTAAGGAGGGAAGTAAATCCGATGAATACTCATCGAATGATGGAGGATCGTCGGCAGGAAATCATCAAACTTCGGAAGGAAATCCAAAGTAAGCTTTTTAATTTTAACCTTAATTTCCTTATTTAACTTATAACTCTTCCGACCGGTCTTATCCGCTTTAGCACTCGAAAGTCTTATCGCTGCCCATAAAAAGGCTGAGGAAACCCTCTCCAAAAAAGCGGCTGCTCAAGAACAAGCTCTTCGGAAGGCTCTCCGATCGAAGAATAGCAGGTATCTCGAATTGGCGAACCGGAAGGCGAGCTCACCGCCAGGGATAACATTCCGGCACGGACTCGCGCTCCAAGAAGATGCTTGAAATCGACAATGCTCGCTTGAAAGCCGAGCTAGCTGAAGCACTTGGAAGCTATCAAGACAGCACAAGCGAGAGAAAGAAAGTGCTTTGAGGACCGCGCACGAGTCTACTCAACTTGCTCTCAAAGCAAAAGAACATGAAATCCAGCGTCTGCTGAAGAGCGAAGCCAGTCGAGAGCTTCAAATATCAACATCAAGGGCAAGTTCAAAGCCGCAGACATTAGGAACAGGCGTAAGTTCCTTCTTCCTATTCTTGCTTTGGAAACACTTTCTAATACCGGTCAGCACTTATAACCTTTCCCATACTTTTTCGTTTTCCTCGGAACTTGCAACGGGTAGTATGCGAACGCTTGAATATCTAACAGGGGTCAACCCATTCAACAAGGTGAGCTGGATCTTGAAACCGCTATCCGGGATGTCCCCGAAGGATCGGGGAGCACTCCAAGATGATCGCCGTGTCGGGAGGAGGGCATATTGCTGCTATAATCCAATCTTGGACTCCGGTTGAAGACTGCGATTTCAACATCATCAAAGAAGGTGCCCACCCGGAGACTATTGAAGACCGGTTCAATGAGTTGAAAAATTCACGTATTGGTACCGTTTCTGAATTAATGGAAGATGTTCCTCTAGATCCGACTGGTATCCCACTAAATGATGTGTACGGGGTGTCCCGATCTTCCGAAAGGTTCCGATAAACAGTGATTTGGCGGAGGCTTGACACAAATCGATCCGGCTTCCGAACAACACGTTCCGAACCCCGCAATCGCAGCACCACGTCTCCTCCGGTTATCAACCGTGCAAGCACGATTGACCTCGCCAAGAAGGCTAATCCTTGCCTGTGAATCGAAGAACACAAGCATGAACAAGATAGAAGCAACCAAATTACAAATATGTGATTAAACTCACGAGTTGGGGTCTCACAAACCGACAAAACGGCAAAACTGTTCTTGACAGAATAATCTAAGCAAAACCCAAACCCTAAGGAAGGGGTGGCGGCTGCTTATGAGGTCCCTAGGGTCGTCCATCCTCCCTGGACGCAGCCCTAAGTGGGCTCAACAAAATACACGGCCCAAAGGCCAAAAGACGGTGGTGCAACACCGGGATAGTTTCTGGACGTCTTAGTATTTCGGCAATTTTCGACGACTAGGGACGAATTTGGATATGCGACCAGCACCAATGGAAAGGTTATCAAATTATCTTTCCATCCATATAAAGAACGTCCCAAACAGACTTCGTATGCGACCAGGGCGTCCGTTTTGATGCAGGCTGTTTCTGGATTCCGAAACAGACTCAAAGTCGACTTTGTTTGGGCCTCCAACTTGACATGGACGTCCTTGCTGGCCCTCCACGCCTCTAACCTCCTCCTTAACCATATAATCATCATCTCCATGGTTCCTAACAATAATTAACTCATGATGTAGTAATATATTCTCAAATATAAATAAAGAGATTATTAGGAACATGCTCACCCGTAAATTCAATTGCCATGCTCTAGTTTTTGTCCTTGAATTATGTATGTGTATTGGAAGAGTGTTGGTTATATCCGAGGGTGTGATGTCCTCATCACTAAATGAAGCTGCAGCACTCCCCGCTCCGGGTCAAGCCGCTCAAGATGCTGCTGCTGCCTTTAGACAAACAATGGAAGATGAGTACGAAGATCTTGATGCAGATTTATTACTCTCTTCCTCCGACTCGAAGACACGCTTGACGATAGACTAGCGAGAGGGCCCCAAGACCAAAGATACCGGCGATAGACTCGAAGACACGCTTGACGGTAGTTGTCTTTCGTAATTTCATAATTTCACATACTGCTCTTAACACAGCAGCCCTCGAATCGATAAGTTAATTCAAAATTAAAATATCGATATACAAAACACACAAACATATTCATACCCGAAATCAAGGATGCTTTATTATATTACTAGGAAAAATTACAAGAAAATCTTTAAGTATAAAAGCGACGAAGCTGATCACTATTCCAATAATTCGGAATTTCCTCTTCGTCCTTGGTCATAAGCCTATAAGCCCCTGGTCCGGAAACCGATTTAACCACAAAAGGTCCCGCCCGGACTGGTGACAACTTATGCGTATTCTTGTTGGACTGGATCTTCCGAAGTACCAAATCTCCCACTTGAAATTCTCGTGTACGCACATTGCGATCATGATATCGACGCAACCCCGATGATACTTGGCTGCTTGAATCAAAGCTTGATCTCTTAATTCTTCCCCGGCGATCAACTCATTCCGACGTTGGTCTTGATACTTCTCTTCATCATAATATCGCACTCTGGCTGACACCATAATCACTTCGTGGGCAACATGGCTTCGGATCCGTAGACCGAAGAAAAAGGAGACCGTCCCGTAGCTCGGCTAACGTTGGTACGTAATCCCCAAAGTACCCAGGGCAATTCCTTAACCCACTTTCCAGCATAAGGCTTTAAGCGGTAAAAAATTCTAGGTTTAAGACCGGTTAAAATCATACCATTAGGTCGCTCCACTTGTCCATTACTATGTGGATGCGAAACTGAAGCATATTGTATCTTTACTCCAAGACTTTCAGACATAAACTTTGAAGAATTTTGAAGTGAACTGCGGCCCATTATCGGTAATTATACTATGCGGGACACCAAAACGTACAAAGATATTCTATAAAAACTTAATTGCTCGAGCAAGTGGTTGTACTCGGTGACAGACTTCTCCTTCAATCCACTTAGAAAATTTATCAACTGCCACAAAAAATATGTGTAAACCCTCCCGGCGCTTTCTTGAATGGTCCAACAATATCCAGTCCCCAAGTCAAAAAAGGCCAAGTTATCGGAATTATCTTCAATTCATCAGCTGGAGTATGAGGTTGTCGAGCAAAAAACTGACATCCTTGGCAATTTTTAACTACCGTATGTGCATCATCGTAGTCGTGGACCAATAAAAACCATGTCCGAACACCTTCCCAACTAAAGTCTTCGATGAAGCGTGATTGCCACAAATCCCCTTATGAATGTCTTCAAGCAATTGAACGCCATCGGAGACATATACACATTTCATCAAGATATTAACTCCACGTCGGTAAAGTCTCCTTTAAGAATCAAGTAACTTCGTGCCCGAACCTCCAATCTTTGCTTCTCAACCTTGTCTTCCGGAGTTTTACCAGATTGCAAGTACTCGAGATACGGGTACGCCAATCGGAATCAACAATCATAACCTCGGATAATCGCTCCGTTTCTTCTATCCGTAATTCGCCCTGAGCCCCTTGCCCAAGCTCATGCTCGTAAGACCGTCTCCTCGGCCTTTGCTTCTAAGACCGCTTCCGTAGTCTCTATCTCTTTAATAGTAGCCTTGCGATCCATCGTAATGGATGGCTTGCTTAATACCGAAGAAAAACACCATGTGGAACTCGCTTGTCTTGAGGATCCTAATCGGCTAACTCATCCGCAGCAGAATTATTTCCGCGCAGTATAGGAGAAAACCATAGGCCATCAAACTTGTCTTCAAGCTTCCTTACCTCTTGGCGGTAAGCTATCATATGATCATCATGAGCATCCCATACTTTGTTAACTCTGACTGATTACAAGCATCGAATCTCCGTATATATCTAATTGCTTGACTCCTAGCGAAATAGCTACCCGAAGTCCATGAAGCAAGGCCTTATACTCCGCGGTGTTGTTTGAAGCACTCGAAATGCATTTGCAATACATATCTCAATGGCTCTTTCTCGTGGAGTAAGAAGTACAACCCCAGCCCCAACGCCTAAAAGCTGTAGGGACCCATCAAAAAACATCTCCCAATACTCTAAATTCTGAATTGCTTGTGGTACTTGCGTCTCTAGCCATTCGAGTAATAAAGTCAGCCAAAGCTTGTCCCTTAATAGCCGTACGTGAAGAAAAAGTTACTTTCCTATTGTCCAAGTTCTATAGCCAATTTGGCAACTTGGCCAATAGCCTCTCGATTATGCACGATATCCCCAATGGCAAACCTAGTCTTGACCTCGATGGGATGTGCTTGAAAATAATGCTTCAACTTCCGAGAGGTTATCACTACGAGCATATATCAATTTCTGTAATCTGGAGATATCGCATCCGAGACTCGGTTAAGACCTCACTTACAAAGTATACTCGGATGTTGAACCAATTGCAAATGTCCTTCCTCCTTCCGGTCAACTGCTAATATCGTGCTCACAACATGAGTAGTTGCATATATGTACAATTGAATGGTCTTGTCGAGTTCCGGCGGTATTAAAACCGGCGGATTACCGAGATATCCCTTGAACTTATCCTGCTTCTTGAGCAGTTTAAAGAACGGAAGGCCCTCGACCCCAGTCTTGAAATGAAACGGCTAAGTGCAGCCATACATCCAGTCAACTTCTGCACATCCTTCAAACAGCTTGGAGGTTTCATGTTAACAATCGTCTGAATTTTTTCTAGATTAGCTTCAATACCTCGCCACGATACCAAATATCCGAGTAATTTTCCAGAACAAACTCCAAACACACACTTACCGGGATTGAGTTTATGGAAAAGCTCCTCGGATTATCGAAGGTCTCTGCCGAGTCGGAGAGAAGATCTTTAGCTTTCCGGGATTTCACCACAATGTCATCAACATAAGCTTCCGCATTCCTTCCGAGTTGCGAGTCCGGACAACGTTGCATGCCATGCTGATAAGTGGCGCCGGCATTGTTGTATAGCTATATGCTCTAAAGCGGGTGATAAACGCGGTCTTAATCTGATCTTCAACCTTCAACGGAGTCCGATGGTATCCGAATACGCATCAAGGAACCTAAGACGCTCGTAGCCAGCAGTCGAATCAAGAACTGGGTCAATCCGAGGCAGCGCGAAAGGGTCTTTAGGGCAAGCTTTGTTAAGATCAATATAATCAACGCACATTCTTAACTCTTTAGTATTCTTTTTGGTACAAGAACTGGATTGGCAAGCCAATCCGGATGGTACATCTCCCTAATAAACTTAGCTGCTAGCAATCTAGTTAACTTTTTCTTTATCGCTTCCTTGCGGTCTTGAGCAAACCTCCGAGCTTACGCTTAACGGCTTCGCATCCGGACGCACCAACGGTGCGTGCTCAATTTTCTCCCTAGGAACACCCGACATGTAAGAAGGCTGCCATGCAAAGATATCCCTATTTTCCTGGAGGAAAAGAATGAGCGCGCTTTCCTATTTGTCCCCCAGGTCAGCCCCAATATGTGTGACCTTGGAGGGGTCCGACTCGTCAAGCTAAATAGTTTTAGATGCACCTGCATCGGTCTTTACTTTCTCCTTAGCGATCTTCTTGGATGGGACTTCTTCCTCTAGCTGCACCTTACCCCGAATAGCATCCGCCGCCTCTCCGATTTCTCGACGCTCTTCCTCCGAATTGACTCGAGTGGCCAACTTAGTGCTGTGTACTTCACAAGCATACGAAGTCTTGATATCGGACCGGAACGATAGGACCCCGTTGGGTCTCGACATCTTCAACATCAAATACCGGTAGTTGGGAATAGCCATAAACTTCGCCAGGGCCGGTCTTCCCAGTATAGCATGATATGCCGAATCAATATCAGCTACCCGGAAGATAATGTTCTCCCTTCTGTAATTCTCCTTTGTCCCAAAAGTCACCGGCAAGGAAATCTGTCCCAAAGGATAACTGTTTCGACCGGGCATTATACCATGAAACGGTGAAACGCTACGATCCAAGTCCGCCACGTAAAGGCCAAGCTCCGCGGGGTTTTAGCAAAAAGAATATCCAACCAGCTTCCTCCATCGATGAAGGTTCTCTTCAAGCGTACCTTATGAACAATAGCGCCAGGATGAGTGGATATCGGCCGGCTTTAGATAGGACCTCCGGATGATCGGCTCTGCTGAATGTGATCGGTACTTCCGACCATCGCAGGTACTCGGGAGTAGCAGGGGCAGCAGCATTGACCTCCCTGAATGCCAATTTTTGCTTCCGCTTTGACTCGTACGCATCCGGTCCTCCATGGATAAAGTTCACTTCTCTTGCTGGCTCCTCAAAACCTCCTTCATCTTCATCATCCTCATGCTTCTTACCTTTGCCTTTATCACCCCGGTGGTTTCGACGTTCGGACCGAGGTGCCACCTTTAACGCAACCGAAGTGAACGGTCTTAACAAGAAACATTTTTTGTTCTTATGATTCCCATTGTGAATCATGCAAGGTCCCTCTAGAAGTGCTTCAAACGACAGCCGTTCTCTCGGGCCCCTCTTAGGAGGTGTCGGACGGTCTCCACCATGAGACCGGTCTACAGCTGCAACAAGATTATCGATCTTGCGCTTGTTGTTCTTGGATCCAAACTGGTTGCCTTGGTCGTGCTTCGGTTCCTTTCTTTTATTCTCGCGCAAATTGACCATGTTTGATTCACTAGCAGCATAATCAGCTGCTATTTTGAAACACTCTAACGCCGTCACGGTGAGGTTCCGATTGTGCCTACCAATCTTGTGCACCAATGCTTCACTTCGGATGCCGGCTTGAAACGCCGCAATTATCTACCGATCAGGAACATTGGGGATTAAGGCCTTCTTGTTGCAAAAGCGCCTCATGAAGTCCGTGATCATCTCATCGGGCTTCGCTTCAGCTTGTTGAGGTCGAAGTAGTTTCTCGGCTTCTCGCAAGTCGCCCGAAAATTCTCAACGAACTTTTTGGTAAGATCGCCCCAAGAAGAAATAGATCTCTCGGGAAGAGATTGTAACCACAAGCGTCCAGACTGCTCCATGCACCTGGGAAGATAGTTTGCTAGCACAAAAGTATCTCCTCCTGCTGATCGGATGGCAGTAGTATACATTCGGTGCCACTCGGGAAGAGAGGCTTTACCATCATATTTGTCTATAGCCCCGGGCTTAAATCCTCCGGGTACTTGCAAATGCGCAGATCCCTTGTAAAAGCCGGGATTATCGAATACTCGTCATCTTCCGGACCAACGATGGTGACTCGCTGATCGGGGTAATGCCGGTAGTTGCGGTCTCCGTCATCATCTCGAATAGTCATAGTAACGATCATCTTGGTGTCTAGCCCCCAAGCCATCCCGATGATCATTGTTGCCTTGCTCCGGAGGAGGCGGTGGCGCCGCTTGACGATCATTATTATCTCGTCGAGGCTCCCCGTCTCTGTCTCTGTTCTCCCGTCCTCGTCGGTCTCCGTGATCACGGCGATCATCTCTTCTTGGCCGATCATCACGATGAGCGGAGCGATTGTCATACCCTCGATGATCGTTGCACGGAGGATTGCCAACCGGGGCGGCACCGAAGCAGCCAGCCCATGCCTAGTAGAATCGGTCACACGTGGGCGAGGTGGAGAAGGATCCCGCGGACGATCATCTACATGACCAGTCCGTCGTCGCTCATCTTCCTCTTGTCTCCTGCGTTCCTTCGTTCTCCGTGCATGACGGTCAATAAGCACATTACGAGCGTCACGATTGCCATTGAGTGGCACACGTAGATCCCGATTGTGGGAGCGTTCGTGCTTGTCCGTGATCGGGGTGTGCCTAGGTCCAATTCTTCCCCGGAAGAAGCTCCTTTAGGCCGGGCTCTCGCCGACCGCTCTAAATGCGAGCGCGAACGATCGGAAGATTCGGCTCTATCTCGGACGAGCTGGTTGGTTTGCAAAGCGACCGCGTCTACCAAGCTCAAAGCTCGTTGTAATCCCGGTGTCGAGTTGAATACCTCCTCCGGAATAGTTTCAAGGATCTGTTTCACCACCACAATGTTGTGGATCGGTGACGTGAAGACCCGAGCGCTGTTTAATTCAACCTCCATGGACCCCATGTCCAAAGCTCTGCTGGAAGAACGATGATTTCTACCTCCGCGGCACCCACGTCGGTTGTGTAACCCGGTGATTGCTCTGCCGCGTCCCCGGACCGCTCCGGCGGTGGACCGGTAGCGGTGGTGATGTAGTGGGAACGCCCTCCCGTTCTTGACTGGTTCCTACAACGTTTGCGCGAGGGTTTGCAGCCCAAGCTCGAGGAGGCGGATCCTCCGTGTGCCGCTTCTTCCGTTTCACGTTGGCGGCGGTTTGCTTCTTCTCTCGCCATCCTAGCTTCCTCTCGTAGCGGGTTCCTCAAGAGTGAGTTCCTCGAGGATTGGGCCAGCCATAAATACTTGGAAGAACGCCGGAGGTCCTTCCTCAAAGTCATTACCAAGATCGTCGAGCTGCCCATTATTACGGACCGGGTACCGGTCCGAAGCGTGAGCGATCCGATGGTTCGCGCTAAACTCGTGTCGGTCCCGCTAGATTCCATGCGTATGGTTTCGACCAGATCCGGTGATCGCGCTTCAAAAGCTACGGCGGATCGCTGATCGGGTTCATCGGGTGTAGTTTTCCGGCGAGGATCAGCTTCGAAGTTGAGGGATCCGATGCGGATCTTGAAGCCGGGCGCGAAGTCGATGTCGAACGAAGAAGCCATCGAACTCGCTTGAAACTCGCCGGGACCCGTACCGGCGCGCCAAATGTCAAGTCTTAAACTCGGCACAAGTACTACCCGGTCCCTCACGAGCGTGGAATTCGATGGTGCAACACACGA
>JAUNZO010004666.1:0-17623 GCA_031894775.1 Chloris gayana | reverse complement strand
GCGTTATGTTAAATAAGCTTTCTCCGAATACCAGTATATTTGTAATTCTTTTCATATGGTTGGTATGATTTCAGTTGCTTAATTTTAAATTTATTAATTCCATGTGTTTTCTTTTGAACTGTACATATGCACATCTATGGGATTCTATGTCAAGAAGCGAGTTTCCTCTTAATTTTTGTATGTTTCGAGTATTCTGTCTCCAAAGAGATGGCATTCTTGAGATAACTCTTCGGAGAAATCAGAAACCATCAGCCTTGGTTGAAAAGAAAAAAATATCATCCACCGCACAATTAACTAGAGAAAAAGAGCTCATATGCTTTCCAACATGCTTGATGACAAGAAATACTCCATGCGTGGCAGTAAAATTTAAAGAAATATTTAATTTGTTTTTTTTCTAATTTTATATACTGTTGCCAACTTAATTTTTAGATTTATGAAAACATTCTTTTACTACAGGTTTTTGTGCCAATCATTAATGATTAGTATGGCATATGCACATATCCCGCAGCTACGCGAGGGGTATTTACCTAGTTTACAACATAAGAGCACCTACGATCGGTGTTTCAACTAACTTTTATCCAACATTTTCTTTCAAGCACTTAAGGGTGTGTTTGGTTGGCCGACTTAGGATGAATGGAACTTGACGGCCAGCATTTTGCACATTGGTGGTCAAGCTGGTGCGGGCAGCCACCAACAACGAATATTCACTTCATATCATGGATGAGCCCATCCCACCAAATCGGTCGAATGAGGACGGCTAGCGTCCGTGTCCGCGATTAGCGTTACCTTCTCATTGTCTTGTGTATCTCTCACATGTCGCTCACCTCATCGGCAGGCGAACCCCTCCGACGCTCTCGCTCACGTTTGACTCCGAGCACAACAGCGCTCTCGGACTAACTCGTAGATCTAGTAAACCTTAATCTTTGGTGTCTCCTCTACTCTAGCAGACCGTCTTGCTCCCTATGAATGAATGTCTTCGTTTCGCATCGATGGTCCAACTCGGTTGAATCAGATAGCTATTGATGCAGGTAAAAATTCACATGACTCGTGGACGCAGGTAAAAATTATGTTATCAATTAGACCTATTTATTTAATTATTCCTATTTTTATCATTGGATGATGCATGAATTATGTTGTTATATGCTTACATAGGGTAACCTTACCGTGGACATTCAACTCATCCATATCGGCCCAATCAACCAAACAAAAAACTTGGCCGCCTTGTCCATTCTATCAAACAAAAAACCCGTTTGCCCAGTCCACCCTACCAAACAAAAAACTTGGCTGCCCTTGCCCATGAAGAACTGGTCGTCATCTCCCATCCACCTTTTCCCTTCGACCAAACGCACCCTAAGTGTCACCATTGCAACCATCAATGATTGAACCCAAAAACCAAGTATGGATGAATCTTGTTGCACCCCATGTACAGTAATAATCAATTACAAATAGAAGCATATGGGTTTGAGAAAGTACACAAACATTCTCTTTGAATGGACCCCACTGCTTGGATGAGACTTTGATGCCCATCGATGAGAAATGAAGCACCGATGCTCACCTGCCTTCGATTTGATGTTTTGGGCATGAATCAGACTGTGGTTGCTGTGCTTCGTCCCTGGTTTCAAATGATTTTCACCTATACATTTGTAATGAATGCACAATTGAAATATCAAACAATACTAAAGTTCTGCATTTGACTCATGTCTTCTCGAGAGGCTTGTAGATAGCGTCCTCACTATTTTTCAATTGTCATTCTGAATTACAATTACTACTTACAAAATTCTAATTTTATTAATTACTAAAAAATTGGTTAGATAGATGTGCGAAATATTAGGGGGTTGTCCTGTCTTGCAGGTAGCCTATGGTAGTACAGACAGCCAGCGGTTAATCAAGACCCACCGCCAGTTCAAAAAAAAAAAAAAAAATCTTCCTCGCATATTCCATTCCACGGCACCCTCTTCTGATTTCTTCCTCCGTACGCGTCTTCTTCGTCCTCATCCGCAACGAGAACCCCTCCCCGCTGCCTCGCGTGGGTCGGAGATCCGTCCGGACAAGGCTTGATTTCGTTCTCCTTTTTCTCGGTAAGGAAATCCTAGCTTCTCGGACTGGCTAATCTTTTCTTTGCTGCGGCTTTGAGTTCCCTCGCATCCAGATCGTTTGTTCGGGATTGGATGTTCCGATTTGTCCAAGTTCATTCAATCATTCTGGATATGTTGTTAGCTGGGCCGAGTGTTGACCTCAGTTCATGTTTCCCAAATTCCCCCTTGTCCCGCCGTCGAATCCGCGTGTCCCGCATTCAAAGGGGCCGATGGAAATCGATGTTCCTACACAATCGAAATCTTTACCATTGAATTTGCTGGTTTCGTTATAATCCGTCGTTTTGTTTACCTTTCTTGTTTGTTTGGTTCTATATTGATTACTATGCCTGACATATTAAATCGACAGGTGGGGTTCTCAACTCCACGCGCTTCGTCCGATCTGAGCGACTCGTTTATGAGTCTCCAAGGCATCCAGCATGAAGTTTTTAGAATACACCCCATTCGACAGGTAAACACGATACCTGATGCTGACATGCTATCGATCTGCTCATGGTGGGCATGCAATTCGATTTTCTTTGGTTTCTAATGATGTAGTGTTGTTGATCCTGTTACAGTGTAAATTTGTTCCTCGAGCAACTCAACCTTGGAAATTGCACAATCCACGGAAGCCTTGAAGCCTTCTCATGTAGGACTATGCTCCCCTGACTCCCGTTCAGCCTGTTATTTCATAACAAAGGGCTGAACTGCTTTGTTAATTTGTAGGCAAGCACACAGGCACAGACCGTCGCCTTTCAATAAGTCTTGAACATGAGGTACGTGCATTCCGTTGATCCATGAATGCATGACCTGTTGCCATCATTTTTTCTCCCAGTACAATCGTGGATTAATATTCATGTGCACTACCGTGTTTTGCTTAGAAGTTTAATACTTTAATTTTCTCATTGGTTGGGAATGGGATCCTAATAATGACAATAATAATAAAGTGAAAGTGTTATGTGGCTAGATCGTCCTTGGAGTCCTTGTTGGGTTTGTCCTTTATGAGGTATTTCACTCCCCTTCCATTTCCATTTAAAAGACCAAATGATACAAAGTTAGGAATGCATAGTGTAGTGGCTTGTAGAATTATGCCAATTTTGTTTAGATGTGTTTGGAGTTTTGTGTTATTGGGCATTAATTTTGTACAGATTTTCTTGCATACCTGAAGAAGTGAAGATGGAATTTTGCAAAATGACTCGGGTTCAACTTTGCCACTGAGTGGCACCCTTCTTCAAGCTGCTTTTTTATACTATCTTTTTTGCCTTGCTTGTCTTTATGTTCTTTTCTGTTTTTCCACTATTTGCAAGACTGAACATGTTCTGTGGTTGTTTGATTGGTGGTCAAGAGGTCAGCAAATGTTTCTTCTGGACAATCTGAATGCCACAAAATCAGATTGATTCATTTCTCGATTCGTGATGTACATTTGTTTAGTACAGTTAAAGTCTATTTCCTCGATAACACAAATTTAGACATTCTGTTGAGCGGTTACTATTTCTCTCTTTTTGAGAGCCTACAAATATGTATATGAAGTATATGTGTATTTTGAAATCTTTGCTGTTTCTTGCCGAACATAAATGCATGCATGCAATTGTATAGTGACTATCTAATGTCTGCTGTTAATTCAGATTCTTGATTACCTTGGCAAGTCTTCCGATAGTGATCCTTCTTCACCAGTGGAGCACTTGTCCTCCAGGTCAAGGTAAGTTACACAAAGACTATCTTTATTGAGCTTGTGCACAATTTCGTTTCAGTCAGACTCACTTCTTTCTACTTTGGTGTTGATTCAGCCGGAAAACATTGATATATCTAGTTCTCACTCTTGGCCATATGTATCCAGATTATGATTTCAGGTAATTTTTCCTTTGTAACTAGTGTGTTATAATATGATCTGGGAGGAAGGATTTGGGTAATGTCATATTCAGCTTTTCTTGGGCGATATGGCAACCCGCTTTTGTCCTTTCCAACCAGCCTAAGGGGGTGTTGTCAGATGGTATGACAAACGGATTAATAACCGTTGCTCTTTGAGCTGAGAGTTCAATTCTCTCCATTTCCCTTGGCCACTTTGGTATTTGATGGAAAAGCTTTCTTAAGGTCTCATGCTCATCATGCCATGGATTCATGATGGGACGACCTTCAGATTAAATTTAACGTTACTTTATCAACATTTGTTCCCTGGACAGTGCTGTTCAAGCACACCTGTTCTTCAGAGAAGAGGAGTGGGAAAGTTTCAAGCTGCTGATAGACACCTACCTATCTGACGCTTCCAGGGTAATTCTTTGTGATTCTCTTTTGTTTTAATCTTATAGGTACTTATTTATGTAAGTAGGAATGGAATAGTTTAGTAATTGCAAACCCAAAAGGTAGGAAAGTAAAATCAGTGAACTAAGCATGTTTCCACAAAGCTATCTCGTGAAGGGTGCTGAGGCTGCTATTTTACTGTTTCACTGATCTGATGTGCCTAAACTGAAATTGGGTTTCTCTTCAGCAATGGGCAGCAACAAATGATGGCACTTCCCTTCTGGACAGTATGACTAAAGCTATTGATGAGGTAAACGTTCACTAAATGTTCGGTTTGCTTCTGGCTGTATGTTTACACCTTATGTTTGCAGGTTATCAAAATCAGAGAGTGTGACATCTACAGCTATAACCCAGACTCCGATGGAGATCCAGTCCTAGAGAAAGGGGCCATGTATGTTTGTCTTGACTAAAATATAAATAAAGTGGTAAAAATTAACCAGTTAAATGGACACTCTTGTGTGAATATGCTGTTGAATTCCTTCTTGCAGATGGTCATTCAACTACTTCTTCTACAATAGGAAGCTGAAGCGAGTAGTGAGCTTTAGATGTTATTGTACTAGGTAGGCGTTTGCTCCAATGTGCATTGTTCTGAATTCTAATGAAAGAAAATGAATTACTGATGTGTTTCATTTTTACCACAGCAAATTGTCGGGAGATGACTTCCTAATTGGCACTCCATCTGATGGCGAAGAGGAAGATGCCTTAATTGATATGGACATATGACTGACTGTTCTGCTAGGAACATATGGCTAATCCAATGTGACCTGCTATGTAATATAGAGCATATACACCAGTTTCAGTTTGGGTTCTTCTAGTATCATTTCATCTGTATCGTATTATCTGCATAAACTATGGCTTGTGTTAGCTTTGTACGAATTGTATCTGAGATTTAGCAGACCCACAGATCTGTGAAACTTGAACCACCATGGCTCTATGCTGTTTGCAAGCAATATTGGCCATGGACGATTTTTGTTGCAAGGAAATGGTCAGGTTGAATAATGATCTGGTACATTTGATATACACCATGGAAAGCTGGCCTGAACACGCTTGTTGTATTCCTCTTCGTTGATCCTTGTGTGTCCCCTGTGAATTCTCTTATCATGGACCTAGTGTCGGTTCTTGACTGTAAGTATAAATCCGATTTACCTAGTGGAAGGTAGGAAACAATGCTACCAAAGCAGAAAAAATTTGGCAGGGTTACTGGTATTGACTCACATGTTGTTTTCTGGGAGAGTTGGATTTTAGCCACTACAAAAGGAGGCCATCCAAGGATTGCTATTAGTACAGAGCACATTCAAGCTTTGGTCTGATTCTTTCCACTGTCATATACTCTTCTATTTCCGAATTATTTTGTGGCCTAAAATCATGCGTGAATGGACAGATTTGCCCCCATCTCTTTCAACAACACACAATAGCAGGCAGAATCGCTTTCACGTCACAAAATCGATTGAAAAAAAGAGAGGATATTGCCTGTTTTATAGAGGTTCTAGTCTTACGAATAAATACGAAGTTCACCCAGGAAAAAAGTCTGGATATAAATCCAAACAAGTAAAGTAAAAATAGGCTTTTGTCTGAAGAGTTGCTAAAGGGAAGATAAAACTTGGAAAGAAAATAGCGAACCCAAATCCGTAAAAATAGGCTTTTTTATTACTTGAATGCAGAAAGCCGTTTCCATTTACGTGGCAGTGTTGACTATTTTTAGAGTTTACAGATACTCTGCATTTTGCGCTTGTCAAATATAATTTCCAAAATTACCCTCAATGAACCCAACCCAATGAACATATAAGAGAATTGAAGAAACTTCTAGAGCATATTTGATAAACGGCATTTTGGTCATTTGCATTACACATAAATGAGTGCATCGGTAATTGTGCTCGGTCAAAATTGCCAAGTAAATTGGTACTTGATGAGCAGTAAAGTAGAGGCATGCATTCTTCCTCTGATGAGGCCCGTAGTATGAAAGTTGTCGTATGAATCAAGCAGAAGCAGCAACGAGCGAGGAACCAAGCTTTGGCAGGGGTTGATTGTTTTTAACCGGATGTAAACAGCCTATTCCCTTTTTCTACGGCAGATATTAACCTTGTACCAAGTCCGTTGCGAGCAGTGGTTTATGACGCATGACGCAGAATGCCCGGAAAACGGGAACCCGGCGTATAAGTAGCGGCACCCTCGGGTGAACTCGGAGCACACAGCGCACGCAGCGAGAGGGCACACCTAACCACCGCCGCCAGCTGCTCTCTGAGCCTCCCGCTTTACACAGCTCCGGTTAAAGCCGTTGCCATCCCTCGTTCGTCGCGTGGACACGTACGGGCCGGGTCGTAGAGAACAGAGATGGAGGCCGCAGCGCGTTGTTCTAGGCTGGCAACGCCTCAGCAGGTTCTGCTGCTGCTGCTCCTGTCATCATCGTTGGCTCTGCCGCTGGGCTGGGCGCGGCCGACGGCGCTGATCGTGTTCGGCGACTCGACGGTGGACACGGGCAACAACAACGCGTGGCCGACGATGGCCAAGAGCAACTTCCCGCCCTACGGCCGCGACTTCCCGGGCGGGCGCGCCACGGGCCGCTTCTGCAACGGCCGCATGTCCGTCGACTTCTACTCGGAGGCGCTCGGGCTCGGCCGCGACTTCGTGCCGGCATACCTCGACGCCACCTACGGAATCCAGGACTTCGCCACCGGCGTCAACTTCGCGTCCGCGGGGTCCGGCCTCGACGTCGCCACCTCCGGAGTCTTTGTAAGCTCTCTCTCTCTCTGTTGCCCTGCCCCTCTTTCCGTGCGAAATGTTTCTGCCATCGATCGATCATTATTAATTTTAGGTCCTGCACTACATCACCCCGCTGATCGAGCGGGCAGTAGATTTCACATTCCGATCGATATAGCTATGCGCCTATGCTGATCTCTGCAGCAACACGAGCATGGTGGTGCAATGAGCGTCTTTTATTATTATTATTATTATTGCGAACGAACCAGGTCAAATTAAATCATCTAGTAGGCGAAAATGAGCATTTTTCATTATCTTTGTAGTATAAGTCATCCTATGCTGTTTCTGGCACGCAATCCATAACATTGTTTCTTTGGACAAAAAAAAACGCAATAATGCACGTATTTTGCTCGATGCAACAAAAATATCTAACGGTATAGAATAAGGAAAGTACTCTGATACTGTTCTCGGTCCCGCACTTGCAATTTTACTGCGAAACTGTGCAACGCCTGTCAGCAAAGTCCCTGTACTTGTAAACATGATGTCACCTGCAGTTTTTTTTCTTTTTTCCGAGCAATTGACTCCGCTCGGCGGTTTCACCCCACGAGCCATTCACTCCGGTAACTTAAGTAGTAGAACACGAGTAACGTTGCTTTTCAATACTACTAGTACTACGTAATTACCGCAGAATACGGAGAGAGGGGCTGGCTAGAAGGGCTGCTCCTGCTCTTCATTTACTGCAGTTTTGTTTCCGCTGCTGCATTCCGGCTTCGTTTCACAGCTGCTGCTGCTGCTGGTGGTGGTGGTTCCTCGTGGTCCACGGGACCGGAAAATTCACTTCAACCAAGAGTTCGATCGGCTTTGCCGGACGGAGCCAATAAATCGCGCTGCGCTTTTGTACAAGATTCCCGCTGCGCCTTTCGACGGGAGGCAAGCAACGCCCTCGTGCATCCTTTTTGCGCGACGGCGGCGACCGGAGTTATTGCCATCGAATTCCTTGCTCTCTTGATGATTCAGTTCAATCAATAGCTTAGCTCTCCGTGAATGAATATGGAGAATGAATTGAATGTTGTTGGGGCAGAATGATGAATTAACCTTGTGGCTATTTTTTGGGGGTGATGCAGAACGTGATCCCGCTGTGGAAGCAGGTGGACATGTTCCGCGAGTACAAGTCCCGTCTGGCGGAGCACCTGGGCGCGGGCAAGGCGGAGGAGGTGATCTCCGGCGCCGTGTACGCCGTGAGCATCGGCACCAACGACTACCTGGAGAACTACTTCTCGCTGCGTTCGGCGCGGCCGCTGCAGTACACGGTGCCCGCGTACACGACCTACCTGGTGGGCCTGGCCCGCTCCTTCCTCTCGGACATCCACGCGCTGGGCGCGCGCAAGGTCGGCTTCGCGGGCATCTCGCCCATGGGCTGCCTCCCCGTGGAGCGCGCGCGGCTCGCGGGCCTGGGCTGCGACGAGTTCCACAACGCCGTGGCGCGGTCCTTCAACGCGGCGCTCAAGGACATGGTGGCCCAGCTCCCGGCCCAGCTCCCCGGCGCCGACGTGCGCGTCGCCGAGCTCTACGACCTGGTCGCCGACGTGCTGCGCGAGCCCGCGCGGTACGGCTTCGCGCGCGCCGACGTGGGGTGCTGCGGCAGCGGCACGTACGAGATGGGGTACGCCTGCACCCCGTGGGACCCGCGCACCTGCCCCGACGGCAACAAGTACTTCTTCTGGGACGCCGTGCACACATCCGAGAGCGCCAACAAGCTCGTCGCGGACTTCCTCATGAACACCACGTTCGGCGCGTTCGCGTGATCGCTCCCGTGCCGGCTGGCGGGCCACACGCGCGTTCGCACACGGCGCAATACGCCTCATGTTAATGTTGGTTGACTGGAGAGTAGTACTAGGACTAAGATTAGTACTAGAAGGAACGGGCGCCGAAAACCTCGGCATCGTGTTGTTGGCGTATTTTGCAGTGTGCGGATGTGCGTCTGCCTAGCAAGGCCAGAGCAGATAAATGGATTCTTCTGATTCATAAACGAGATGCCTCTCTTTGATCATTGCAAGAGCTTGTGCTAAGACGAAAATTCCTTGTTTAAGAAAACTGGCTTCTTTGAAAAAAAAACTCCATGTTAAGAGTTGGCGTTTAAGACACCTAATTTATAGCCACGAAAAAGGCCACAATTAGTTCAGTGGGTTCTGAAGCGTAGTAGTAGTAGAATTCTGAAGCGATGTTTACATTGCTTGATCAGAGTATCACAGAGCAGGTAGCGCGCAATCATGGTGGGAAGGCAATCCGTGGCAAGGTTGGTTTTTAGTCAGGCATGGATTTGGATGGCGGGATGTAAATCACAGCCTTCGCCAGAATTACTTCAGTAGTAATCAACTGGGACTGACTCTGAAAGAATTACCAAAAGTAACTGTACTTACTAATCTCAGAACTCAGAAGGGCAAAATTGTGTCAGTCGACGAACTAAATTTTACAGACACATGATTACCATACACAAAGCAGTCAACGTACAGTCAGTCAGATGTACGACCGTACCGGGACGGAAGCTAAAGCTAGCTACACACATTCTCTGTCAACTACGTACACCACCGGGCGCCGGCGCCTTCCAGCCGCTTGCCGGAAGCCGGATGGACCATCGATCCCGCGGGTCGATAGCAGAGGCCCCTACACTGCAAGCACACACGGAAGAGAAGTTTCAGATCAGCCAGTTGGTCCAGATGCAGAGCATGAAAATTCAAAATCAGAAACCGCACTGCAGTTTTCAGAAGGGATCGACGTGTACCTGCTGCAAACGTCAGCGGCTAGTTGTGCGACGGGTTGGCGTGCGACCCCGGAATCCGGCGCCCGAGGCTGGCCTCCGGCCGCCTGAACGGCGTCGCCGCACGCCACCCGCTGACGTCCATCTCCTGCTGCGCTCCCGTCAATGACGTCGTCTCCGGCGACACGCGCGGCTCCGTTACCAGCAGCTTCCGACTCCGGAACTGCTCTGACGACGTTGCCGCCGTCGTCGTCGTCGCGGTGGCCGTGGATGCGCTGACGAGGAGCGCGAGGAGGAGGAGGAGGACCGAGACGAGGCGGTGCGACGATGGCCGTAGCCTCACCATGGCCATTGTTGGCCGGTCACGTGAGCCGTACGTGCGTTCTCCGGCGACCAATTCACTCGCCGACGAGGCAGCAGTGGAGACGCAGCTAGCTAAAGCTTGGTGTGGTGTTGTGGAAACAGCCGGTGAGATTTGTGTTGCGGTCTGGGAATGGAACCGATCGAGGGCATAATTGCCGGTGGCAGTTAGATATAGGTGGTTTAACTCGGCATTTGTTTAACCGGGAGTGTTAGTGGAGTGTCAGTCCTCTCACCTGCAAGTTCACATGTAACTCCGATGCGCTCGCCATGTGCTTGCGCACCCACACACACACACTCGCCGCGCCTAATAAGAGGCCTAGATAGATCAGGTCGATCGCGAACACATGGTCCAGAGGAGTAAAATTTGTCTGGTCCAACAAAGATTCAACCGACCTCTACTACTAGTTAGTAGTTTTCTTTAGGGATTTTTTTCCCACGCATTGCCGGCGTTCTGCAGTACTACTACTGTAGTATTTAACTGGCAGTACCTGTAACTGCCAAGTATACATGTACTACTTAACTGGACTTGTTACTTCCAGAAGACCAGAAGACTGTTGTTAAAATTCTTGCTCAGTACTGACACATCTACTATCCCATTTTGCACCGCCATGCATTTGTTTGCATTTCAGGACAAAGGACATCTCTAATTCCATTTTCCCTTTTTTGTTCCACCAAGTATGATCTCACTTACATATACATAAAAAAAGGGTATGATCACACTTTCATTTCAGCAGGCTTCGTGCGGCACACATACATGCGCGATATGGTGGCAATAATTTGGCTTAGGATTCGGGCCGTTCCGCTGGTGGCCGTACGTGGAAAGTGGTGGCGCTTTTCTCCAACAACGCTCGGTCGATCGAATGATCCGTCATGTGTCACACTCACGCGCATCTTTGACCGCTGGTTCCGGAGACCCGCATTCCAGCGATTCAGATTCGTTCCGGCACCACCAACCAGCCTTCCGCTCCACGGAGACGATGAGATCATCGTGTGTAGGCTGCTGCGACGACGAGGAGGAGGAGGAGGCTCTCGTGCGTTCATGTGAGGAGGGGAGGGGCACGTGATGGACGGATCGCGTGGTCGGAACTCGAAGCCTCGGCACGCCGCGCCCGTGGAATGGAATGGAACGGACCGGGCCGCCCAACCTTTACCTGCTCTGCTCCTCCTCGGGATTGCAACGCCGCATCTTGACCACGTTCTTCTTCTTCTTCTTTTTTGCTGCGGATTCTTCGTTCGTTCGTTCCCATCTACGGTCTCTTGTCCTCTTCGGCCACCGCTTGCGTGAACAGCGGTGGTCGTGACGATGGTACCGGTAAACACATGTTTATTCAGTTTTAAATAGTGCGTCTGCTCTAGTGCTCTACTACACGTTATTGACTGGAGTCTGAAGAATGATTGAAATGGTGAATTGCGTGTATCCTTTCCCCCGTTCCGCTGTGCGAAATCCACCGGCGGCAATAATACTGGCCCGGCCGCAAATTCTGATGGCTTCCTGCCGATTTTGATGGCCCAGAGACCCAGACAACAAGGGACAAGACAGGCCAGAGTTGAATGAACAGTAGATAGGTCGAATCCACCATGAGCCCTTGGGCAACGTTTCTATGTGAATATGCTGCGTTGCGAGACCACCATGTCCATGAGAAAAACACAGCAACTAGGCGTATACTAGTACTACCTTTTTACAGACTAGATCCAGTGTTAAGTACTAGCTGCAAGCCTGGTCCTCTGGCATGACTCTGATCTGTCCACGTAGATAAGAATAAGATGCAAAACAGGGCTGAAACAGAAGCACATCTCAAAAACAAAATACAACGTGCACGAACAGCACGTGATGGCCAAGCCTGAGCGAAAAAGCCATTTTGGATTGCACGACTCGTCATCCCTGTCAACGTGACCATTGTTTTCGTTTCCGTATGTCCTTTTTGTTCCAAAGGAAACGAATACTGATGCTACTGTTTCTACCGTGGCCACCAAGTGCCCACACTTTACCATTGTCTTCGGAAAAAAATCCCGCACATTACCGTGAATAAAAAAATTATAGCACATCTGTTCGTGCAAGGGGCGGAATCACAAGTGCAGGGGCAGTGACCTACTTGCAGGGTTTCTAAATTCTTGAGTCCAGCTTGCAGTTCGATCTCCGGATGCTGAAGCCGTGAACCGCGCGTGATGCCAGCGAGGGCATCGTGTGCTCGCGAGGCAGCAAGAGCAACAGTGAGACTACTGATCATGCTTAATGACGTGGAATCTTGTACACAAATCTACACCAAGTTCAGTTGTCCGACAATGCAGCAGCTGGAGAGATGAGCCAATTTTGGTCCTATCCGGCAAAGGTTGTTGAGCTGGAGAGAGAGAGAGAGAGGGGCGCCGGCTGCAGTCAGAGAAGCTTGATCAGAGCATGCTAATACTACTAGATAAGTTTCGTCCTTAATTTTTCGGTGGCAAAAGTGCGCAAATCATGACGCTTGCTAGTCTGAACTCTGAACCGAACAACCGATTGACCCGGCTAAGTTAAACTCACAACATACTCCTTCTGTTCTTGTTTTATCGATGTTAGTTAGGACATAGATCCTAGTTAAAAACTGAACTACGTAGCTCCCTTGTGTCTTGTTTGGGAGTACGTACTAGTGCCGTCGTGCAATTGAAAGTTGAGAGAAAGAATCGTATTTTATTCTGAATTAATCACAAAACATTTTTTTACCACAAATTGATTTTATATTGAGAAATATTCACAAAGCCATTGTTTTTTAGAGAACAAAGCAATTGATGAAGGAGCAGAAAATTTCCTTGGACAGATTCCACTAAAGGCCAGGTTCGCTGGGCCGGATCTGCGGCCCATATAGATATGGGCTTGAATTCTGAGGAAAAAAAACTTGCATTCAGCTTGGTTGACTTGTCAACAATTCACGTAGTCACGTGCTGTTTGGAGCTCCGATAGTCAAAGGTACCTGATCATCATTCATCTCTAGTCTATGCATTTTCCCCCAACTTGTCCCAGACTTTCCCAGTCGGGGTGGAACCGTGGAGAAAAACTGGAGGGATCAGAAATGTATGAAATAATTAGCCAAATTCCGGCGAAATGTGAATCCCAGTCTGACAGATTGGATAACTTATGATGATTGTACTGCTTGGAAGCATCAAAATTATCGGTATGAAGAATAAAAGAACGGTATTATGATTGTGCATTTGCCTTTCGATTATACGGTCGAGCAGACCAAGGATAAAAAAGAAATTACAGACGAAAATTTCATATGAACACAAGCATTCCAAGAACGGAATCTCCCAGCAGAGCATCTTATTTCCGGAGGAGATCAACTTGATTTCGCTCCCTCTGCAATGTATACTCACTCCTCGCTGTCTTCTTCGCAAGACGCTGAAGAACACAATCACCTGGACGATATCCTGCTCGACACAGTGCGCACCGTCAGATTGACACCCGGCCGCTGCTTCAGCCCACTCATGGGGACGGCGCCGACGCCAACGCCAACGCCGCTGTCTCGGCTCCTGTTCAGCGACAGCCTCGCCTTGATCGGCGACACGAGCCTTGTCGCCAGCCTCGACGGCGAGAAGGAGCAGCGCCGGCTCTTGGCAGGCGACGCCTGCGCCTTCACGGGCGGCGGCGGCGACACGGCGGGCAGGGCCTTCCCCTGGCTCCGGAGCTTCGACCCCAGCGCGCTCGGCGGCGACTTGATCACGAACTTGTGCGGCGTCTGCCGGGCGTTGTTGACCGGGGACCGCGTCTTGATTGACCGCTTCTGCTTCTTGGACGGCGACGGCGTGGCGCACGGCGCGGCGGAGGTGGAGGCGTGGAACGCGGGGTTGGGGAACATCACCGCCTTCTTGGCCCACGGCCTGTTCTTGGGGGAGACGCGGTTGGCGGACACCGAGGGCCTGCCACCGAGCGGCCCCCGTGGCCCAGCGGCGAAACGGGCCTGAATTGGATCCGGGCCCGCACGCGGGCCCGCGAAGGCGGCGTGACGGCGTCCGTGACCCGCGCCGCGCCGCCGCCACGCTGGCTCTGCTTTTCCCTGGCGCGGCGCGCGCGGAGCGGGGTGCCCTCGGCCGTGGGCGCGGCGGCGGCCGATCTGGTCCTGGGTGCCGGTTTCGGGGTCTTGGGCTCCCGGCTCGTGATGCCGGCGTTGTCAGCCACCGCGACGATGTCCCGCGCGAACTGGCTGGCCTGCACGATCTCCAGGACCGTCTCACCGAGCAGCATCGCTGGCAGCGACATCCGCCGCCACTGCGTACCGTCGCCGCCGCCGCCGAGCGCGCCGCCAAATTTTCCGTTGGGGGACCGCTTCTGTGCCGACGCGCCGCCCCTCATCCTGCGACGGGGAGAAGAATTCGGAATCGAATCGGATCGGATGGGGAGCGGAGCGGAGCAGAGTAGCACACACGAGGAATTACCTGACGGTCTCCTGCTTGCATCGGAGGCTGGTGCGGAGGTACCCGCGAGTGCTACGCGGGCTGAGGCTGACGCCAGAGACGACCTTGGCGCCGCCGGCCACCGTGTACTGCAGCTCCTGCAGCCGCGCCATGCACCGGTCCACCTGCGCGTCATCCAAGGCAAATTCATCAATCTCCATCAAGAAAAATCTATCGAATCGGGCCAAGCATTCGACGCGATCTGCTCTCACCTTCTTGAGCGTCTCCCGGACGAGTGCCGGGTTGAGCGCGGCGGCGGCGGCCAGAGCGGCCGCCGTCTGCCTGTCCGGCTTCGCGTTGGGGCTCCGGGCCACCATGTTATGTTGTCGTGGCGTGCAGGTGAGGAGGCGGTGGTGGAGGTCAAAAGGGAGCTCCTGGCGAGCGGAGTAGGGCAGGGGAGATGGGTTCGAAAGCGGGCAACGCATTTTTCTCGCAGGGGCGTTGGTAACGGTCGTCGGCACAACGGCTAGTTCTCGGAAGTAAACACGGGTTCGCGGGGATGAGGGGACCGGCCTGGACGGGCCGGGCTGTTTCTAGTAACCGCAGCCGGGCCCGCTACGTTAGCCGAAGGAAGCCGAATGAATACTCACAGCAATTACGAGCTGGGCCGGCGTAAGTTCGGTCTTTGAGAAATTGCCTCGGTCTATAATTAATTTCTTAATTTTCACATCTACCGCGGTTTATAGGGCTGATTGAAAAACCTACGCCAGTGCTTACAGTATTCGAATCCTGGATTTAATATTTTATTTCTGAAAAGTTTCCAGACCACTTAAAGCACTATAACAATTGTTCATATCATAATTTATCTCTCTTATGTTTTTATAATTATTCATATTATAAAGATTTGATAAGTTTTTCATTTGTGAATTTATAACATATGATCATAATATTTTATAAATATCGTTATTAATATTAAAAGTATGATTTAGTAGAAAAACAATCATTTTACGACTCTTAGGGGGGGGGGCATTTGCACTCACTTCTAGCAGATGACGAGTCTATTTTATTTACTTCCGATGCCACTAACAACCCTGTTAGTATAGTTAACACAACATTCATGAACGTCGACCAAGAGACGGATTAGAGACATAGTAATCTAGGATTTCAGAATTCAAACTGGAGCAGGAACATGAAATCAAATGGCTACGACTTCGATCGCTAGGGTGCGTGCGCGAGTAGTCGACACTCGGTAGCTCAACACTCGATCTGGTACGGTGACACATACTCACGGAGAATATGGCAAGCGATCGCGTGACGACTCGACCGCGCGGCTCGGAGCAAGCAAGCAATTCACACTTTCTCGACTTTCGTAGGCAGATCAACTCCAGTATCCAACAACTATATGCGATGTAAATTCGTGATAATCTTAGTTAAATTTGTTGAAATAAATAGACATATTGTACTTATCAAATCAATATTGATTCTACCGGTTGCAACAACAAGTTTTAAAAACATGGGATATCAAGAATAAGTTGAAAAATATGATGAGTGATAATCTTTTAGATGATTGTTTAGTCGCTTTTATTGAGCTGAATGTTTTCTTGTCGTTGATCGAAAATGATATTAATGGCCCTGTTCGGCTGGAGCTTAAGCTGGCTTAGGGCATGTACAAAGATTTAGACGGCTGCTGTCTATAAGCGTCTTGAATATTGAACACGGACAACAGAAGAGACAACATATACAATGGATTGTCTGTTGAATTGTCTCGTAAACTAATCAATTCATGTGTACATATTGTGATGAAGCATGCACATGATCTTTGCATGCTATTTTACTGTTTAATTAAGATAATGCTAACTTGCACTCATATAAACCCTTCATGTTTTAAACACTCAGAATTAATTAAGCAAATTATTTAAAATAGAAAGAAAAGAAATTGCAGCCATGTTTTTCTAATTTATTCTGCGTATAGTGACCATGTACCCTTGCTCTCTCCTAATGTTATCCATGTAGCCACAACCCAGAGCAAAACACACACGAGAAAAGAAAGAGAAAGCAAGTCGCTTCCAGATCACGCCCGAGCCTGCGCTACCGTCCCATTCCAGCGATGCCTTCGTCTTAGCTTATGTGTGACTCTCGTAACCTGCTTTCACAAACGCGCATCTCACGATGGGAATCGATTTGACAAAGATTGTTTTATCTCGTATGAGCTGCGATCACGGACAGGAAACAAGGCGCAACAGATTCTAGCTGCGGGAGGAAGGCGCAAGAGGCTCAGGCTCATCGGGCGGCAACGTAGAGAGGGAGACGACATTGCACGGCCGGAGGCAGCGAGCGAAGCCGCACACGCCAGGTGATTTTCGCATTTGATCTGGAAGCACACCGACAGATGATACAACGAGGCACAAAACCGTCTGCAGGCTGGGAGCACGAGCCGATTGCCGTCGTCTTGTGAGGCGACGGCTCCGCTCTCTCTCTTCCTTAATTCTCATCCAGCTCAACAAATCTAATCTAGGTGACACTATACAAAGGGCATATTAATTACCGTACATGCCCTTATGCTGCAACTTCAGCAGCCTGGAGCCAGCAGCTATGAGCAGCAGCCAACAGTCATTTGACTGGAAATAAGGTCCCGTTCGTTTCCTGTCACATCTAAAACAAGTCTTATTATTTATAAATATTTCGATCAATTTAATGATAAAACCCTATTTACAGATTGATACTAATTTTCGAGATTTAATCTAATGAACTTAATTAATCTATATTTTACTAAAGTGATGCTACAGTAACCGTCTTCTAATTATGACTTAATTAACCTCATTAGATTTATCTCGTAAATTGGTAGAGGTCTGTAATTTATTTTATAATTAAACTTTATTTAAGTACTTCTAAATAGTAAGATTTTTTTTGATGTGATAGCTATAAAGTTTTTTTAAAAAAAGAACACACCTAAGTCCAGCCGAACAGGGCCATTAATGTTCGTTAGAAGGTGTAGGTCAACAAAACAACTAGTTTGTCTTCATTCTATGCTTTTTCAAACTAGCGTTTTGCACGAGACCCACATGCCAGCGTC
>JAUNZO010004665.1:0-38121 GCA_031894775.1 Chloris gayana | reverse complement strand
ATGCCACATGTGGTGCCAACGCTTGGCGAGCGCGGTGGTGCGGGCGACGTCCTTGGCGAGGAGGTGGGAGACGATGTGTCGGGGAAGATTAACGCTGCCACGTGGCAGCGTCCGGGCCCACTTAATGACGGATTAGCGAAACCACGTCGGCAGAAGAAGCTGGCCCCCACCCGTACGATCCCGCCGGAAGACAGTGTCCACGGGTGACGGGCTCGACCTTGCCTCGCCAAACTCGAGGAGGCCCGCCTCGCACGACCTTGACCGTCTTACCCTGGGGCTCCGTCCCGCACGACTTTGCCCGCTCGACCTTCGGACGCGACCTCGCGACTCGACCACCAACCGCATTAACTCCCAACCACCCCGGCGCCCACGTGGGCGGTAGTCGGAAATCATTGGCGGGGGTTCGCGCCCCATCCCTCCTGCCACCACCTGCTCCCGTCAAGTCACGCCGACGGACGTGCCGTCCCCGTTGCTCTGACGAGCTGGCGTGGACCGAAGCCTCCGGAGAAAGCCATCATCCACCGACGTACGACGCACGACCCCCCCCCCCCGCCATACTCGTCGAACAGGTGTAACTCGAGGTCGAGCTCGAGTTACGCTCCGTCCCGCACGACTTTCGCTGGCAAGCTCGAGGTTCGAACGAGCTGCCCCATGACCTCGACCTTGGCCCAACTATCAATGCTTGTAACAGAGAAGGACGAGAATGGCATGTCATATCCAACCACTCGCCATAGCGCCGCCCAGACTCCGCCGAATGCGGAACACTCCACCCCGACGCTGCCAGCCTACAGGAACAATGCGACCACCCGAGTCAACCACTTGAGTACGCGTGAAGAAGAAGACCGACAGGACAGCACGGGCACTCGACCGATCTCACAAACTGTCGTCCTTCTCCCTCTCCCTTGTAACTCGGGCTTCACCCCTATGACTATAAAGGGGCTGAGTCTCTTACACACGTGCACGGTTAACACGCACGTCTAAGACACGACGAACACACACACACTCACGCTTTCACACTCACCACCACGGGACTTGGAGCACGCTCCTCTCCCGCCACCTTTGTACTCCTGTTTTCTCGCTTGACGCAAGGAACACGAACGCCGCGACACCACCCCCGCTGGACGTAGGGAGTTTTCCCGAACCAGCCTAAATCTTTCGCGTCTTCTCTTGTGTACCATTCGGGCTAAAACGCGCATCCCCGGGACAAATTCTACAGCCGGTAGTTCGAACACCGACACGATGTTGCGGAGGATCTCGCGGGGAGGCGGCTGATGCAGTCGATGCCGTCCTTAGGGGCCTTGAGGCCGCGGCACCGGCGAGAGGAGTGGAGGTGCGGACGGGGAGGGGGGAGGGCCTTGATGACGTCCATCGTCGGTCATCGCATCTTCTCATCCATCGCCTCGAACTCGGGGCCAAACACAATCATGTCGGCTATGTCCTCCATGGTGACGCCAAAGATCGGTGGCGGGGCTGGTTAAAGGCCGCCGCCGCCGGGACCAGCAGGCGGAATTGAGGCGCGGCGAGCGAGGATTTTGGCGTGTTTGGGAACGGGAATGGAATGGACAGTGCAGTGGAGGCGAGGTTGGGGGCTTTGTCTTTTTTATTTTTTATTTTTCTGGAGACCAATCCTTCTGAATGATTGGCGGTGCGGACTTTTTTTTTTTCTACGAAAGGTGCGGAGGTAGAGTTTCGGTTCCTTGTCGGCTTGTGTAGCTGGGCAAAATGTCCCAAGGCCCATCACGCAGTTCTCTGTTCATACTTGATTGCAACGTCCGGTATGTCCAGCTAATTCGATCATCAGCACATTTACCGTCAAGTTTGAGTTAGACCTCGAATTGTTGATTCGTTATTAAAATAGCTCATCCGTTAAAGAATCTCAGACTCTGCTGTTACTATAATAGTAGCTCTTAAAGAGAAATTGGTGGTGCTGGCTAGTCAAACATGAGGTGGTTCATAGATCTTTGGGCTTCGATCACCGAGGAATAGAGACTTTACAAATAAAAGCAGGGGATTGGGATTCCATTGCTGTCATTTTATATATATATGGTTACAATTATTTACGTTCCCAATGTGCTTATGATGTAGCATTCGGTGGATCTTTAGCTAGCGTGTATCATCTTACGAGAATATAGTATGGTATAGATAACCCAGAAGAAGTATGCATAAAAGTCTTTACCCAAAAGGATAATCCTAGAATTCCGTCTGTCTTCTGGGTTTGGAGAAGTGCCGATTTTCAAGAACGCGAATCTTATGATATGGTGGGAATTTCTTATGATAATCATCCGCGCCTTAAACGTATCTTAATGCCTCCTACATAAAACATTCATCCATCACAAATGCATGATAAAGACATAAAACATACATCCATCACACATAGTTCAATTACAAGTTCCTAAATGAAGTCCACAACTAATCGATGACAAATACAAACTATGATAGATAAACATGAACTCAATACCATGGTTGCTGCCACGTATTGTATTGTGTCTCATGGTATTCCTAGGTTGACATGAGTTGAACGTTCGGTAGGCAATAATCATGCCATATATTCATGTCAAGTTAATCGTCTCCAATCTTGAGTGCATTGCCAATCCGAGTACCATATATTGTAAGCTTGTGGGTCTTGCCACTCATAAATCCAAATAATCGGTGATTTAATGACAATTCTAGTAACAATTTCAAATGTTCTATTTTTTACTGCACTATTTCTAATACACAAACCTAAATATACATAGAAAATAAAACAAAATCGAGTTGACATCCATACCTTCGGTTGGCAGATAGGCACGTTCACTGCCGGTGCTGTCGGAATCCCGACCGGGAGGACCGGATTCCCGCTCTTAGACCTCAGTTTCCCGGTGGCGGAGACTGGGATCCCGATGGGGAAACCGCATCGCGCGAGGCGGCGACGCCGGGATCCCGAGCTTCCCGTGCGGGATCCCGGCCGAGGCGGCGGGCTGGAGCGGCGCGGACGGTGGGCGCGGCGGAGGACGCAGGATGGGGAGCTCTCCTAGTCGCTGGTCGGGGGAAATGGCTCGTGGTGCGTGTGGTCTGTGTGGTGCGGTTGGGATAAGGTTTTGTATTTTTTTCTATTTCTTTCTTCACTTCACTTGTGATTGACTTCAATTTTTTCATAACTCAAACTTGAAAATTTTTAAGGTTCGATTTCACCATAATTCATCAAATTTACCCTAGTTATTTTCGTATTTTCATATCAAATTCTTTCAAAATTTAAAAAATTTCAAAATTCAAATCCGGGATCCCGGTCTCCCGGTGAAACCGCCCCGGACCGGGATCTCCGGAAACCGCGGAAACCGGCCGGGAACCGATCGGATTTCAAACCCTGCTCCCACCTTCAAAATTGCTTGGGATTTAAATAATGCTAAAAAAACGGTGTGTCAATTTTCCTTGTTGGAAATTAGCCCTCTACGTCAGAAGTTCAATTAAGAGTAATACGTTTAGGCATGTATAGAAATATAAAGACCTGACTGTAACATTTTAGTAGTTGTACAATGGTCCAAAATCCACCTGCTTGGTACTCAAATACTGTTGCCAAACAAGCTTCAACTCGACTGATTACCCGGCGTCTCAAAGTTGGATGTCTCTAAGTTCCATTTGAATAGAATTTGATTGAAGTTTTGAGCATGAACCATAACGTTTCTGCCTAACAAGCCAAGGCCAAGCTCAATATTTCGTTATATTGTGAAGTTTGATATGTGTACTAGTGTGCACGGTGATGCTACGGATTAAGGTGTACGAAGTCAGCTCCATCCAAAAGATTCTACCAACAAAAGATTCACATAAACAAGGACAAAAGTCTATTAGTTTCCACCTAATAATCACAGACTGTCACCAAAAGACATCCATGAGGCAAGCATAGTAATTCTTCTGTATGATCCTAAAAGGATCCAAGAACAATCACATCCGTAAATCTCAATCTCACAGGACAAAACTTTCAAATACAAGTAGACCTGATTCGTGAGTTTTTATATTCAACGCACACCAAGGAGCACTGCTACATATTTACCCCGAAGATGCTGGTAACAACAAACAAACAGCTGGACTAACAAGACAAGCCAGGCTACACAAGTTTTTATGTACCTGAAAATGGTGTGGAACTAGTTTCCATCATTAATCCTATTCTATTACACCCTTTTCCCGGTACGTATTTGCCACAAGTCAACTAGAACATTCCAGGAATAGTTTACTGCTATGCTAGTAATTTGGTGTAAAATGCAAATAATTGATCATGCGCCATAGAGAATGCAAAAATGATGCTCGACTGGAAAAGGAGCAACTCTTGAGGAACATTCTTAAGTAAAACTTGTATGATAGCAACCAAAGGATAATTTACCACCAACATTCAGCCATACATTTTCATAAAATTCCTACAATGAATTATAACTGAATACTAAAACTTAGCAACAACAAGAGAATAACTTTTGAGGACATAGGGGCATGTGCCCAGCCTAGCTTTATTATTAATTATGGTTTCATATAAATATTGAATATCTGATTATACTATTAAATATGTCAGACTAGTTATACATTTGTTGCCAAATTATAAAATGAAGTACAAAAATATTAAATTCTGATAAATTCGTCAAATTTATCAGAATTTCATCAATTTGTCAGAATTTGATATTTTTGTACTTCAATTTATGATTTGATAACATATCTACAATTAGTTTGACATGTTTTATAGTATAATCAGAGTTTCAAATTATATTGAACCATATTTTATAATAAAGCCAAGGTAGGCACATGTCCCTATGCTCACTAAAGTATTTCACGTACATAACTAAAAACTTAGTGGGCCAATTTCTATTTAGTTGTCCTGTGAGCCTGTGGCAGTTTGGATACATATTGCTATGCTTGTCGTGTTTTATATTTTCTTCAAAATGTATTGTTTTTAAAGCTGTTCATGATCCGTTGTAGAAGTACCCAAAGCTTCTCTCCTTAATAAAATAGGTTCTCCATACATTCTTAAACAAAAAACAATGAGATCTTCATTATGTATGATGTTTATGCTTTACATCACGCTGCTTATCCTGTTTGCTAATAATCTGGAAGTTATACTCAAGCTCAACTTTGTGTGGTCTTCTGTAATTCCTCTATTGATGTACCACTTATCACTACAAGACATAGATGCGTATTTTTAATATAGTAGAGACATTGTTATCATGTCTCTAGACAAGTGTAGAGACATTTTCAAAAATGCCTCATAAGTGTCTTGCCATGCATTGACTCTATGAAAATAGAGGCACTATGCAAAACGTTCTATTAAATAGAGTGACAGTTTTGATATATACATGACATAGTGCCTCAACAAATATAGAGGCATTAAGTAATGGTAAATAATATGAAAAAATACATGGTTGGGAAAACTTGAATTCAAGACCTCTCGGAGAAGCAATACAAAATTGGGCCTTCGTGGACAACTCATCCACTAATCACTTTGTGTGTATTTTTTACAGTTTATTGCTATAACACGTTCATTGTACGAGAAAATAGTGCCTCAATAATACAAGAAAATGTCTCTACAAGTGTCGCTACAAGGTATATGCGTTGTAATATGTCGTTAAAGTGTCTCTATATTACTTATGTAGGGACACTTTAAAAAGTGACTTGAATGCCTCTACAATCCATTTGGGACATTATTTTTAAAAATTTTATTAATTTTTGTCTCTATGCTTGTGGCATATTCTCAAGTGTCCAAAAAAAAGCCTCTAGTGGAAAATATAGAGGCAAATTAAAAAATGCCTCTAGAAAAGTGCTAGTACAAGAAACCTTTTTGTTGTAGTGTATCATATTTTCAGATGTTTTTATGTTTGTTATAATGTACTAATTAGGTGCTTGATATGCCTTTTTGTTGTACTTTTCATTTTGAACATCGGTTTGAAACTTTTTTTATTAAAGTTTCATCAAACTTCTTTATTCATAATTTTGGTTGAAAATTTTGATTAAACTTTGACTCAAAGTTTTGATGAAACTTTTTTTATGAAACTTTTCAGTTGAATTTGTGATTCAAAGTCTGAATCGAAGTTTGATTTGCAAAGTTTTGATCAAACTTTTTTCGATCTAACTTTTTATGAAACTTTCTACTAAACTTGTGTAGTGTCATGATGCTTCCTGTTTTGTCCTTTTTTCACGTTTGTACTCGGTGATTCGTAGTGCTTATATCTGGAACCGATTCTATGAGATTTATGTCATGGGTATCATGCCTGTGTTGAGTCTTGCTGCAACCGGATGAATTTGAAATTTTGAATCCATGGCTGCAGGATTGGTTTTTTGTCATGAATCCCTTGGTCCATTTCTACATATCCAGTGTAACAGTGTTGTGCTTGTAGCTCTCGTGTCAAGTGTAGGTTAAGGTATTTTATGTGTAATCTTTTCTATGTTATTTTGATTGCTTGTAGATGAATCAAACACATGATGCTGTCAATATAGGGAACATTTTGTTCCAATTAGTCTTGACAGTTGGCGGTGGGCATGGCGTCATGCTTGTCAAAGGTAGTGGCTGCACCAGGCCTAACAACATCCTCCTAAACAGATAAAAAATACTTGGATACTGTGGAGGATTTTTCAGTGTTTCCTGACTAAGATGGGTCAACTAACTCAATATAATTTTAGTCAGATTTCATACTCGTCGGATCGAGATAGGAGGATCAACGGTTGTCTTCAACTTCACGCCCCGACTTCTCTTTATTGCTCATTCCGTTGCCTCTAGCACGACCTCAACCCACCACCAACTCTGGTGGACGTAGGCACTCTGTTGCGGGGAAATCTTTCTTAAGCACGTTTGTGCGCTACGTCGCGAGCAAACCCACGCGTCCCGCGGCAAGCTGTTTTTGGAAGCTTCGTGACGAACCCCATCAGTCAACCCACCTGAACTTTTCGTTTTGAACATCGGTTTGAAACTTTTTTTAATTAAAGTTTCATCAAACTTCTTTATTCATAATTTTGGTTGAAAATTTTGATTGAACTTTGACTCAAAGTTTTGATGAAACTTTTTTATGAAACTTTTCAGTTGAATTTGTGATTCAAAGTTTGGATCGAAGTTTGATTTGCAAAGTTTTGATCAAACTTTCTTCGATCTAACTTTTTATGAAACTTTCTACTAAACTTTGCCCGATTTTAAAGTTTTCTAAAAAGTTTGGAGAAAACTTTCCATTTTTTTGGAAAGTTTGCGGGATGCAAAACTTTCTAAAAAAAAGTTTCCCCCTGTCCGGAGGTTTGCTACGAGCTCTGCTCGCGCGTGCACGGATTATCTACTCCCCTCTGTTGCCTTGTCGCAACGCCTACACCTCCTTTCGCCACCTGTCAAGTCACATCGACTTCGTCTTAAAAAAGAAAAGTATCCAACATTTCAATATGCATGATTTAAATGCACTCTTTGCACAATGCTTATCTTGTTTGCTGAGAGAATCTGAAAGTGAAACTATAGGTCAAATTTGTATGGTCTGGTTCTGGCAATGCCACTGTTGATTTATATGCTTCTGCCTATCATATTTTCAGATGTTTTTAATAAGAAAAAATAGGATTGATGCATGTTGTGTTGTTTCTCTTAACTTTTTATATTCATTGACCGCCAAATTATTTCATTATCTATGTGGCAAGATTTCCACTTAGGATAGTGGGACAGTCCGACCGGAGTCTTTCTGCAGCTTGTGTCACATCTTATGTCTGAATGATAATCATATATAGAACTCATATTGTCATACAAGTCCCTACTGTTTTTACTTTAGTACTAGTTCCTATTACTTTTGCTTTAGCAACTACTTATGGAGTTATGGTGAAACTTGTCTAAAATTTTTGGGTTCACTGTTAACATGACTCATACCACAAAAGTAGCTCTTACCATTTCAGTTACGCAAGTAAATTATGCATAACCGGACATGTCCTGTCATGCAACATGAGTAGCTTGCTTAGGTTACTGGGTGTGAGAAAACAGGTCCCGTTTCTGCAATAGTGCAACATTGTGCATTGATATGTGCTTGTGGATAACATGTTTACGGAATCCTATTCGGTGTTGTTTTATGTACTTTACCATCCCATTATATGCAGTCTATTTTTGGATAAGGCTGACTGCATTAGTTCCTGTAACATGCGTGAATGATTTGTCTGATGATATTCTGTGATTTGCACTTCGGTATTACTATTAGCGGCGGATTGACTGGACATGCGAATGAAAATTGGTGCACATGTATTCTCCGTTTCATATCAGTGGAGTCGTGCCCCCTGCTTTGCTCCATTGTTGTTCGGTCTGTACTCAATAATGAGTAGTGCATATATTTGGAACCGTTCCTGTGAAAAAAATTTCCTTTTGATTATGGGGAGTAAATCATGCTGCAACTGGATATATCTGAAATTTGTATCCATGACCACAGGCGCTCCGTGGGTGACCGACCACGCCGCCGGCCAATGCCCACCTGATGATCTCCTCTGCAAACACCACGAACCCCGCGCTTGAATAAAATGTAAGTAGCATTTGATTTGCGCCATACAGATTCTTTTTACCTGACCAAAAAGTAACTGTCATCGATTGTTCTTGTAATTCACTGCTTGTAACTGGGCTGGCAGTATCTCTGAATCAGTGGCTGATCTCTTCGTTTCTCATATTATTTCTATAGTAAGTTGGGGCCTGCTTTCAGTGATCTTTCCGACATCACAAGACCCCTCTCTCTGCTAAATACGTGGCTGGATTCTGATCGCAATAGTCGATAATATTGCCAATTTCTTAGCACATGTGTCCGTGGCATGCATGCCTTGCTTTACATTATTTGTGCTGCTTGTGCAGTCTGATTAACTATTCACGGCGTCTTCTCTTTTTTTCGTCGCCTCCTGTGTCTTTCCGTTTAAGATCTTAAAAAAAAAACTATTCACGGTGCGTTGTGAGTTAGTTGCATTTCCAAGGAAGTAAGACTGGTGCACACAGAAGTTTGTTCCCGTCGTTCGGCGCTAGCATTCTGCTGATTTGTCATCAGTGTGGCTCGTGTAGTATGAACTCACTGTTTGACCGAAGTCATATATCGCTGAAGAAATATAATGTGGGTGTGAAAAATACACACGGCTGGTTTCGGTGGATGAAACTGTTTATTCAGGAGTGTTGTTACCACGGGCGCCGAAAGGACCTTAGAGTATCATGGGAACCACCATGTGTCCAAAAATGTAGAAAGTCGCGAGAAATTAGCCACGGGACCAGCTAAACTGGCAGAGGTCCGCAGCTCAGCACCAGCACGTGATGATGGCTTTGCACGCAGGCCCATGTACGGTGGGCCGGGCTCGGGGGTCACCATCGCTGCTGGCCGGATGGGATCCCAGATCCGGCAAGCCACGCCTCGCTCTGGCTGCTGGGCCCGGGCACGCCGATGACGTGCGCTCCACCTCCACGTGAGAGGCCGCAGGGCAAGAGGAGCGAATGGCTGTCTCTTTCGCCACGCGTGCGGCGGCCCAGGCGATTTCGGCTGCCGGCGCCGGGACGGGGACGTGTACACACACGTTCGATTCTGCGGATTCGTTTCTTCTCTGTGAAATGTACTGGTAGTATACTGCTTATTTAGGGCCTGTTCGTTTTCTCTATCTAATTTTTAGAGGGTCAAATCAAAGAGAATTTTATCATTTTGAAAGTCTTAAATAAAGTCTAATCTCGAAACTAATTGCAGACACTCTATCTAATTCACGAGACGAATCCAACGAGGATAATTATAGTGTTATTAGAAGATGTTTACTGTAGCATCACTGTAGCAAAAAATAGATTAATTAGGATTATTAGATTCGTCTCGCAAATTAGAGGGAGGGTCGCGACATAGGTTTTGTTATTAAATTAATAAAATTACTATTAAATAGTAAGATTCTCTTTGATGTGACAGTATCTAAATTTTAGAGGGTGGAAACGAAGGGGCCTTACTGTACGTGGTAATCGTGTCGTTTGCCTTCACGATCCGCCGGCGAGAGACACGCGTCCGGTGCTGAATAGCTTCGCCGCCTGAATCTATCAAAAGGTTGGATAAGGTTTGCGTGGGGGAGGTGAGCATCCGTCTATTCTGTCGTCTCAGAATCAGATCCTCGCAGCCCTTTATGGCTTGATATATATCATCGTCATGTATGTATAAAGAAAGGACTATGTTAAAACACAAGATTTTAAAATGCTCCATTTCGATTCTATATTTTTACACGGATTTTGCATCCAATGAGCATCCTTCTTAATAGATATATATATATATATATATATATATATATATATATGTTTATGTGATTTCGTGCATGTATAGGCATTGTGCTTTGTAAAAAAAATGAAAAGAAATATTGGGCTTTGTCTAATCATTTTTTGGAATCAGAATGAATAATAAAGCATAGAAATGTTTGTTAAAAAAGCATATAAAGAAAAATTCCAATTGGATCAATAAATCATACCAAAGTTTCTTTGAAGTCTCAAAATGCATAGGAGCTGAGTGCAAAAATTAAAGTTAGAAATTATAATAATACATGGGAACAGTGGGCTAGATAAGCTAGAAAATCAAACAAAAGCCGGTCCTTCGACCTATATTAGTACAATAGAAGCACTTTAAGGAAAACCTTCATAATCCGAATTAAATCTAAAGGAAAAAAAATTGCCCTTGTGGTATAGCTTGCAGGTTTCCATTTATAGAAGCATCATGTCATCCAAAACTCTAACTCATGAGCCAAAGTTAAAAGTTGTGTTTTCATGTTCAAGTGGGTTAACTGGCTTTTCCCACCATCTTAGACTTTTGAGAGCTTGTTGAACGTAGCTCAATATATATAGGTAACCTTTAGATCAAATGAGCAAGCCAGCTTGTGTAATTAGTACACAAGTTATTCTTTCGTTGATCCGAATTCACGAGTTTATAATCATGCGGTTTTTGACAGATCAGTTGTGGCTTTCGGTCACCACAGTGTCCGCGCACACTATTCGCAACGTCTAAGCTGATCCGTGTCCACTTGACAACCGCCAACAGGCAGACTGTATCAACAGTGAGAGACATCAAGAGTATAGAGTGAGCGATCGGATTGAGAAAAGGCAAAGGCACAGCCACCGGTCCCAAAACCCAGTGAAAGCGACATACTGGTCACGCAATGGGATCTGGGAAGTAGTGTCATACAGATCAGTTTGCTGTTGGTTTTGCAGTGTGGTAGGGCTGCCGCACTTTGGCAAAGTTATCAGTTTGAGTTCACGGACTAGCTAGCCGGGACCAGCCGCGCTAAGCTTGATAAGGTGGGCAGAGCCGCTTGGTTTTAGCTCCACACACATTTGCTATATCATCACTTTCTTCTATACCAAGCCAGTTTCTTGCACGCTCTAGTGACCCAAGATTAGTGAACTTAAGTGCTAAGAAGAACTTGATCAGCCACAAAAAGAGAGGTAGTAATGATGTGCCAGAATACACACTAGCATAGAACATATAGGCGATAACAACAGGTTTCTATCTGACCATCTTAAATATCTCTGTCTGGAGTTGCCGCTCTCACTTTTATCAGGCTCATTAGAAAGTTGAGACCTAGCTCAACGGGCAGGATCGCTGTTGCCTTCTTCAATACTTGAATCAATAATGAGATTGTTGTTTTGTGATGAAAATTTTTCATGTAACTGCGGTGCCCAAACAAAATTATGAGCGCACTGTGGCAACAACACAAAGCACGTCTCGTCGTCGGACATCTTTGGCCTGGATTTGTGTCTCTTTCATGTGCGGCACCAGTGAAATAACTTTAGTGCAGTTTTGTAGTCAGTAGGAGCTGGAGTTCCCACCTCCCCATAAAGCTGTATGCATGGAATCGTATAGGAATAGGAGTTGGTCGCTGCAAAAAGGGTCCTGTGACAGACTAACTTTGAAAACACTACTGTAACAAAACTGCAAATTCAGTTTCTTGGCACCTATATGTAGCCAGCAAGGTATATATGCAACTTCACATAAAATTTCCAGCATTAGGGTTGGTATCTTTCTCATAACAAGGTTGGTCCATGGATGAGGCGGGCGCTGCAGCGTCCATGTCCGTTGTCTGATCATATTTTCTACTGTCCTCCTCGATCCCCACAGTTCAGATCCATCATGTTTGAGGGTGTATATTCAAAAAGCAAAATCTCAGTTATTCACTGCTAATTAATCATACCATCAACGGTTTATGTAAGGACCGGAGTAGCTAGGTAAATACCAGGTGAACTTAGCATATATGTATATATATACAAGGGATCATTATGACTTTTTCCTACCATTATTAATTGACGGAGCTGCGTACACCACACTAGTGCGACCGCACCCAGAGTGATGAATCTATCTTATAAACAATAAATTTTCACCATGGAATAGGCTAAAACCTTCAATTATCCTAAAGAGTTGCACCCCCGCTCTTGTGCTCTAGCTCCGCCTCTGTCTGTCATGCATGCTGGGAAGAACGAGCGAGATACCCGAAAATCTAACAACTTTGCTTCTTAGTGGGGCCAATCAACACTTTAGCCAAGATCGTTAATTGAAAATTCACAGTGCAGTTCACAGATGTCAATGTGTAATGGGAAAATTGTTGAGTAATACCTGATTCCACACGTATTAATAATAAAATGTGTGCATGAAATATAACTGATATAACTGATGAATGAGAGTAAGTTTTCGGTCTAGAAAATGTTAGTTGGTCTTAAGCAAGAATTTTGCATTGTGCATTCAAATAGTCCGACCGCACTTGCGCTTGCGTTGTTAGGAACTGCAGGCGTATCTGTTCTTCTCAAGACTGAATTAACCCCGGGGCAAAAGTTTACCATATGCACCTCCATTGGCAATCAAATGAAAAGGTACGGAATCTCTTATGGGTCCATGCAGGCCAAGTTGATGCAGTGTCAGGTACAGGTTGCGATGTTGCAGGACTCTATATATGGTATGCGTGTGTGTCCCATGCATGAAGTGATATTTTACTTGATTATTGAATGCTTATTAAGAGAAAGAATACATTGATGTGTTTGTGAACCCAAAAAAGTGAGGAAAATAGTTCATGTGATAATGGAAACAAGCTTCATTATTCCCTGGCTTCTCTGCCAAGTACGTCCTATTTACAAGATTAAGACATATATCACACTGAATTGGTTTTCACACCCATTCACACGAATTGCCCTGTTATTTTGTTTTACGACGATATTATTCTTCTGGTATGGTGTTGAGAGATAGTACTGATGTGTATGTACCTAACGTTATCAGGCCCTACAATCCAGGTCCTACAAACGAATATATTTGCATACAACACTTCAATGCCCTGATAAAGAAATGAAAAGTACGTTGCCTCCTTTGTTTCCAATTTGGTCCCCGCGTTGGGCTTTTGGCTAGGTCTGCCTCTCTGCTTCTGGATGTTATGCCCTCTTAGTTAGTTATAGGTGGTTCTATACTTTGAACAGGGCAGGCAGATGTTTGCCAACTTGCCAAAAAGGATAAAACTTTGTTAGATTCTTTTTCCCCATGGGGTTATGGAGATAAGGAAATGGGATTATTCTGGTTGTGTCCCAAGGAACATAATTTAGAATTTTTTGTTTATATAAACTTATTGAAGGCTTCTAAAACCAAGATGGATGTTATTCTAATGGAAATAGTTTCGCGTCAACCTAGCCTGTGTGCAATGGATATACCATGAAGTATTTATCAGCTAGTAAATGGATTAAAAACACACATGCGCTGGCCATGCTTAAATTTTTCTTATGCTTGCTTGTTTTTGAATTGTCTTATTAGCACGATATGACTGCATGATCGGACTATAAATATAACCTGTCATAATAGAGAATGATATAACCAAAAGCAATTGACTTAATATAATTGCTAGAAAGCTTTGAAAGTATAACTTATTTTAAATCTTTAACCTAAGAGTAAAAAGTATTTTTTAAAATAATGCTCCGTTTTCACTATTTCATTATGATACTGGCATTTGTGCAACCACTCTTTACCGATTGTACGGTACTTGGTTAGGTAGCTACTTATTCTAATTCAACCATGACTCAGAATAGGAAACATTATTGCTCCCAAGATAAAATGAACACAAACAGAATATGGAAATATTTCAAAACAGCTGCTTGGATAGCAGTATTAGAATTTTGCATGAAACAGAACGACGCATAACAACCTCGTAATTAACCCTCAATCCCTTGTAATGATGGAGATATCAAAGGTAGCAAATAATGCCTATATATGCCTTCTGTTCTCGGGTTACTCTAAAAAATGGAGCCATATTTTTGTTGGGGGTAAATTACCAGTAGAATATAAAGAGGACTGCAAATGTTTCCTTAGTCAACAGAGCCAAATGTTTTATCTGTATATTTAGACATAGCCAATATTGTAAAAAAAATTAAATGTGTAACTTCTTTAATTTATGTTTAACAATACCTCTATATGCGAGAATTTTTGCAACCGTTTAATTCCGTGATAATGGTTACACGAAAATAGAATCACGAAAATGCAAAATTACCTCGCAAATATGTCTTTCTTGATCCTAAGCTTGGAAGAAGGAGTGGTCCAAAGATCATGAATTGATAAGAGTATAAATTAAGGACCAAATCGGGTCACTCGAGGCATGCCTTCATGAAATCTTGTATCTTAGACAATAATACAGAGAACTCAGATAGTAATAAGCTCAACAAATAGTACATAAGAAATATGTATGTCGTGTTTATTTAGATGAAGGATTTTTATCTACACAAGCCGCACACACATGGATCACGCCTAAAATATAAAAGAGCCACACCTCATCAGAGGTACCAACGACTCTCTATACCCTCTTTTCATACCCTATATATATAAATTACTGAAAATAGCACACATACCTCTTTTCACACCGTACACTATAGTATGTATAAATGACTAAAAATTAGCACACAAACCATATACCATACTATATTATCATCACTTACTCAAGGCCTCAGCTCACTGCTGGCTATATATGAAGGCAGCATGTACTTAATTAAGGTGTTGCAGTTGGTCGGCCATGGCTGCTAGCTAGGCAGCATCGCGGACCTCGAAGATGTTGCGGGTCTTGACGACGATGTCGTACATGTGGAGGAGCTTGAACCTGGCAAAGTCCTTGGGCACGGAGATGAGGTGCACGGTGGAACGCTGGTGGAAGAGCAGCAGGCACGGGTCGTCCAGGTATCGCTCCCACCCCAGCTCCCGCAGCCGGCGCTCCAGCACCTCGTACGACGTCACCACCTCGCCGCTGGGGACGTGCACCAGAACCTTGCGCCGGCCACCGCCGCTGCTGCTCTCCGACGAGGCCTCCTCGTCCCGGCCCGGGTTCTCCACGCGGCGGACGAGGCCGTCCTTGAACACCCATACGCCGGACATGATGATAATGTCTTTATGGAATTTCTGTTGCGAGCTGATGAGATGGACGAGGAATTCCCAGCTTCGGATCACACATATATGTAGCGCTAGTGTGCCAGCCAGTAGCACAAGGGCGAGGGAAAGAACAGATCAGGAGGAGCGTGCTGCTGTGTGACTGTGAGTGGGGCCCGGGAGAAAAAGGAGACAATCAGCTGATGCTGGTGGGGTCCACAGTCATCTGTGGGACCGGAGTGCCTTCTCGCTGAGTCACACAGGAGAGGGGGCAGCGTGGGGCCTGCTACCCAATCAATAGGAGGAACACAGGGAACATGAATCTTCATCAGTGGAGACTGGAGACACGAATTGTGTGCGCGACGAATATGTTCTCCCCGTGTTGATGGTTACATTCGATGTGAATTTTGGTGGTGAGAACCGGCTTTGTGTCTATATATATCTCCTCTGAAAAATAATGTTATCTCTAGACGTCTCTCGAACAATGATATGTGTATAATTCGATCGTCTTAGAAAAACCTGGCAAACTGACGACCTCGTCTGGTAATTAAACAGCACTCTCAAAAGTTGCTAGAGTGATAATTATCGCTCCAATGTGGCAATAATATGCACAAGCATAGCATCACAAAAGAAAAAAAAAGCAAAATATATTGGTTGTGGTTTCTCAAAGCCTCTCTTTGGTAGAGCTCCATGGAGTTGAGAATCAGGCAGAATATATATGAGGAACTCTGTCAAAAACTATCTTTTCCAAGAGAAGTGATTCACTTCTCTTTTGATTCCGAGAAGCGATTCTCTAAAATGAACTAAGGAGTTGGGAGCTAAAAAAATAACTTCTCCTGATTCTAAGAAGTGATAATTCTTTATCCCGACTCTAAGAGTTTATACTATGAAACCGAAGTGAATCACTTTTAACCACAGAATCACTCCGCGAGAAGAATCAGGAATGAAACTGAAGAATAAAAAAGTGGAGTTTTACCAAACTGACCCAAACTTTAGATGTGTCATGAAGATCCATAATAAACATGAAAATGTGAACTGAGATTTCTAAACTTTAGAATTATATATGACATATCTACGTCTAACTTTCAAAAAATATATCACTACATGGGCGGACCTCCCATACTTCATAGGCATTCAGCTGAATTCTCAAAATTATATAAAACATATGAAATATATGAGCTGTACATGTATGCCAACGAATTATGGTCAAAATCCAATCCCTTTGGGAGTCTAAAAAACTTGAAAAATAAAAACCAAAATACATCACATTCTCTTTTGGAAAAAGATAAAATAAAATATCCACAGTTTTCTAACTTTCTAAAAACTTCACATGGCATACTAGCATGAAAATTTCTTGTTAACAAGGCCGGGTTAATGTGATTTTTAGCCAAACTTGAACATTTAATAAGTTTGGAGACTCCGATCACAGTTTTGCACACAGATAAACTGAGACGATAGATGTCTATAAAGATACTATTAACTTTTCACTTATTATCTATACCAACAACCTTTGATAGCGCAATCCATACACCTGCATAATTCTGAGCTCGGCTTAAACAGATGTGTACGCATGGCATTGCAGCTATGTACTTTGGTACAGGGTTGTCTCTCTCTCGAAAGCTACGGAAAATGATGGATGCTGGTGGCTAGACTTTTCTTTCCTCAATCTACAATGTCCTGAGTAGATTGAAGATTCCTCTTTCGTCCAATGGGTTGCATGTGTCATCGTTTTCCTGAACAAATATGAATGATGCTATACACACGACTGCCGTGTACGCCTGCATATTACGACCCGCTTTGTCAAATATGAATTTATGGCAGCAAATCACGGCGTGAGTGAAATCGTTAAGCACCAATACATGCTAATCACGGTCGGACACGGCAGCCGTACGAAGGAGTCGTGTGTATATCCTTTACGAACAAATATATAGGACTCATAATGGTAGAATGTCCAGTTGCGGAATCTTTCCCGGGGAACATACTACTGGAATTGGCAAACTTGCATGTGAATGGAAGCTGCCGTCCAGCATTTGTAATCCAGACCACTAATTTGGCTGGCCACGTAATATCACAAAAATTACACAGTTTGTGGTCCTACATGACATAATTGAAATTTTAAACTACAAATTAACCTCAGCAGCCTTCTTCTCCAACGTAAAGGCTGGACAGATCGGGGGCTTCTATTAAAAGATGTTAAAATTTGGTTTTCAACAGTATTTTCCTTCAAACTTTGAGCAAAAAAAAAAAACTTTGATAGAAGTGAAAATAAAACCATTGCAGGCTCTAGGATCTGTTTACTGTAGCACATCGTCATACCTATTTTTCCTCGTACATTTCTTATCATCTACATATTATTCTTACATTAATATTCTCGATGTTGTTGTGATCTATAATTCCGCACAAGCATTTACTTGTGGTGTACCAATACCTTGCCTTTTTGCCCTGTCAATCACCGACAAAGCACCACAAATTCCTTCACAGTGCTTTACCACAAGTTTCCAACATCATCGACCACGTGACCAAAGCATGGTGAAATATACACATGTTCATCATCGACCGAAGAATTGGGAATCAGCAATGACGAATGGCAAAAATTCGATACCATGTATGAAAGTCATGGCAGCTAGATGCTCATTGATTGCATCTTCTCAATACAGGAGGGAAATGAAATTACTTCGTTAGTTTATTCTAGGTATATTAGTAGAGCTATCAATGCAACAAGTTGGGGTATCCATTGAGCCAACATGGATGTCAACTTCAGCGACGATCTATCATCGTCTAGGGTTAAAAAATATTATAAGAAGATTTGTACGAGTACGTTGGCTCTTGAAACAAAGCAATATGATCTACCACCGGGTTTTAAGACTGGCCACAATGTAATGTGTTTTCTTATGCCACGCTACTGGGATCGGTGATGTCAAAACCGCTTTGTCACCTGTAGTTGTTCGACATCAATACCCAAGTGCATGTGTAGGACCAACTTTTCAAAATCGCCTGATTCATCATTTATTTCCTTGGTGTAAGACTCAGTTGGTTGTGAATTTTTTCCCCCTCAGCATCAGCATCGATACAAGTACATGATGAGGAAGCTTGCTCTTTAAGTCAGTGTCGACCTATGTAATTGGGATGACCTAATGTTTGGACATTCAATTGGAAATGTCTCCTATTTCAGAATCCACAAAAAGCAACACATGGGTAGCCTAACAATGCAATTAACACTACTAGAATAAAGCTCTATAGCGGCAGACGCCATTTTTGTCACGGTGGCGGTCACTCGATGCGTCCGCCGCTAAGCACGGGTGCAGGCTGGTGTCCGCGACTAAGGGCGCAAGTTAGTCGCGGACAGCTGGAGCCCGCGGTTAAGGTGGCCACAGGCCCACAGCTAACGGCACCGCGTCGGTCGCGGACACCGTCAGGCCCGTAGCCCATTTAGCTACGGGCCCGACGGTGAGGCCCTCTGCAGCCGGTCGTCCCCTCCTATAAATATGTGGGCAGTGCAGTGCCGCACCGCAACCTAGGGTTAGGGTTGGTCGGTGGCGACGCCGCCTCTTCTCCTCTCCTCCTTCCTCTGCCTCCGCCATGGGTCGCCGCCGATGGGGCCGCTCCGGAGCAAGCGACGCTCCTGGGGCAAGCGGGCACCGGTCCTCGCCAACGTCCCGCCGAGCTCCCCCTCACCGGCGACTCCTCCTCCTCCTCCTCCTGCTCCCCGCCGCGGGCGCCTCTGCGGCGGCGACAGCTCCTCCCGCGGCTAAGGCGACTCCTCCTCCTCCTGCTCCCCACGTGGCGGATCTGGCGGCGGCAGCTCCTCCTCCCGTAGCGGATCCGGCAGCGGCGGCGGTGGCTGCTCCTCCCGCCGCGACGGATCCGGCGGCGGCGGCGGCGGCACCTCCTCCCGCGACGGATCTGGCGGTGGCGGCGGCTCCTCCTCCGCATCCGCGTGCCGCAGCACGGGCCGCGTGAGATGGTGCGCGGGACGGGAACGGCGCACGGGATGTCGGCGTCTAGGGCAGGTCCCACTAGGGGCCCGCCTTCTTTTGACAATAGGTTAACGGCGCCGGTCGCGGTCCCTAGACTGCCACTGGCGCCTTATTAAGCTAATCCGCCCTGGCGGGCAGTCACGGTCCTGGGCCACGGCTAATTTTGCTTGTAATTAGTGATAGGATCTCGGTGGCGTTTAATGTGTCCACCACTGAGGCCCTTTTTAGCCCGCCGCCACGGAGCGTAATTGTAGCAGTGTAATCAGAAGTTAAAATAAACTACAGAAGTGTAATATTAGTGGAAACTAGAGTTACAGGACTGAGAGCTAGTTGAAATGAGTTGTTAGTTTGTTCTTGCACACTATATGCTTAGGATATATACAAGACCTCAACGATAAAGTGGCTTGCATTGACACGCTATGAAAAATGGGATTATTTTGGTTTCGTGTAGAATGGGCAGCCAAGGAAAATATGAGTTACAACTCCATGTTGAAATGTTGTATAAGTTTTATGAATCTGCCATGACTCAATTATGTTTACCAAAGATTAATGTTTCCATGATGATTGATGCGTTATTGAGCCATTCTGATTGTAAGAGATATTTCACATCAGGACGTTACTGGCCATCAGTTTTTTTAGGGCTATATTGACCATCATGTTGAGGTATATTCTGTTAATTTCTACCTTTAATTTACATATTTGTGAATTTCACAGTTCCTGTAGAATCCTGAATTATACGATTATTGCATTCATGACACGTCTTATAGTGCTCCTGCCATATTTTAAGAATATGTCTGGACACACTTTGCATTAAGTAGAAGAAGAGAACTGCAAAAGAGATGATCCAACGTTTGGGACCCCTACAACAAATTGTGTAATTTAGGACACACTTTGCAGTAGATTTATATTACATAACACTTTGAACGACCTATGACTCACCTAATCTAGGACTACTCATGAGCTGCTACACTCCTAGCTGCGCTTTGCATTTCTTGTTAGTGGAGGTATGTATCTTCAGTTTTCCTGCTAGTTGGTACGGCAACGGGGCTCTATCCAACGCACTAAATTTCTGATCTAGAATTGCGAATTTCACATGAAGGTGCAATATTTTGTAATATTATCGAGTGAATACATTCTTTTGTTGTACATACAGGGATTTGTATTGAAGAATTACAATATTATTACTTTCCAAAATCGTTATCGTTGTTGACTTTTTTCATTACGTTTGATCATTTGTTTCATTCAAAAAAAAGAAAAAAAATCATACATTTTATTAAAATGTGGCTCTCGTTACTAAAGAAACTTGAAATATAACCTATAATGTTATGCATTTGAACTAATATTTTGAATAAGACGAATAATCAAATGTAATAAAAAAAGTCAATGGCAACCAGGAAATCATAAGAAAAAGAAGCTCATGGAATGAAGAGATCCATATGTTTTCTTTAGAGAAAAGTTGTTGTATCGGCCTGTTTGGGACAAGGGGAAAACGTAGGAAAAAACGGAGAAATTGTTCTACAGGAAAGGAAGTGCATGTGCATGTTTGGGATAAAGGAATGAGAGTTCACAAGATGTGTACTTTTGGAGGAATGAGAAAATGAGCGCAGACCTCAGGGAATGTTTCCTTTGAATGCTTGCACCAACGCTTGAAGGCTAATCATGCTTCGCTGAGCTGAGCTAAAACAACATACCCTTCTTTTAAAAGCACACAAAAATCTGAAAATCTTCTCAAGAAACTTCAAGTTCCAAACTCACAAAGAAGATATTGTTGGCTAGCTAATGCACCAAATGGTTTGGGGTTTTGTCAATATCATGAAAATGATTTATGGTTTGGGGTTTTGTCAATATCATGAAAATGATTTATTGTAAACTAAATGGGTAGTTCATAGTGAAAGGAGGGTAATTATTTGATTCATGTAAAAAATGATTATAATTTTTAAAGGATTTTATTTAGTTGTATTGATATTTTTATTCCTCTATTTCTAATTCCTACATTCCAAATACCTAAAATTTTTCATTCCTCTGTTTTGAATTCTTGCGGTTTTTACGCTTTCTCAATTCCTGTGTTTTCTTCGTTACTACGTTTTTTCCCATTCCTCTATTTTTCATTCCGTTGTTTCAAACACACCCTCAAAGTTTCTCATAGCATTAGTGCAGAACCAACTAAATTTGCGTTAAACAGCCCGAATTCATGAACTGAACAAGTGGCGCCATCGTGAAGGGGAGGACACGAGAGGAACACTGATGAGTTACACATAACTATTTGTTAGAGAATTAGAACCGAAGCACACGCGCTGCAAAATTACAGCCTGAGCCCTGAGGAAAATAAAACAGAGTGCAAAGCACCATCGATCGTGCCGCATTGCTCTACTAATAAGTGATAGTTCTTGTCATAGCGATGCACGCCGCCATCACGGCGCTTCAATTGGCCACTAATTAATTTAGTGGGCGGCTGCGGCGCCTGCCGGAGCAGCAGCGGCAGCGGCTTCCGGAGCAGCGGCGGCGGCCACCTTGGACTCCCCTTCACCGGCGGCCGTCGGCTTGATCTTTCCCTTGCCCTTGCCGCCCTTGGCGCGGCGGCCGGCCGCCGGGACGGCGCCACCGCCTGCGCGCGGCAGGATGGGCTCGCTGACCTCCATGATGGAGACGGAGTATGGCCTCGCGGCGACGACCTTGACGAGCTTGGCGACGCACGGTGCCCCCGGCGCGCCGAAGTACATCTGGCCGTCGTCGGCCTTGCTGTAGTTGAGGACGCCCTGGACCTTGTCGGTGGCGGAGAGCATGGTGGGGAGCATGGCGGTGCGGGCCCGCATCTCGTCGAGCTTGATGGGGTCGAAGTAGTTGAGGAGCACGTGGTTGGCCAGTGCCTGCCGCTGCTTGTCGCCGGGCAGGGCGACCAGCGCCTGCACCATCTTGTCGGTAACGACAAGCAACGTCGCCGTGCGCAGCCGGTTCGCCTCCTCGGCCACCTTGTTCTTCTCCAGGAGCTTGGAGAACTGCGAGTAGGCGGGCTTGTCGGCGAGCATCTGCAGCACGTCGAAGGCGCCAAACGCTGCCGGCGAGGCCGCGGCGAGGAGGAGGAGCGGGAGGAGGATCTTGGAAGCCATTGTTATCGATCGACGTGTTGTAAGTGGGCGCAAAGAGATGCGGGGTTATAAAGGTCGGGAAGGTGGCTATCTTTGGGGGAATGGCCATCTCCTCCAAACGTTCTCCGCGCCATGGATGCGTTGCTGCTCTGGTCCGCCGCGGTCTGCGCCGCATGTGAAGGGGGAAGACACGGGCTGTAAATTGCTCAATTCGTCGTTTTTTTTTTGTGTGTGTGTGAAGAAAAGCCACGGTGTAATGAAGAAACCCCCCGCTTATTGCTCCGTCTCGTCCACATGTACACTTTCATGAGAAAAACCCATACGAAGAAAATCGCTATTTATTTCCTTTGCTACCGATTCCACCTTGTTTGCAGGATTGCAGTGGTGGTCTTATTCGTTTTTGTGGGATTGATTTCTGAATGAATCTGTTCCCAAGCTTTCCTAGGCCTGGATCGAGTGGTTCCGATTTTTCACTCCACCGAGGCCTGCTACGTTCCATGAGGTCAGGTCATGGATTGGTACTTGGACCACTAGGGCATGGAATAGCTCAAATATGGTGGGTTTCATACCAATCCATGCGCAATTGAATGGTCATTTCGAGTTGAAGTTTGGACGAGTTCCACATTCTCCCGTTGCATGTGATTTGGGCTGCAATCCATGTTGTTTCAGGCAAAAACGAACAAGGCCGGTGGGTGGTGGTGTACCGCGGTGGATTGGTTTAGCCCAGGCCCCATACTACCTCTGTGACATAGGGACATCAAAACTAAGGGGTTGTTCGTTTTTTGAGGTTAAAATTTTAGTCCTGTCACATTAAAGAGAAGCTTGTGATAGCTTAATTTTAAACCGTCTATATGGTGTGAACGAGAACAAATAAAGTACAGATAAACTTTTTTGAAATGTGAAAATACAGGGAAATTATATGGCTGAATTAAGCTGGTGTTTTTTGAGTTATTAATCTACCTGATGTGGAATTGTTGATGCACCAGAGTAAGTACTCATAGCTTCTTGAGTGATTGCTTTGCTATTATCGATCCCCGGGCATTGAAGGGATAGCACTTTTTAAGGATAATAGTTTTTTCATGCAACTTAATTTCTAGAAGTAATAGCGATGGTGGATCAAGATACAGAAATGCTATGCACGCGACTGGAACTTGCTTCCGTCGTTTAAGACTGTAACTTCCTGCCAGCTGCATGTATCTCATAATTAACTAAATCCTAACGCTGTGATTTCCAAACCGCAAATGTTCATGCTTCCAAACAATCGTAAACAGTAAAAGTAAACTTTGGTGGTGTGTATAGCAGGATTCAACAAAAGTTTAGTTTCTTCATGTGTTACAAACGGACAAGTAATCCAATCTTCACATGTTCTTTGTTATTCTGGCACCTTAGACCTCTCGGCCATCTCATCTTTGGTTACTATCTTTGGATACATTATAGATAATTTCTGAATTTTTTTTTGTCAAACTCTCAATTGACTACAATATGGGCGGCAAAATTTGTTGTAGAGCACTCTTCAATGATGCTATTTTGCCGCAAAGCACGCTCAATCTTGATTTTGCCAGAAAACATGCTTTAATTATGGCTATTTACTAAAAGACACTTAAGTTAATATAATAATGATTTATTAGAGAGAAATATTCAACTGACCAAATTACCCTCCCTCAATCTACCTCACCCCTCGACGGCATGGTCATGAAAAAAATCACAAACTTGTATGTGGTCGAAAGTGACCGGGTCATATTTTGTTGCGCTACTTTTTCACAAATATGGCTTTGTGCTACTGTTTGCCCAAATATGGATAACCTTATTTTGTTGTGTTTGCACAAATATGACCATGTATGGGTAGAACCATATGCTATATGAATTTGAAATTGATGTGATAAATCTTTGTTGTACGGTTTAATTATCTTATACTTAACTAGTTACTGGTTGATGAAGTCATAAGATGAAAAGTCATATACAAACTTAAATTGAAGGGAGGGTAATTTGGTCATTTAAACAACTAGTATAGTGCACGTGCGACATGCACGTGTTATATTTACTACATTCATATAAACAAAAATACAAGTTTGAAATAAAGTAGATATCAAACTCATAACAGTTCCAACAATTGCATCTTATGTTTAAAATTATTGAAATTGCTACTTGGATCACACGTTAACGCAGGTGTTGGACCTCTCTCAAATATTTGACGTAGGTGCCGATGCTATGAAAGTTTTCCAGGAAGCACTGCTTGCAAAAGAATATTTCACTAAAAGGGTGGCACCAGGACTGCACAAATGTACATTTTAATTTATCCATTTGATAACAAACACATGGTTTCTGAACTGGAGCCACCCAAAACATGGCCAACCCAAATTGATTTTGAGCCTAATTAGGATTCTCATGTCACTACTATAGTTCCAACTACAACGCTAAACAATGCAAACAGTCTGCACCTCCTCTTCGGCTATATCTTATTTTATGTAATAAGGTTTACAACAATTAATAAAAGTCACTCCCTCCATTCGAGAATATAGTTGTTTGGGTTCCTCCAACTTCAAACTGTAATAACTTTGACAATCCATGGAATAAAGTTTATAATAACTATTTTTACGCACGTAATAAAATTATCCAAGCAACATGGTTTCAAAGAGTATAGTATATACATGGATTTTATTATAAAAAATGAATATCGAAAAGAATATAAATACACTTTTGAAGATATTAAGAATGATCATTTCTTATGTGATCAAACTTACCGGTTTCACAATTTAAGAAAATCACAAAATAGAAAAAAACAACATGACACTCAACGAGTGAAAATACATATCAACACCTAGATGTAATAGAGTAGTATGGTTGATACGATGGAGGAGGCCACCAAGTTTGTCAATATCTAAATGCAAAAGCCACATAGAGTTTAGAAAATCTTAAAGGCGTTGTTATATCCAATAGCATATACGAATTGGCAAACTTTTGAACGATGCATGTGGATCCAAATTGTGAACGACATTAGACAGGAAGGAAGCTAGCACAAATAAAATCACTCAGCCTTAGAAGTTTATTAGGAAATTAGTTAGTATTTGGAGGAAATCACTCCTCGTTAGAAAGAAAATCAATCGGTATTAGAAGAAAATCACTCAGTATATACAAAAATCACTCAACATTAGACAAAAATCCCTCGGCATTATGGACAGCTTATAAAGCATGTGAGGGCAAAACAAAATATACTATGCTTAGTTATCTGGAACATCCAAGGGTAAATCAGTAGTTAAAAAATTCACTTTCCAGTTTCCACATGTGTAGTACGAAAATGGAATTGTAACAAAAGTAGAGGGAACAAAATAATTTTACTCATAATAAGTACAGTAATATGATTTGCATGATCGAACCATCTCATGTTGCCCATGTTGCAAAAAGAAAACGATCTTACGTTGCCCATGTTCCAATGGAATATTTCTACTATGGTAGCAATATCAGGTAAATGTGATATCTAACATATCTTCGCTACATAGAGGAGCTGAAGATTACTGGAACAGAACATCTGCACAAAATAAAAAAAAATTGACATAAATTTTTAGCTTTCCTAAAATCATGGAGAAAAATACAGTAAATTTCAAGAAGACATGTACCACGCATGCAACAGGCTAGAACAGAGGCCTGAGTCTAGGTAGTGTTTGGATGACCAATTTTAGTACTCAAAATAGGAAGTATTTTATAAATCATTGGACCATCAGCAGACATCATATAGCATCATATAAAATATAAATATGAACATCTGATGCATGAAAGCTTTAACAATTAGCTGAAAAAGGAAATGATGGTTAAGGATACTGAATATCTTGTGGTTCTCCGAACATTATATATTTTTTTAGAAACCCGTGAAACATGAAACACTGAAATAATAGACATTTGTCACTGAATAATGCTATATAGAATACATGAACTTCGTAACTTGAATTAAAGACAGTATATAGAAAAGGAATAGTCAAGAAAGGGGAGATTACGTAAGTGTTTAATTGTGCTTGAGATCTGAAATTTCTAGAGACAGTCCAAAATATATAGAGAGGGAAGAAATATATAAGGCTACAAGACAATTAAACATATCCATCGGTGCCAAATATGCAGTTGGAGGCTGCAGGCCTGCTGCATGAGTGAATGATCAAGTGAGAGCCAATTCGAAGAAGAGGAACGTTGAAGACCAACCTGCAGGTAGGGCCGCAATACTCAAACGTCTTGCCTGTGCGGGACAAGACGTCGAAGCTGACGAGCATGTTGCACAGGCCACAACACGTATGGCGAGCTCGTTAGCCTTCTTGAGCAGCCCTCCCCGGTGCTTGGAGTTGGTGACCTGCCGCTTGATTTCGATCTTCCCGCATCTCGCCGTGTCGGCAGCTACGATACAAACTCTAGAGATCGATGATCTGATTCTTCCTTAGTTATTTCCCTCTGTCCAGTATTGTTTAAGCTTCAGTTGGAGGCCAGATCGAGTGATCGTGGAACGTAGGTGGTAAAAAAAAGATAGCTAAGAGCATCTCCAACAGCCTAGGTAAAGGTTTATTTTTTTCTAAATATAGCATTTTTCCCCAAAACAGTGCTCCAACAGGCGAGCTAAACACGAAGGAAAAAATAGAACGACGTCCCTCCCACATATCTCGGCAGCAAACAATGGCCAGGCGGCTTCGCTCGCAATCCCGCACTGAATTCCCCTTCCCACGCCTTTCTCCCGCGCCCGGGCTACGCGGATGGATCTTCCAGTGCGCTCGTGCCTGCTAAACCCAACCCGTTCCCTGCTTTTGCCCGTACAAATCCGATTACATAACGCGAACTCGACGATCGATCACGGCGGGCGGCGTCGACTGGGTCACACGTGAAAAGCGATCGATCGCGCCGCCGGGCGACTTGTTCAATCACGCGCGTGCGTTCCAGGGATCAATCACGCGTTCCAGCGAGCCATCGCGCGTTCCAGCCAACGATCGTTCCACGACTCGTGATTGAACGGGGGCAGGCCTCGCGTTCCAGCAATCGGAGTGATCGCGCGGCAGGCACGACATTTGCTGGACCGAGTAATAACCAAAATAGGGCCCACCAAATGACATGGCAAGATTTAAAAAAGATTTGGAATCAGTTTTTACTACGCTGTTGGTTTCCATGGTAGTTTTTTAGTGCTTTCTATTTTACAGCCTAGTTAAAAAAAGCAAATTTAGAATTTGTTTTTGCTAGGCTCTTGGAGATGCTCTAACACGGCAATTCCCGGTAGCTAGCGACGGCTGTGGCCACATCATGCATTCTTCTCTCGCATGGAAGGTGGGATCTGGATGGAGGAATGGAAACATGAGTAGAAAAACAGGTACAGAATGAAATGTGAGGCATGGGTGACAAAACAATAATGGAAAAGGGAGGCAATCACAATCGGCATTAGAAATATGGAAATGACAAATCATTTAATGAGTTGAGAATATGGAAACTTATAAGATTATAATAAAGAATCATATCACGGTTTCTTCCTGCGTCTTTTGCTCTTTGGAAATCAATTAATGGGCATTGATCTCCTACCATTAACTAAAGCCTATTTGTAGGGTGGGTATAGGAGATGGGTTACTCACGCTGGGTGAAAAAAGTCGGCATGCAGGTGACGGAACACAACTAAAATGATGTCAAAAGCGTTTCATGTAACACAGTTTCATAGAGAAGGTGGGCTGGATCCTAATCTGATGGTTAAGAAAGGATTATGTGGTTTAGATCAAGGGTACATGGAGTGGTAGGTAGATGATCGCATGGTAACAGATAAAACGTAGGAAGTTTATTCTTTATAGTATAGATATAGTATAGATAGATTAGCAAGTTAATTTGGAAACAATATCGACAATGGTAGAGCAAGTTTGGAAACAATAGATGTAGTGCGGAAAGAGCAATTAAAAGAGGGTAGAAACTTTGGTGGAAAAAACAAAAAACTGGAGGACAATCCTAATGCAATTTATGTAAACAAAGTAGCATAAACAATGACTGGACCCACAAATAATAGGAAAAATTAGAAAATTGCTATTGTAGCTAGATTGGATCAATGGTATAGATTGATGGGTATCAAAGGATGTGGGTAAGTAAAATAAAGAGAAATCAAGAAAGATGTTTATTCCTTAATAGGTAGATTCTCTCTCTCTTAAATCATTTTTATAATAATTTAAGTGCCTTTTAAGCAAATAACCACAGCTGAAGAGTGTTTTCTGGCAAAACCAAGATTGAGCGGTGCTTTGTGGTAAATACCACCATTGAAGAGTGCTCTGGAGGAACTTTTACCAATATGATGACATGATCTTCTTTTTAAGGAACATAATAGCATGAGTTTTTTATTTAGTTTTCAATTGACATGTTTGTTTCGTGAGATTGTAACGTATTCAGATCACAGGAGCAATCAGACTCCGTTACATCTGTTTGGTGGACCGTGATATGTAATCCGTTACCAGGTAATCGGATACCGGTGTGTACAAACCCAAAACCCTCCTTCCCCAACCGGTATCGATTTGATACAGCCCGTCTCCGTCTCTCCCGTTCGCTGCCTCCGCTTCGCTCGAGTCGAGCTGCGCCGCCGCCTCGTGGTCGCTCTCCGTCGATCTAGTCGTCCGGTGAACATCGCGCAAGTCGAGCAGCGCCGCTGCCTCCCTCAAGTCAAGCAGCGCCGACGCCTCCCTCAAGTCGAGCAGCACCACCGCCTCCCTCAAGTCGAGCAGCACCGCCGCCGTCGAACGAACGCCACCGCCTTCGCTCCTCCATTCGATCTGCTGCATCGGTGAGCGATTCGTTGGTAGATCCCCCCCCCCCCCCCTCTCTCATCTGTGTTGTTTCTTTTGATTCTTCCCTACCAGTTTTGTAACCCTAGACCCACCATTCTTTGGAGCACAGCTCGATCTGCACGGAAGAGGAGGAGGAGGAGGAGAAGGAGGAACATCAGTTTGCCGTTCCAGTGCTCAGTCAGGTTTTTGCTCATCTCTTCACCTGTTACATGTTTCTATCTCACTGCGCAAATTAGTTTCATCAAATTCCCTGTCACTGGCTCGTTCTCAGTTTGTGTTGTCGCTTTCTCTCATGGATGGCTCTTGTCTTGTCTAATGGACGATTTTCATGTATATGCATGGAAAGTTTGTAGCAGTAAAGCAATGGAAGTTGTTTTCTGAATGATATATTTATCGCTTGACTTGGCTCTATATGGAGATTGGAGACTAAAGCAAAACTTCTTTTCTTTGATTATTTGATGAAATAAATTGATGCTGTCAAAACAACTATAGCAAACATTGATAATTCTCTAAAAATATTACTCCTTAAAAGATCAGATTAGCATCCTTAGATTCATCATAAAATCACTTTATGCATATTTCATGTCATGGATATTGATAATTTCATCTCTAAAATTATTCAAACATAACTTGGGATTGACTGTAACAATTCATAAAGGGTACTTATTTTGGGAAATCCTTACATGCAGTAAAATTTGATGTCCAGGGTGCGATTTGATGTCTTTTAGTTGCGGTTGTTGTCTTTGTTCTAATGGTGCCGCGGTTCGTGGGGCACAAAGCGTTCTTTTGGGTAGTTCAGCGATGCATCTTACATGCGGTTTAGAGTCGTTCCTCCCTGTTCATGGTGTTTTCATATGGGCACGGGATTTCTGTGTATAGAGCAGAGTGATTGTTTGCGATTTCTAGATTCAGTTCTTTCTTGCTGCCTTTGTTCCTCCGTAGTTTTGATCGTTGCTTCTGCTACTATGAGTAAATCCAACAGAACGTAATAAACTAACACATTGGAAGAATTGTTGAACAAGAGTGGCTTTACATGGGATGCCAACAAGAATATGCTTCAGTGTGAGAAGCAACAATATATCACCGATGCTATCATCAATATAGAGCAAGAGTTAGCTGCTGGAAATCGCTATGGTGAAGACATCACTGATGCTGCCACTGATGATGCACCTAGACGATGTGTTGATTCCACATCATCTAGCTCCAAGAAGTGCAAGAAAGAGTGAAAAGGGAAAGATGTTGTATCAAGTGACCCGCTTCTGGACATGTTCAATGAAGTGGCTGGTGAACTGAAGGTTGTGACAAAGTCGGTTGGGCATATGGCACGAGCTATGGAGCTTGATGCAGCCAATCAGGAGAAGGCAATGAATGATGATCCCCAGCAAACGATGAGAGAGAAGGCTGTGAATGAGGTCCGCAGACTTGAGTTTACTGGTGCTGAAGTTATTCGAGCAGCTCTTGTGTTTGCAAAGATGCCAGATCAAATGGGCATGATGTTTGTACTTCCAGAACCACTAAGGAGAGAATATATTGTGAACATGCTTCAAGGTAATTAAAAGTAGCATGTATTTGTTCATTATCTTTGGCATATGAACTAGTTAGTATGAAAATTTTCATTCCTTAAGTATTTTGCTTGTTGCAGATGAAGCGCAGAGGAAAGAGAGAGAGAGGCAAGGTGGTAGATGAAGATAGGACATCATATCAATCTTAGGTTCATAGTACTAATCTCATGTGCATTTCTGTTCCTTCAAGTTCAGCCGTGATAATCGAACCATATAATAATATAGGATCTTTTGATTTTTGGGAGGATTTCCTTGCTCTCACATCTCCCATATAAAGAAGTGCCACATTTTGAGATTCGATCTGGTCACTGAAGCACTTGTTATGCTCTCCCTTTGTAATGACCAGTAACATCTTGCCTAGTGCTTCCTGTACTTGATCCCAGATGTGGAGGATCAACCTGCTCTTTTTTTTTTTTGAGCTGAGGATCAACCTGCTCTAGTATAAGTAAATGATGGTTAGTGCAAATGCTCCTAGAACTTTTTGTTCTTGCCAAATAATTGCTCCGACATATGTTTAAATTATTGGTCAGGACTAGTTTCTATTAGCCTATCTTTGACTTTGACTTTGACTTTTCCATTTAGAGACCCATGAACTGTGGTGCATTCCAGTCAAGAAGTTTCTTTTCTTGTTCACTCATCATTGTTCTCCAGTCCAGTCGTATACAAGAATTACAGGGGTTGAAGTTCAGTTATTTTGATTTTCTTTGCAGGGGAATCGCATAGTTGATGGCGGAGAGATGTGTTCTACATAAGTTAAGGAGGCGATATGTCTACATAAGCGTGTTGACTGCTAAGAGATGGTGTGGTGTCATCAGTTTTCTGGAAAAGAAGCATGCTGACTGCTAAGAGATGGTGTGGTGTCATCAGTTTTCTAGAGAATTAAATTATTATAAGAAAGAGTGGTGATTAGTTATGTTTTTTGTTTTTGAATTGAGGATTGGTCTGATATCCAGAGTTGTCAGTCTGTATTTTTTTGGATTGGAAGTTGGAATGCTACCCTGACATTTTTGCTATTTGTGGCTTGCACATCTGAATTTTCCCTATTAAATATTCGATATTATATTTAATATATTTTGAAAAAATATTATGTGATTGTTCATATCATGAAAAAAAAATTGTATGATGGTTGATTCTGACGGTCAGAGTGCCAATTTTGGCTTATGAAGTTGTCTGTAAGTTCAATATGTTACATTATCTCCAAACAAATATTGTATTGGATATGGAACCCGATACAGAAGTGAACCAAACAAAAACAGTAATGGGATATATTGATTACCATTACACCCTTATCCCATTACGATTTCCATTACGTTACCAGAACTGAACCAAACACCTCCCTAGTAACGTTTGTTTTCGCGTCGGATTGTACAACGACAACTCATGACAGACTGTGTACTTGTAGTCATGTAAATATTCAGATAAAACTATTATTTTTTTAACAAAAGTTTTGAACTTAGTGTGCTTCGTTTTCTCTAGCTATAAATAACCCATCGAGTTGTGTATTCTTTACTTTAACCAAATACCATTGTTCTCGGTCAGACTTACCTTTTGAAAAAATTCCATCTATGCTACTAAAATTTAACATAGTTCCTTCTATGATATGAAATTTGTGAACGTTCCTTCCATGCCATCCAAAAAAAATTATGCCTTACCTGGCACTTCCCTTATATTTCACATGTAACACCGTTAAGTGTAAGCTAAAAAGAAGAAAATACCCCTGATATACTAAACATGAAAATTTTGCCTGCGTTTCCAAATTAGATACACTAATATTTTTAATGAAAAATCATAATTACAAAAGTATTGGTACACATGTAGTGACGTTCATATAATTTCCAAAATAACAACCACACAATCATGAGTGCATATAATTTCAAAAATGATGGCAACAATATCACTTGGAGGTACTACATATGAGAAGAACAAATTTTAAAAATAATATGAAGAAAATGCTCCATTCATTGGTTCACACAGATTGGTCTTCATAAACACAATATTCACAACCAATTAAGAAAACAATAAAATATGTTCTGGTAAGGACATGCAAAAGGATGGTTCTTGTCGCTGAACACACATTACATCACATTCAAACTCAATTGAAAGATAGTGGATTCAAAGGCTAAGCCTTCTTTTGCTTCCGAGCCCGGCTTTCGCTCGCGCGCCCGCCTACTCGCTCGATGGCCGCGTGCATGGCGAGATCTAGCAGCCCCTGCTCGCCCGACGAGATCCGCTCGTCTCGGAAGTATGGGATCGATCTCAGGATTACGTTGAAAAATTGGGACCCACCAGCTTAGTCTATGCATGACAAAAGGGCATTATGGGAATTACGGGAATGGGACCCACGAGTCGAGTAACATGAGTGTCTAACACCCCAAAATTTTAAATCTTAAATCAATTCAAAAAAATCATAGCGAATTTAAATTTTTAAAATTTAATATTACAAATTCATGTATTTGCGAAAACCAAAACCTCGTTAAGAAATTAAAATAGAGAGGAATTGTGAAGATGCAACTATGCCCCCTAGTGGTTTTGGTGATAAATGACAAATAATCAAAATATCTAATATTTTATTGAGCTAATGTGCAGGATATCAAATGTAACCCACGTTCGGAGATTGTTAGCCCCTCATACAAAAGTCAAAAAGTGGACTCAATGTGAAGCTTCAAATTAGATTTATAGCTCTTTGAGTCTAGATGTGCCAAACTATTAAGAGGGGTGAAATAGTGGGAATATGTGCTCAAGTTTACATACCACAACTTGGATGAAACCTAAACTCATCAAAAAGCCAAAAAGACCAAAAGTCCAAAGTGGCTAAGCTTTCCACTCACAATCAAGACGGAAGTTCCGTCACCAAGGCGGAACTTCCGAGATTTCCAGAGAGTTTTTATTGGAACTTCAAAGTTCAACGAAGTTTCGTTCCGGGAACTTCCACTCAATTGCTCTTCAAATGCCATGACGGAAATTCCGTTATCAACACGGAAGTTCTGTCATTTCCGGGAGAGTTTTTAACGGAAGTTCCAAGACGAACAGTAACTTTCGTCCGTTACTTGACTAAACCCTACCAACAACTCTTTTTGAATCCACTCCTATAAATAGGCCCTCCCACTCCGGTTGAGGGCTTGTCTGGTGCTTTTTGAACACTCTCTTCATCTTCAAGCTCTAGCTCTCACCTCTCTCTCACTTCACTTGAGATTCAAGTCCATTTGTGAGAGCCCCATCCTAGATCCAAGCTTAACAAGTATCATCCCAACCTTTGAGCACATCTTCCCTTAGCAAGCAAACTCTACTTCACTTGTTACTCTTGGAGATTTGTTCTCCTAGATTGGCTAGGTGTCACCCTAGAGCTCCCAAGATTATGGTGAGCCTTGGAAAGTTTGTGAAGGTTGTAATTCGCCTCCGGAAGGAAAGGAATCAAAGAAGAAGAAGAAAACCAAGCTTGACCTTTGTGGTCACTAGGAGAGGATTGGGGTTGAGAGAGACCCGGCTCTTTGTGAGCTCTTCAACCGGAGACGTAGGAATCTCTTTGTGACGGGTCCGAACTTCGGTGAATAAATTTTGTGTCTCCCTTGTGCTTTATTCTTGTTCTTTGTTCTTGTTGTTGGTGATTTCGTATCCGATCTACTTGTGTGTTGTGTGGTTTGTGATTCCCTCGCAAGTACAACACTCCTAGGTGACAAAGGAAGACTTCTATTCAAACGGAATCGTAAGATTCCCTCTCTACCTTACTTTCCTTGCGTTTCCTCTCACCAAGAACGAAAGTTCCGCCAATCGCGAAGTTCCGTGATTGACGGAAGTTTTGTCCTGTCTGGACCGATTTGGTTTTAAGTGTTGTGATTTTCAGAAATTATTTTAGATTGCCTATTCATCCCCCCCCTTCTAGGCAACTTTCAAATTGAATTTTGAAAATTATAAAATTAACTTTGTGAGTGTTTGCTTGTTTTATTTTCTTCTACTTTTTTGTGTTTGTTCCTTCAATTTTAAACTTCAAATCATTCGAAATCGATCGAAATCCAAATCTTTTCCTTTTCCCTCTCCTCTCTCGGGCCGCCTTCCCTTTCTCCTTCTTCTCGCCGACCCAGCCTCAACCCGTTTCGCTCCTCACCCATTCCCTCTCTCCGTGCGGCCCGCTAGCCGAGCGGGGCCCTCACGGCGCGTGGCCCGCAGCACGCCACGCCTCCCCCTCCACTCGTCGTCTTCCTCCTTCCACTCCTCGACGCCACCGCCGAGCCTCGGCCAAACACCGTCATCCCCTACCGCACCAAGACCACACAAGCAACCAACCCCTTCCAGGCAGCGACGTGGCAAGCTCGCCTCTACCCTCCTCGGCGAGCCGAACACCTTCTCGCGGCAAGCTCACCACCCGCCATGGCCACCCAAACCTATAAAAGCCGGTGCGCCGAGCTCCTCCTCCCCACACCAACGCAAGTGCCACCCTTCTCTTCCCCCACCGCCGCTGAATCCGCGCCCGAGGAAACCCCGCCGCAGGCTCCACCAAGACCTTGTGCACCTTTCGGACCTCCCCTTTCTCCTCCCCCACTCACGCGCATGCATCCGTACAAGCGCCGCCGTGTTGCCCCACCTCCGGCGAGCCTAGCGCTGCCGCATACCGCCGCGATCTGCCCCCAATATTCCTAAGTCATCCGATCTCCAACGTACGACCACGATTAGATCAGGTCATACCCCTTGACTCCTTAAGAACCGGTCGTTCTTCCCGCATCCTATGGCTCGGATCGCCCTAGCATTCTTAAATCTGTGCACCATCTCCATGAACCCGGTCCACCACTCCATAAACCCACCTCTTTTTCAGCACAAAAAGAATTCTAGTTGTCCAAGGGAAATTGTCCTTTTGCAATTAAGTTTAGACCCCCGGATTTTACAAAAAGACCCCCAAACTTTAAAAATTATCTTTTAGGTCCCTAACATTTTACACAAAAGCCCCTCCATACTTTTACGTAATTACAAATAGGTCGCTATGACCTTAAAGTATTAATAAAAAGGTCCCTCAATTTTTGAAACTCTTATCTTTCGACCTCGGAACTCGTTTCGCGTGATTATTGCGCTCACGTGATCGTCCCGACATAAGGAATCCTTTGTCAACCATCATAATCTCATGCCGCCATGATCTTTTCCCTCTTTGTACCCCCCGTTTCGCATGACTTTTAAGGATATAGCGTTTTCGTGCAAGCTCTAACTACCTCTTGACCATATCTATCCTATGAAAAGTAATATAGAACCTATTTATGACCTACTCTATTTTACATGCTCTCTTGAGTGCTATTATTTGCTTTACATGAAATACTACCTACTTGCTTATTGGTAATTCCATTATTGTTACCAAGGCCTCGCCTTGATTGTCATACCCTACCACCTCGTAAACACCACCTATACCGAAATTAGACGCCTAATGTACGGAATACAACTATGCTTAGAAGTGCTAAGGAACCTTGCGATGAAACTCATTACTCGCATCATACCATATATCTCCTATATGAAAATGTGTGGAATGTGTTTGGTGATGTGTGTGAAACGTAAAGCATAGAAATTTTTTTGAATGGCATGCAAGGAACTTTCACAAATTTTATGTCATAGAAGGAACTAAGTTAAATTTTAGTGGCATAGAGGGAATTCTCTCTTATCACGACATAAAGAATCGAAAGACGTAAGAGACGCAGGCACATCCTTACTCTTTAGGGAGCCATGTCGGTGAAGTCATTCTAGTCATCTCCCCGTGCCACGCGCACGCCCGACTCTTCCTTCCCCGGCGGCGCGCTCGCCCGAGCCACACATTCCTCCCTTCCGCGCGTGCCCGCTCGTGCCATGCCTTCCTCCCCTGTCGTGTGTGCCTCGTTCATGCCCACGCCTTCCTCCCTACCCGCGCGTGCCCGTCCAACACTACAACAATTTTGACATTCTATGACGATGTAATTTTGTCATAGAAGATCTAAAATTCGTCACAAACTACATTCCGTGACGCAACGGTGACGAAAATTGCTTTGTCATAGAAGGTGCGTAGCTAATTACCTTCTCGTGACGTTTTCGTTGTATTCGTCATAAATTTGTGACGTCACACATAAACGTCATAAATGTTTATGACGTTCTTAAAATTGTCACAAACTATTTATGACACTCTTAAATTTGTCATAGAATTTTATGACGATTGTGATTTTCGTCACTAACCATTGAACTGGCTAGCTGTTTTTTTAACCCATTAATTTCGCAGGCCTTTTAACTTCTGGCCCATTAGTTTTGTGGGCTGTTTAACTTTCATCCCATTAATTTCATAGGCCTTTTAACTTCTAGTCAATAAAATTTGCAGGCCTTTTATCTTTTAGCCCGTTTAATCTGCAGGCCATTTTAATTTTACCCCACTAATTTCACAGGCTTTTTATCTTTCAGCCCGCTTAATTAACAGGCCACTTAACTTTTGGCCCACTTCTTTCAGGCCCATTCTTCTATGACCAACAAAATACAGATAAACAAAGCCCAATTACATAAGAAAACAAATTAAGCTCAATATTATAACACATATATATATTACAGCATGCATACAGATACAGATCACAGCAAGCCGTGCCTTCCTCCGTGTCACGCATGTCCGCCTCGAGCCCGCTCGCCTCTCCGGGTCATGCGCCCGCTCGAGCCCGCCTCGAGCCCACCTCTCTAGTCACGCGCCCGCCCGCTAGCTGGTGGTCGCGCGCGCACGGCGAGATCCAGCGCCCCCAGCTCGCTCGACGAGATCTGCTCGTCTTAGAGGTACGTGAGCGATCTCAGGATTAGGCTGAAAAATTGGGACCCACCAGTCAGTTTATACATGAGAAAAGGGCAATACAGGAAATGCAAGAGCGAGACCCACGAGTCAGGTAACATGAGTGATGGAAATCTCACGAATGGCACGTAAGGCATATAAATTTTTTTGAATGGCATGGAAGAAACTTTCACAAATTTCATGTCATAGAAGGAACTATGTTAAATTTTAGTGGCATAGAGAAAATTGGCGTAATAGTCAACTTCGTCCCTGAACAATCGTCCAAAGGCCAATTTCATTCCTCAACTTTCAAAAGGTCCAATTTAGTCTCCGAACTTTGGTTAGCGGATTCAATTTCAACCCTCGTCCTACGTGGATGTCCATGTGGCATGCGATGTCGGCTTTGAGTTGGATTCCAAATTTCAAATTAGACTTTCCTTCGATTGTAACTTTGTTTTAAAATCTGTTTAAACAACGAAATATTTGGTTGGATGTATTTGTTACTTTAACATTTTACTTCAACATTTTAATAAAACCCGAGGGGTTCTGCCTATAAAAATAAGTTACAATTATAAAATATGTTCAAACATTGTTTTGATATAATACATACAAATTGCTGGAAATCAACTTGAAAATGAAAAGGTACAAAAATATATATCCA
>JAUNZO010004664.1:0-35664 GCA_031894775.1 Chloris gayana | reverse complement strand
GCGGCGGCAGCACGGCTAACGGTTCTGATTTACGTAGTCTATTCACATTTACTCATTAGATCGTGATTGATTAGGATTTTTGTGCAACGAACTTTTTAGGTGCCTCATAGAACTTTGTCACCGGTGCCGTCACGCAGCCATTGTTGACGAGCCGTGCACGTCCCGGACTCTATAAATAATCTTACCTCTGTGGGAGCCCTAGTCGAGGACCACGTCATGGTGGCGGAGGAAAGAGGAAGAGACGATGGCTGTGGCAGAAGAAACAAAATTTACTCGGATTGTTGATTGTTTACTTGGTGCGGATGTAGAGCCCAGGAGAAAACAGCAAGACACGATGACGGCGGCGGAAGAATAATTTTCTACGATCATGTACATAGTTAATCGATCATTTGCTTGATGTGATACTAAAAGACATTTAGATTGTATATAATTACCCACCTGCCACCGATTATGATAATTTTTGTTTCATACCTTGCCCTCGTTCAATCAACGGTCGAGATCGAAATACCTCCTACTACCTCTAGATACCTCGCAAATACTTAGAAAGCCTCTCTAATGTCCCGACTTCTCTTTATTGCTCATTACTTTGCCTCTAGCACCACCTCAACCCACCACCACCTCTGGCGGATGTAGGCACTCTGTTGCCTTGTCGCAACGCCTACACCTCCTTTCGCCACCTGTCATGTCACATCGACCATGATGTCCTTGTCGTTCAGCCTGCTCACCACCCGTTGGCCACCCGGAGCTCTTACGGCGTCATTACCGTCGAACCACCACGCATCGCCATGTTATGGCTGCTCCTCGCGGAACCCTCTCTTATTGTTGCGCCACCTACCTCGGCCTTGTGCTCTGCCATACCTCTACGTACCTTCAGTTCATATTTTCTAACTGAAGCAACTACAAGATTACAGTCACCTGAAATCCGGCAAATCTGAGTTAGATTTTGTCCAAATGAAATTTGAGTTTCATCGAAGCTGCTTCGATGGCTACTTGTATTGAATGGTGACTGCAAATAAATTTGAGTAACAGTTATCCCATTCCTGGTATTAACCTATAAGTCGGTTAGTTTGTTTCATAGAAGATGACGTGATTGTTAATCAATGTGAGTAAACAAAAAACGAAGGAAAAATGCAACCCCAAGTAGATCGAGCTCAACGTGCTTCAGAGTTCAGACATTCGACCCAGCCACACCACTCCGCTGGCAATCAATCCGACCAAAACCCTCTCCGCCGCGTCCTCAATTTCTACCACCGGTGGCCGCCGTCTTCCGGCAGCTGACCGTACTTTGGAATCGCCATGGAAGACGTAGCAGATATGCTTAGCCGCGGCTTCGATTTCGGTATGATGGACGAGAGCACGCGCGTGATGATGCAGCAGGTTTACTCCTCCCTCCCGCCGCCCCCGTCCGCACCGCCGAGCGGCGCGGGCTCCCGAGCACGGCGTGGATCGCATCAGACGCCTCCCCGTCGAGGTCCTCCTCAACATCGTCTCCCGCCTCCCCGCCAATGACGCCGCGCGCACCACTGCGCTCGCCAAGCGCTGGCGTCGCGTCTGCCACTCGGCACCCCTGGTCCTCGTCGACGCCCACCTCCTCCCCGCCCGTGAACGCATCGGGCCGAGGCCGCGCTCTGGCTTCAGCTCCTCGCCGCGAAGGGCGTCCAGGATCTCATCTTCGTGAACCGCGCAACCAAATTCGCGACGGATCAGGAGCTCCCAGCGACGCTCTTCGATCACGTGCAGCTCTCTCACGCGTCTCTATCTCAGATGCTGGAAATTCCCGGGAACCGCTGCTCTCCCGCGCATCGCCGCGTTTCCCTACCTCCAGGAACTCGGCCTCAGTTCTGTTGCCATGGAGCCAGGGAACCTTGCCTTCCTGCTGGAAAGATGTCCCGTCCTGGAGAAGCTCGTGCTCGCCTCAAACCTGTGGCCAGTGTGCATCCGCGTCCACAGCAGCAGTCTACGGTGCGTGGAGGTGTGTACGGGCATGGTGCCAGAAATCACTGTGGTGCACGCTTCACGCCTGGAGAGGCTCTTGCTGTGGGAAGCTTGGGATCGAGGATCAAACTTGGGCATGCACCAAAGGTGCGCATCATGGGATTCTTGGTGCCTGGAATGCATCAACTGGAGATCGGGAACACCATCGTCAAGGTTGTGAATGTGCTTTTTTCGGTCCTTGATGATTGTATAGCAATTTCTGTTATTAGTATCTTCAAAGATTCATTATAACGCAACTCCAAAATTGCATGAATTGCGCAACTCCAAAATTGCATGAATTGCAGGTTGGGACCAAGGCAAGCCCAAGCACCACTGTCCCTAGCGTCAAGATGCTCGGAGTTCAGGTGAAATTTGGAGCCCGCAATGAAGCCCGATTGCTGCATCGTTTCCTCAGACGCTTTCCCAACGTTGAGACACTGCATGTTCAGGTAAGATTTAACCCGAATACTCCAATTTATATTTGCACCAAAGACTGCTATACGGATCGGGATCCTCTGCATTAGGTACTAGCTAATGCAGAGGGTACTGTAGCTAGCATTAGCTATTGTTTTGAGCCATCGATTTGTGAACGGATGAATCAGATTGATTGCTACAGAAAATGCTACAAGACACACAAACAGTATTTGAACAGAAATGGTACAGTACTAATGCACGGGTACTGTTCACTACCTCATGAACTACTGTATCGATTGCTACTGTAGCTAGAATTTTGACCGTGATTCCTTGCTACTGCAGAGGACCCCGATCCCTGCTATACGACTCCTTGACTCATCATCTATATGCTCTAATGTCTGATCAATCTAATTTGCAGTCAGAGGATCCTGGCTTTAAGCTCGGCCACAGGGGACCTCAACCTAATAGCAGTGGCAATGGTAAGCTCGACCTCAAGTTCTGGGAACAGGCTGGTCCCATTGACTGTGTCCAGCGGCACATCAAGAAGTTGGTCCTTCGTGAGTTCAGGGGACAGAGATGCGACCTTGACTTTCTCAAGTTCATTGCTCAGCGTGCTCAAGTCCTGGAAGAAATATGGTGATTGTGTTGACCTCTGGAAATTCCTCTTCAGATCAAGTGAGCACCAAGCTGAGGACATTCATGGCTTCTGCAAAGTGGGCCAATCGAAGCTGTAAGCTGATGATCTTTAAGAGTCCATTTGATCAAAAAGGTACAGCATGGTGCTTCTTACGAGCATTAAATTTCTCAATCGTGACCCGTCTGACGTTTCACAATGTCTAAAAGGCAAATGTGAAAGTCATTAATGTTCTGTTCCAGTTTCTGCACGCAGGTCATGCTGTTGATATTCTAGTTTTTTGAGCAATAGAAACCCAAGTGTTGAAGTGTTTTAGCTGTCTAATGTTACTCATACATCTTGTTCCTTGTTTCATTTGTATTTCATCGAATGACTTCTGATAAATCTCCTTAATTTCCAGTTGGGATAACACTTTAGTTGTCTAGTTACTTCTTCATTCTTTATTTCTCTGATTACTTCGTCATTCTTGTTTGATTATGCACACACTTGATTCTCAACTTACTTGCATAGTTGCATATCGCCTCTTTGGTTTGGTACTGCCAATCTATTTGATCTTAAACTACTGACCTTAGTATTGCTTCGACTATGACATTTAAATGCAACCTTTGACATGCTAAGAAGATATTCAGGCTTAGTATGCTTAGGTGATTACTAGTTCCCTGTTAGTGCTATGGGTTGGTGCATTCGTACTTTACAAAGATGTTCTATGATCAGTCTGAATCTTACTATGGGTCATGGAATTGGTTATAAGACTAGCAGAGACTGATTATGTAAATTATAGGTTATAGTCAGCATAATAAAGTACAATATTGAGAAGTCCAATTTAACATTAGCGACAATCTCTGAACCTGCCACTGTTTAAATAACAACTAGTGGATCCTATGATACTGAGCTCAAAGCTAGGTCTGAACTCTTGATGCTATACTGTTGGCTTAAGCTGTTTGCAGATCCTCAGCTACAGTAATGGAGCCTATGTACTAGTGTTATGGTAAATTAACTGTGTAAATTGATTTTATGAAAGTTAAGAATCTATGTGCAAGGGTTTGGGCACATAACTAAAAATTTTAGTGTGCTGCTTTCTATTTGGTTGTGCTGTGAGACTGACGGTTTTCATATGCTTATTATGTTTCCCATAACTTCACTGTCTATCGTTACTAAAGTTGTTAAATCATTCATTGTATAAGTATCCAACACTTCGTCTTAAAAAAGAAAAGTATCCAACATTTCAATATGCACGATTTCAATGCACTCTTTGGCTCTTTGCACACTGCTTATCTTGTTTGCTGAGAGAATCTGCAAGTCAAACGATAGGTCAAATTTGTATGGTCTGGCTCCGGCAATGTCACTGTTGATTTATATGCTTCTGCCTATCATATTTTCAGATGTTTTTAATAAGAATAAATAGGATTGATGCATGTTGTGTTGTTTCTCTTAACTTTTTATATTCATTGACCGCCAAATTATTTCATTACCTATGTGGCAAGATTTCCACTTAGGATAGTGGGACAGTCGGAGTCTTTCTGCAGCTTGTGTCACATCTTATGTCTGAATGATAATCATATAAAGAACTCATTGTCATACAAATCCCTGCTGTTTTACTTTAGTACTAGTTCCTATAATTTTTGCTTTAGCAAATACTTACGAGTTATGGTGAAAGTTGTCTAAAATTTTTGGGTTCACTGTTAACATACTCATGCCACAAAAGTAGCTCTTATCATTTAAGCTACGCAAGTAAATTATGTACAACCGGACATGTCCTGTTATGCAACATGAGTAGCTTGCTTAGGTTACTGGGTGTGAGAAAACAAGTCCCGTTTCTGCAATAGTGCAACATTGTGCATTGATATGTGCTTGTGGATAACATGTTTACGCAATCCTATTCGGTGTTGTTTTATGTACTTTACCATCCCATTATATGCAGTCTATTTTTGGATAACACGCATGTGAATGATTTGTTTGATGATATTCTGTGATTTGCACTTCGGTATTACTATTAGCGGCGGATTGACTGGACATGCGAATGAAAATTGGTGCACATGTATTCTCCGTTTCATATCAGTGGAGTCGTGCCTCCTGCTTTGCTCCATTGTTGTTCGGTCTGTACTCAATAATGAGTAGTGCATATATTTGTAACCGTTTCTGTGAGTTTTTTTTCCTTTATGATTATGGGGACTAAATCATGCTGCAACTGGATAAATTTGGAATTTGTATCCATGGCCACAGGCGCTGCGTGGGTGACCGACCACGCCGCCAGCCAATGCCTACGTGATGATCTCCAGTGCAACACCACGGACCCCACGTTTGAATAAAATGTAAGTAGCATTTGATTTGCGCCATACAGATTCTTTTTACCTGACCAAAAAGTATCATAGAACTATCCATAAACAGAAACTGTCATCGATTGTGTTCTTGTAATTCACTGCTTGTAACTGGGTGGCAGTATCTCTGAATCAGTGGCTGATCTCTTCGTTTATCATATGATTTCTATAGTAAGTTGGGACCTGCTTTTAGTGATCTTTCCGACATCACAAGACCCCTCTCTGTGCTAAATACGTGGCTGGATTCTGGTCGCAGTAGTCGATAATGTTGCCAATTTCTTAGCACGTGTGTCCGTGGCATGCATGCCTTGCTTTACATTATTTGTGCTGCTTATGCAGTCTGATTAACTATTCACGGCGTCTTCTCTTTTTCTTTTGGTCGCCTCCTGTGTCTTTCCGTTTAAGGGTCCATTTGGCTCAAAAGAATTTCAAAAGAAAATTGTAGGAATCAGAAAAAGAGGAAAAAAAATCAGTAGTAGTGTTTGGAATGGAGGAATCATCACTTTCTTTCTTGAGGAATACTGTAGTTGGATGCCAATTTCACGGGAACCAAAACTCCACTCTTATCTCTTGGAAATTTTCCTTTACTCAAGTCCAAAGGCATAGCACATGGGAAACAAGGAGAATGAAGGATTGAGATCCTCTGCATTAGCTACTAGTTGTAATGTAAAGGACATTGTAGCTGGCATTAGGTTCAACAGTGAGCCATCAGATTGAAAATGAATGGACTAGATTGTACGCTACGAGTAACACATGCATAGCAAAAAAAATTAGGTAAGGTACTAGTGAACAGTATTGCTACTGTATCATTTCTAGAATACTATTCGTCTTCTCACACAAAGTACTGTAGCATGGTGCATTTCCTGGAATTTTGACCGGCATCTTGGGCTACTGCAGAGGACCCCGATCCGAGAATGAATGACATTATGGCTATTGCTCCATCATTTTTTTTTGACGAAAATAGCAGGTGCTCTGCCTTTTCATTAAAGAAGGAGAAAATACATCATTTTAAGAGAAAAACGAGGCCAAACCGAAACAGAAAAAAGAAACTACCTACTAAGACTGTACAACAACTCTGCTTCCGAGACGGTTGGCCAACGAACCAAAACCGTCGGAAGCACCAACAACAAACAACTCACAGGTGGCAGCATCCACCGCAAGCAACCACACCACGGAACCCATCAAAGGTTATCGTTGCCAAGCACAACACCACACCGATGCGGCAGCTCCGACTCCACAAAGATGAGCCCAAACTTGGCTGAAATGCCACCGCCCCGTCTTCGATGCCATCATTGCCGTAGTGAAAGAATCCGGTGATCATCGTGACGAGGAGCCTCCTTAGACAACGCCTCCAAGGAGGGAAACTACGTTCAAGACGTAACCGCTGCCCGCTCTAGGGACCTAGGGCTTGAGTTTTCACCCGGAGAGTCCTCCTCGACATCGGCTAGGTAGTGCGGACTCCCCAACAACGCCTCCGGCGAGGGAAACGGTACCCACGGGTGTCGTCGTTGCCGGTGTCGGTAAGAGAGAAGGATCACCGACCATGGCTTTCGCTCGTGCTCTGCAATACCAAGCAAAGTCTATCACAATGCGCAACCAGATTGCCCACACGACGCTGATTTCACCCTGCTCCACCAAGATCTATGGTGGCACCTCCAACGCTGCTTCAGCACATCGGCCACCTCCAACACTCGCCACTGCTGCTGCCACCCGCACTAAACACCGTGAGAGCCGCTGCAGCCGGTCACGGCTCCACAATGCAGGTCCGACCTTCCACCGTCCGGGGACCTCGCCCACGGCCGCCTCTATGCGCCACGCTAGACCCGACCGCGCTCCGGCCGAAGGACGACCGAAGACACCCCGGGACCACCGGATCCGGGCGACCTAGCCCCGGATCCCTCCGTCGAGGAGGCCGCGCCGGGCCCTCCACCACTCGTCGTGACACGCCCAACGCCGATGCCCTGCCGTCGGCCGAACCGCCGCACGTCGAGCCTCCACCGGGGCGCCACCCATCTCTACCACTCGGATCCGGCCACCGCGGCCCCGGATCCGTCGCCGGTGGTGTGCGAGAGGCCGACGAGGAGACTCCACGCCATGGCACCACCGCCCCTCGACCGCCGGTGGGGGGGGGCCTCGGGGAAAGCGCCTGCCGCCGCCGTCCTTGTGCCCACAAGCAAAGGTTGTGTGGCGCTCGGGCGGCGGCAAGGCCGGGAGGGGAGCGGAGGGGGTGGCGGCGGCGGTCGCCTAGGGTTCCGTCCGTGCCGCCCGGGAGGGGCGACGCGGGGGCCTTCGTCTTCTTACTAGTTACTTCATGTTCATAATGGATCTGCTCCATCATATTGGAGTTAATTACAGAAGTACTACTATTTAGGTCAATATATCCATGAGGAATGACCATATCCAACATATCCATGAGGAACAATATAGATTTGTTCCTTTGTTTTTCATTCATGCATTCCAAACACATCAAAATCTACATTCCTCCGTCTTGAATTCCTGTTTTTTGTGACTTTTTCTATTTCTATGTTTTCTCTATTCCTGTGATTTTTTCTATTCCTTTCTTTTTCATTCCTTCGTTTCAAACAGAGCCTAGGATCTTAAAAAAAAAAAAAACTATTCACGGTGTGTTGTGAGTGAGTTACATTTCCAGGGAAGTAAGACTGGTGCACACAGAAGTTTGTTCCAGTCGTTCGGGGCTAGCATTCTTCTGATTTGTCATCAGTGTGGCTCGTGTAGTATGAACTCACTGTTTGACCAAAGTCATCGCTGAAGAAATATAATGTGGATGTGAAAAATACACACGGCTGGTTTCGGTGGATGAAACTGTTTATTCAGGAGTGTTGCTACCACGGGCGCCGAAAGGACCTAGAATATCATGGGAACCACCATGTGTCCAAACATGTAGAAAAGTCGCGAGAAATTAGCCACGGGACCAGCTAAACTGCCAGAGGTCCGCAGCTCAGCACGTGATGATGGCTTTGCACGCAGGCCCATGTACGGTGGGCCGGGCTCGGGGTCACCATCGCTGCTGGCCGGATGGGATCCCAGATCCGGCAAGCCACGCCTCGCTCTGGCTGCTGGGCCCGGGCACGCCGATGACGTGCGCTCCTCCTCCACGTGAGAGGCCGCTGGGCAAGAGGAGCGAAGAATGGCTGCGCTCGCGTCTCTTTCGCCACGCTTGCGGCGGCCCAGGCGATTTCGGCCGCCGGCGCCGGGACGGGGACGTGTACACACACGTTCGATTCTGCGGATTCGTTTCTCTCTGTGAAATGTATTAGTATACTGCTTACTTACTGTACGTGGTAATCGTGTCTTTTGCCTTCACGATCCGCCGGCGAGAGACACGCGTCCGGTGCTGAATAGCTTCGCCGCCTGAATCTATCAAAAGGTTGGATAAGGTTTGCGTGGGGGAGGTGAGCATCCGTCCATTCTCGTCGTCTCAGGATCAGATCCTCGCAGCCCTTTATGGCGCAGCCCTTTATGGCTTTATATATATCATGTATGTATAAAGAAAGGACTATGTTAAAACACAGGATTTTAGAACGGTCCCTTAGCCTAGTGTTTGAGGTGGTTTAGTAGCACCTCTAAGGTTCTGAGTTAGACTCGTGGTGGGAGCGAATTTTCAAGCTGGGGTAAAAAATCATCTCGCTTCATCCGTACTCAAAGCATGTGGTCAAGGCTGCACCTAGGTACCTAGAAGCTATGGTAACCTATGGTGGTTCTGCACGAGGTTCTCACAAGGTTGCAGACCCCAACGTAAGGGAGGGGGATTCGGGGGTTTCTCGACCTGCGTGAGAATGTCTTCTTCTTAGCAGAAAGCTTCGGGACTGTCTTACCCCCGCGGGTCGAGTTTTTTTTTAAAAAAAACACAAGATTTTAAAATGCTCCATTTCAATTCTATATTTTTACACGGATTTTGCATTCAATGAGCATCCTTCTTAATAGAGATATGTTTATATGATTTCGTGAATGTATAGGCATTGTGCTTTGTAAAAAAATGAAAAGAAATATTGGGAAAGAAAAATTCCAATTGGACCAATAAATCATACCAAAGTTTCTTTGAAGCCTCAAAATGCATAGGAGCTGAGTGTAAAAATTAAAGTTGGAAATTATAATAATACATGGGAACAGTGGGCTAGATAAGCTAGAAAATCAAACAAAAGCCGGTCCTTCAACCTATATATGTATATATATGGCTAAGTATACAAGAGAGACTATTACGGCTGAAGAACCACCGATAACTCTAACCGTGGTGACTATTAGTACAAAGGAAGAACTTTAGGGAAAACCTTCATAATCCGAATTAAATCTAAAGGGAAAAAAAATGTGCCCTTGTGGTATAGCTTGCAGGTTTCCATTCTATTATAGAAGCATCATGTCATCCAAAACTCTAACTCGTGAACCAAAGTTAAAAGTCGTGTTTTCATGTTCAAGTGGGTTAACCGGCTTTTCCCAGCATCTTAGACTTTTGAGAGCTTGTTGGACGTAGCTCAATATACATAGGTAACCTTTAGATCAAATGAGCAGGCCAGCTTGTGTAATTAGTACACAAGTTATTCTTTCGTTGATCCGAATTCACGAGTTTATGACAGATCAGTGGTGGCTTTTGGTCGCCAGTGTCCGCGCACACTATTCGCAACGTCTGAGCTGATCCGTGTCCACTTGACAACCGCCAACAGGCAGACTGTATCAACAGTCAGCGGGAGAGACATCAAGTATAGAGTGAGCGATAGAATTGAGCAAAAGGCAAAGGCACAGCCACCGGTCCCAAAACCCAGTGAAAGCGACATATACTGGTCACGCATGGGACCTGGGAAGTAGTGTCATACAGATCAGTTTGCTGTTGGTTTTGCAGTGTGGTAGGGCTCCCGCACTTTGGCAAAGTTATCAGTTTGAGTTCACGGACTAGCTACCCAGCCGGGACCAGCCGCTCTAAGCTAGATAAGGCGGGCAGAGCCGCTTGGTTTTAGCTCCACACACATTTGCTATATCATCACTTTCTTCTATACCAAGCCAGTTTCTTGCACGCTCTAGTGACCCAAGATTAGCGAACTTAAGTGCTAAGAAGAACTTGATCAGCCACAAAAAGAGAGGTAGTAATGATGTGCCAGAATACACACTAGCATAGAGCATATAGGCGATAACAAGTTAACAACAGGTTTCTATCTGACCATCTTAAATATCTGTGTGTGGAGTTGCTGCTCTCACTTTTATCAGGCTCATTAGAAAGTTGAGACCTAGCTCAACGGGCAGGCTCGCTGTTGCCTTCTTCAATACTTGAAACAATAATGAGATTGTTGTTTTGTGATGAAAACTTTTCATCTAACTTCGGTGCCCAAACAGAATTATGAGCGCACCGTGGCAACAACACAAAGGGTGTGTTGGTTTCCTGGGGTATAAATTTTATAGTTGTCACATAAAAAAGAATCTTACTATTTATGAGTACTAAATAAAGTTTAATTATAAAATAAATTACTGGCCCTAGACTAATTCACGAGACGAATCTAATGAGGTTAATTAAGTCATGATTAAAAGATGGTTACTGTAGCATCACTTTAGCAAAATATAGATTAATTGAGCTCATTAGATTCATCTCGAAAATTAGCACCAATCTGTTAAAAGGGTTTTGTCATTAAATTGATCGAAATATTCATAAATAGTAAGATTCTCTTTGATGTGACGAGTGTTAAATTTTAGAGGGAAGGAAACGGACGGGGCCAAAAGCACGTCTCGTCGTCGGACATCTTTGGCCTGGATTTGTGTCTCTCTCATGTGCGGCGCCAGTGAAATAACTTTTAGGGTGTGTTCGTTTCCGGAGTCTAAACTTTATAGTTGTCATATCAAAAAGAATCTTATTATTTAGGAGCACTAAATAAAGTTTAATTATAAAATAAATTACAGACCTATAGACTAATTCACGAGACGAATCTAATGAGGTTAATTAAGTCGTGATTAGAAGACAGTTACTGTAGCATCACTTTAGCAAAACATATATTAATTAAGCTTATTAGATTCATCTCGAAAATTAGCACCAATCTGTCATAAGGTTTTGTCATTAAATGATCGAAATATTCATAAGTAGTAAGATTCTCTTTGATGTGACAGATGCTTAAATTTTAGAGGCGAGGAAACGAACAGGGCCAGTACAGTTTTGTACTAGTCAGTAGGAGCTGGAGTTCCCACCTCCCCATAAAGCTGTATGCATGGAATCGTATAGGAATAGGAGTTGGTCGCTGCAAAAAGGGTCCTGTGACAGACTAACTTTGAAAACACTACTGTAACAAAACTGCAAATTCAGTTGCTTGCCACCCTATATGTAGCCAGCAAGGTATATATGCAACTTCACGTAAAATTTCCAGCATTAGGGTTGGTATCTTTCTCATAACAAGGTTGGTCCATCGATGAGGCGGGCGCTGCAGCGTCCATGTCCGTTGTCTGATCATATTTTCTACTGTCCTCCTCGATCCCCACAGTTCATATCCATCATGTGTGAGGGTGTATATTCCAAAAGAAAAATCTAAGTTATTCACTGCTAATTAATCATACCATCAACGGTTTATTTAAGGGCCGGAGTAGCTAGGTAAATACCAGGTGAAATTAGCATATATGTATATATACAAGGGATCATTATGACTTTTTCCTACCATCATTGACGGTACACCAGACTAGGTGCGACCGCACCCACGGAGTGATAAATCTATCTTATAAACAATAATTTTTCACCATGGATTAGGCTAAAACCTTCAATTATCCTAAAGAGTTGCAGCCCCGCTCTTGTGCTCTAGCTCCGCCTCTGTCTGTCATGCTGGGAAGAACGAGCGAGATACCCGAAAATCTAACAACTTTGGTTCTTGGTGGGGCCAATCAACACTTTAGCCAAGATCGTTAATTGAAAATTCATAGTGCAGTTCACAGATGTCAACGTGAAATGGGAAAATTGTTGAGTAATGCCTGATTCCACACATATTAATAATAAAATGTGTGCATGAAATATAACTGATATAACTGATGAATGAGAGTAAGTTTTTGGTCTAAAAAATGTGAGTTGGTCTTAAGCAAGAATTTTGCATTGTGCATTCAAATAGTCCGACCGCACTTGCGCGTGCGTTGTTAGGAACTGCAGGCGTGTCTGTTCTTCTCAAGACTGAATTAACCCCGGGGCAAAAGTTTACCATATGCACCTCCATTGGCAATCAAATGAAAAGGTACGGAATCTCTTATGGGTCCATGCAGGCCAAGTTGATACAGTGTCAGTTACAGGTTGCGATGTTGCAGGACTCTATATATGGTATGCTTGTGTGTCCCATGCATGAAGTGATATTTTACTTGGTTACTGAATGCTTAGGGCAGGTACAACGCTACACGTCAGCAGTCTCATAGCCCGTCTCATGCAACGTCACATAGGATTTTTGATGATGTGGAAGAGAGAGAGGGAGGTGAGAGAAAGAGGTGGTTGTTTCGCAAAGCAACCACCTCATGCGCTAGAATTTAGGAGTATGAGACGGCTTACACACTATTGTACAAGTTGTAGTTGCCATGCAACTCATAAATATTCCTTTTCTCATCCACAAATTTAGGAAATATCAATTTTTACAAGACAACTAAAATAGCCACCCATTGTACAAGTGGTCTAATAGACCGTCTCGAGATTACGTGTCATACATGAGGCGGTCTATAAGACCACACCTTTGTACTTGCCCTTATTAAGAGAAATAATATATTGATGTGTTTGTGAACCCAAAAAAGTGAGGAAAATAGTTCATGTGATAATGGAAACAAGCTTCATATTCCCTGGCTTCTCTGCCAAGTACGTCCTATTTACAAGATTAAGACAAATATCCCACTGATAAATTGGTTTTCACACCCATTCACACGAATTGCCCTGTTATTTTGTTTTACGATGATATTATTCTTCTGGTATGGTGTGAGTATATTTTTTGTTTTGTTGAGAGATAGTACTGATGTGTATGTACCTAACGTTATCATGTCCTACAATCCAGGTCCTACAAACGAATATATTTGCATACAACACTTCAATGCCCTGATAAAGAAATGAAAAGTACGTTGCCTCCTTTGTTTCCAATTTGGTCCCCGCGTTGGGCTTTTGGCTAGGTCTGCCTCTCTGCTTCTGGATGTTATACCCTCCTAGTTAGTTATAGGTGGTTCTATACTTTGAACAGGGCAGGCAGATGTTTTTGCCAACTTGCCAAAAAGGATAAAACTTTGTTAGATTCTTTTTCCCCATGGGGTTATGGAGATAAGGAAATGGGATTATTCTGGTTGTGTCTCAAGGAACATAATTTAGATTTTTTTGTTTATATAAACTTATTGAAGGCTTCTAAAACAAAGATGGATGTTATTCTAATGGAAATAGTTTCGCGTCAACTTAGCCTGTGTGCAATGGATATATCATGAAGTATTTATCAGCTAGTAGAATGGATTAAAAACACACATGCGCTGGTCATGCTTAAATTTTTCTTATGCTTGCTTGTTTTTGAATTGTCTTATTAGCATGATATGACTGCATGATCGGAATATAAATATAACCTGTCATAATAGAGAATGATATAACCAAAAGCAATTGACTTAATATAATTGCTACAAAGCTTTGAAAGTATAACTTATTTTAAATCTTTAACCTAAGAGTAAAAACTATTTTTAAAAATAATGCTCCGTTTTCACCATTTCATTATGATACTGGCATTTGTGCAACCACTCTTTACCGATTGTACGGTACTTGGTTAGCTACTTATTCTAATTCAACCATGACTCAGAATAGGAAACATTATTGCTCCCAAGATAAAATGAACACAAACAGAATATGGAAATATTTCAAAACTGCTTGGATAGCAGTATTAGAATTTTGCATGAAACGGAACGACGCATAACAACCTTGTAATTAACCCTCAATCCCTTGTAATGATGGAGATATCAAAGGTAGTAAATAATGCCTATATATGCCTTCTGTTCTCGGGTTACTCTAAAAAATGGAGCCATATTTTTGTTGGGGGTAAATTACTAGTAGAATATAAAGAGGACTGCAAACGTTTCCTTAGTCAACAGAGCCAAATGTTTTATCTGTATATTTAGACATAGCCAATATTGTAAAAAAATCAAATGTGTAACTTCTTTAATTTATGTTTAATAATACCACTATATGCGAGAATTTTTGCAACTGTTTAATTCCATGATAACGGTTACACGAAAATAGAATTACGAAAATGAAAATTACCTCGCAAATATGTCTTTCTTGATCCTAAGCTTGGAAGAAGGAGTGGTCCAAAGATCATGAATTGATAAGAGTATAAATTAAGGAGCAAATCGGGTCACTCGAGGCATGCCTTCATGAAATCTTGTATCTTAGACAATAATACAGAGAACTCAGATAGTAATAAGCTCAACAAATAGTACATAAGAAATATGTATGTCGTGTTTATTTAGATGAAGGATTTTTATCCACACAAGCCGCACACACATGGATCACGCCTAAAATATAAAAGAGCCACACCTCATCAGAGGTACCAACGACTCTCTATACATACCCTCTTTTCATACCCTATATATATAAATGACTGAAAATAGCACACATACCTCTTTTCACACCGTACACTATAGTATGTATAAATGACTAAAAATTAGCACACAAACCATATACCATACTATATATCATCACTTACTCAAGGCCTCAGCTCACTGCTGGCTATATATGAAGGCAGCATGTACTTAATTAAGGTGTTGCAGTTGGTCGGCCATGGCTGCTAGCTAGGCAGCATCGCGGACCTCGAAGATGTTGCGGGTCTTGACGACGATGTCGTACATGTGGAGGAGCTTGAACCTGGCAAAGTCCTTGGGCACGGAGATGAGGTGCACGGTGGAACGCTGGTGGAATAGCAGCAGGCACGGGTCGTCCAGGTAGCGCTCCCACCCCAGCTCCCGCAGCCGGCGCTCCAGCACCTCGTACGACGTCACCACCTCGCCGCTGGGGACGTGCACCAGAACCTTGCGCCGGCCACCGCCGCCGCTGCTGCTCTCCGACGAGGCCTCCTCGTCCCGGCCCGGGTTCTCCACGCGGCGGACGAGGCCGTCCTTGAACACCCATACGCCGGACATGATGATAATGTCTTTATGGAATTTCTGTTGCGAGCTGATGAGATGGACGAGGAATTCCCAGCTTCGGATCACACATATATGTAGCGCTAGTGTGCCAGCCAGTAGCACAAGGGCGAGGGAAAGAACAGATCAGGAGGAGCGTGCTGCTGTGTGACTGTGAGTGGGGCCCGGGAGAAAAAGGAGACAATCAGCTGATGCTGGTGGGGTCCACAGTCATCTGTGGGACCGGAGTGCCTTCTCGCTGAGTCACACAGGAGAGGGGGCAGCGTGGGGCCTGCTACCCAATCAATAGGAGGAACACAGGGAACATGAATCTTCATCAGTGGAGACTGGAGACACGAATTGTGTGCGCGACGAATATGTTCTCCCCGTGTTGATGGTTACATTCGATGTGAATTTTGGTGGTGAGAACCGGCTTTGTGTCTATATACATCTCCTCTGAAAAATAATGTTATCTCTAGACGTCTCTCGAACAATGATATGTGTATAATTCGATCGTCTTAGAAAAACCTGGCAAACTGACGACCTCGTCTGGTAATTAAACAGCACTCTCAAAAGTTGCTAGAGTGATAATTATCGCTCCAATGTGGCAATAATATGCACAAGCATAGCATCACAAAGAAAAGAAAAAGCAAAATATATTGGTTGTGGTTTCTCAAAGCCTCTCTTTGGTAGAGCTCCATGGAGTTGAGAATCAGGCAGAATATATATGAGGAACTCTGTCAAAAACTATCTTTTCCAAGAGAAGTGATTCACTTCTCTTTTGATTCCGAGAAGCGATTCTCTAAAATGAACTAAGGAGTTGGGAGCTAAAAAAATAACTTCTCCTGATTCTAAGAAGTGATAATTCTTTATCCTGACTCTAAGAGTTTATACTATGAAACCGAAGTGAATCACTTTTAACCACAGAATCACTCCGCGAGAAGAATCAGGAATGAAACTGAAGAATAAAAAAGTGGAGTTTTACCAAACTGACCCAAACTTTAGATGTGTCATGAAGATCCATAATAAACATGAAAATGTGAACTGAGATTTCTAAACTTTAGAATTATATATGACATATCTACGTCTAACTTTCAAAAAATATATCACTACATGGGCGGACCTCCCATACTTCATAGGCATTCAGCTGAATTCTCAAAATTATATAAAACATATGAAATATATGAGCTGTACATGTATGCCAACGAATTATGGTCAAAATCCAATCCCTTTGGGAGTCTAAAAAACTTGAAAAATAAAAACCAAAATACATCACATTCTCTTTTGGAAAAAGATAAAATAAAATATCCACAGTTTTCTAACTTTCTAAAAACTTCACATGGCATACTAGCATGAAAATTTCTTGTTAACAAGGCCGGGTTAATGTGATTTTTAGCCAAACTTGAACATTTAATAAGTTTGGAGACTCCGATCACAGTTTTGCACACAGATAAACTGAGACGATAGATGTCTATAAAGATACTATTAACTTTTCACTTATTATCTATACCAACAACCTTTGATAGCGCAATCCATACACCTGCATAATTCTGAGCTCGGCTTAAACAGATGCGTACGCATGGCATTGCAGCTATGTACTTTGGTACAGGGTTGTCTCTCTCGAAAGCTACGGAAAATGATGGATGCTGGTGGCTAGACTTTTCTTTCCTCAATCTACAATGTCCTGAGTAGATTGAAGATTCCTCTTTCGTCCAATGGGTTGCATGTGTCATCGTTTTCCTGAACAAATATATAGGACTCATATGTTAGAACTTTAGACATGAGGATCTACTGATCTAGACCATGAACACTGAACATGAACGTCAAAAAGCGGAAGCGTTAGAGATTAATGTGACCTGGGTTGGGATCCTGCATCGTAGAGGGTGTTGATGTAGCGGTAGGAGCCGTACGTAGATGTGGTCGCTCCGGGTACCGTCGGCCTTCAGGTCGCCAACGGCACTGCCCTGCCACCGGTGCAGACGCGGTCGCCGGGCGTCCTGGAGAGGGAGGTAGACGGCGGCGGCGGCCTTCAGATTGATCCAGCGCAGGATCTGATCGGGAGTGTAGGAGGATTTTGGTCACACTAAAAACTGGTATCTTGTGTGATGCCTATCCTCCCCTTTTATATTGCGCTGTTCAACCTGGGGCAGCAACCATTAGTCGGTTGCGCCTCCGATCAAGGCGCTAGAAAAACGGATCTGCATGTTGATTAGCAACAAACGCGTCATTAATTAATTCCTTAATTATCCTCTTAATTATTTTCGTTATCTTTTGTTTCCAAAAGTCTGACACGTTTTTCTGTTGCCTACAGATCATTTCCAACATTCTCCCCTTTGATCTTTAGGCTAACATAAATCCGTTCTCAATAAAAATTAGCACAAAGAGATAATGAGTAACAATGGTGAATTAAAATCCCAAAGCCACTCACGTATCTACTATGTACCAACTTATCTTGATGGGACAGCCCCTTAAGTGATTTAGTCATTATGGGAGTTGGTTGTTGTTATGGCCCTTATGTTCACAATCACAGGCTTTCCAATAAACCCATGCCGGCTACATGTTCTTTAAATTTATTGGGTGGTAAGCCTTTCGTTAGTGGATCCGCGAGCATCTCATTAGTACTTATGTGCTCTAAATTAATGACGCGATCGTGAACTCTCTCTCGCACAACAAGATACTTAATGTCAATATGCTTGGCAGCCTCACTTGACTTATTGTTGTTGGCAAAGAAGACTCACGGACTTGTTATCGCGAGTATAACGTTAGTGGTTTAGAAATGCTGTCAACCACCTTTAGTCCGGGTATGAAATTTCTTAGCCATAAGGCTTGCCCCACGGCGTCATAACATGCTACAAATTCAGCTTGCATAGTATTTGCTGTTGCAAGTTTCTGTTTAGAGCTTCTCCATGATATAGCTCCATTTGCAAGCGTGAAGACATATCCGAAGTGGATCTTCTTGATTCTTCACATCCCGCAAAATCAGAATCTGAATAACCAATCACTTCAAGGTTATCGGTTCTTTCATAAGTGAGCATGTAATGCTTAGTCCCTTGCATATAGCGCAGAACTTTCTTAGTCGCCTTCCAGTGGTCCTCACCGGATTAGATTGAAATCTGCCAAGTAGCCCGGTAATAAATGCTAAGTCGGGCGTGTACATACTTGAGCATACATAATGCTTCCGACAGCTGAAGCGTAAGGAATCGACTTCATTCGATCGATCCGTAATTGATTCCTTGGACATTGAGATGCTCCAATCTTATCGCCCTTAACTACAGGGGCAGGAGTAGCTGAACATTTGGACATATTATATCTCTCAAGCACTTTCTCAATATATGCCTTTTGAGATAGTCCCAATTTACATTTGGACCGATCCGGTGTATTTCAATGCCCAACACATAAGAGGCATCACCGAGATCCTTCATGTCAAAGTTATTTGAGAGAAACTGCTTTGTTTCATGCAACAAATTCTTGTCGCTGCTCGCTGGAAGGATGTCATCCACATAAAGTACTAGGATGATAATCATACTCCCCTTGGTCTTAACGTATATGCAGTTGTCCATTTGATTACCGATGAAGCCAAATTTCTTAATTACTTCATCAAACTTGAGGTACCATTGCCTAGACGATTGTTTTAGCCCATAAATGGATTTCTTAAGTTTACATCCCAAATGTTCCTTGCCTTCAATAGCAAAACCTTCCGGTTGAGCCATATATACGTCCTCATGCAATTCACCATTAAGGAATGCAGTTTTAACATCCATCCGATGTAACTCAAAATCATAATGAGCTACTAATGCCATCACTATTCTGAATGAATCCTTCTTAGAGACGGGAGAGAAAGTCTCATTATAATCAATCCCTTCTCTTTGTGTGAAGCCCTTAGCCACAAGTCTTGCTTTAAACCGTTCGATTTTCCCTTTCGAGTCAAATTTCGTTTTGTAGACCCACTTACAGACCTACCTTTTTGGCTCCGTCGGGAATTTCTACTAAGTCCCATACATTATTATAACTCATGGATCTTAGCTCATCCTCCATAGCTTCATGCCATTTATTGGAGTTTTCGCTCATCATGGCTCCTTTATACGTTATTGGATCATCCACTTTTCCTATGTCATACACGTCTTCATTCATGTATACAACATAGTCATTTGAGATGGCGGGCCTTCTTTCTCGCACCGATCTTCTAATGGGTTGAGGTTCATTATATTCTGCAGGGACGTGTTGAGGCTCCACAATCTGTTCATTAGGAAGTGGCATCTCATCGTCCGCATTATCCTCATCGTTATGCTCAATGTCCATGGGTGCTCCCCCATTTTCATTCATGGTTGGAGCAACCTCGTGTTCATTAGCCAAGGGTGCATTTACCATTGGAGGTGCTGCCACATTTTCTAGCATGGGAATAAATTGAGTTTGAGTCATCGGTGGTATAACATCAGTCCGAATCTCCTCAAGATTAATTTCCCTAGCTACCGAGCTCCCATTATATTCCAAAAAGACTGCGTGTCTAGTCTCGGCAAATTTAGTGACATTATTTGGACAATAAAATCGATACCCTTTAGACTGTTCAGGATAACCGATGAAATGGCAACTTATAGTCTTAGAATCCAACTTTCCAATATGTGGATTAAATAATTTGGCTTCGGCCGGACAGCCCCACACGTGCAAATAATTTATGCTCGGTTTCCTACCAGTCCATAATTCATAAGGGGTCTTAGCAACGGACTTAGAAGGAACACGATTAATTATGTGTGCGGCGGTCTTTAATGCCTCCATCCATAAACTCACCGGCAGTGTAGAATTAATGAGCATGCTTCGCACCATATCCATTAGTGTGCGATTGCGTCTTTCAGCTACGCCATTTTGCTGCGGTTCACCAGGAGTCGAATATTGAGCGACTATGCCATTTTCTTGCAAATACTTTGCAAAAGGACCGGAATTTGTCCGTAAGGAGCGTGCCTTCCATAATATTCTCCGCCACGGTCCGATCGCACTACTTTAATCTTTACATTATGCTGATTTTCTACTTCAGCCTTAAAAACTTTAAATTTATCAAGTGCCTCGGATCGTTCTTTTATAGGATAAATGTATCCATAGCGAGAGAAATCATCGGTGAAGGTAATGAACGAATTAAACCCATCAACTGATTTTACATTAAAAGGACCGCATATATCGGTGTGAATTATTTCTAAGACACCCGAACTACGCGTTGCTCCATCCTTCTTTATTCTTTTTACAAACTTTCCTTTAATGCATTGAACACAGTGGTCTAAATCGAGAGAAGTCTAGTGGATGAAGTATCTCTTCCTTAATGAGACGCTCCATTCTCCCCCTCGAAATGTGACCTAAACGGTAATGCCACAATTTCGATGAAGTCTCATTATCACTAGTTAAACTCCTCTTGCGTTTATTTGCAACATCGCATACATTCATCACAGGAAATTCATTAAGAGACAACAAATAAAGCATGTCTTGCCTTAACGCAAGACCAACAAATTCACCATTAAATTTAAGCAAGCATTTGTTGTTCCCGAAAGTACATTCAAACCCATCATCATCCAAACGAGAAACGGAAATAAGGTTTCTTTTCAAACTAGGGACATAGAGAACATTATTTAATCTAAGAACGAAGCCATCATGAAGAACTAATGGAAGAGTCCCGACGGCTTCAACTTGAGCTTCATTGCCATCGACCACTCTTAGGCTTCGCTCCCCCTTGCGATGGTTCGGGTCATAAGCAATCCCCGTGAGGAATTAGTAACATGAATGGTTGCACCAGAATCAATCCACCATGTATTAGAGGAATAATGCGTAAAAAGAGACTCATCAACGAAGGAAATATAATCATCATTATTACCTTTCTTGGCGAGCCAAGCCTTGAACTCATCACATTCCCTCTTGATGTGCCCATCCTTATGGCAGTGGTGACAAGTGGGACCATTCTTGGAGGTGGAGGCTTCGGTCTTCCCATCAGTCTTAGGGCGATCATAAGGCTTGCCTTTGCCCTTACCCTTGCCTTTCTTGTTGAACTTGCCACCGCATTTGTTGCCCTTCCCATAGTTGTAGTTCTTCCTAAGCTCCTGAGTGATAAGGTTAACATAATCCTTGTTCTCGGAGCGCAGCCTTTCTTCCTCATCGCTGCACTTTGCTATGAGCTCAGTCGGACTCCACTTCTTGTCACTCCCATTGTAATTAATCTTGAAGTTCTCAAAGACACTAGGGAGAGAAGTCATGATGTAGTGGACTTGGTAATCTTCAGGAAGAGGCATCTCAAGGTCCTTCAACCGATTTGCAGCATCAATAAGCTTCATGATGTGCTCTCTTACACTCCCTTGACCATTGTATTTAGAGGTCATCATTCTGGTCATGAGAGTGTTAGCCGGTGCTTTAGTGGATCCCTTAAAATGCTCCTCAACTTGAGCCAAGAACTGCTTTGCATTTTCGGGATTCTTGGGAAGAGCTCCTCCGATTTCCGGGTTGATAGTGTGCTGCATAATCATCGGTGCAACTCTATCGGATTCATCCCAAGTGGCCTTCTCTTTATTATAGGCAAGTGTGCGCTCGGCCAAGGTGTTATCATTATCACCAATGGCAATCGGCGCAACGGGCTTTTCAGACACGGATGGAGTGATCTTTGCTCATGATGGCAAGGATGAGCTGGATGTCACCCTTCCATTTCGGGAAGTTAGTCCCTCCAAGCCTCTCTACCTTGTCCGGGTAGCTCATGATGTAGGAGGGCGTCATCACCGAAATTTACATGAAATGAAGATTTTGTTAGTGATGACAATCATAATTAAGGAATAAAACATGTAATTAACCTACGCTGGCTTGATTAATCACATGCAACATAATTAAACAATTAATTTCGAGTCACCGTTGGGCAGAAACGAAATAACCATAATTAATGGGAAAAGCACATAAATAAAATCAACTTTGGTCGAAATTACTCATATGCTCATAAATAATCCCAAAAGAATAATAAAATATCTCCGAATAAACTTCTCGTTGGTTCCATTTATTCGGAGACATTGTCATAAAATTCCCAGCAATTTTACACAATTTTCTAGCATTTATTTAATTTATAGCATGAAAAAAGCGAATATTAATCATTAAATAAGTGCTGGAAAAAGATCGAGCAATAAACATTAAAAGGGCCAAGACAACCTAGAAAACCGGACCGCATATGGCCTGGCCCATTTAAGGGCGTTGCGCACCCCACATGGGCCGCGAGCCCATTTAGGCTGGAAACCCTAATCAGCCAAGGAGCTACTCCATCTCAACCGTTCATTCGCAATCAAGGGTCGAGATCGAACGCAGCGCGTATAAAAGACGAAAAATCGGGACTTGACCAAACCCTAACTTCATTTCTCTTTTCCCCTTCCTTCTTCCTACTCGCGCCGCATGGAGGGACAGAGCTCCTAGCTCGTGAGGCGGCGCGGGCGCGGCCGCGGGGAGGCCCGCGTCGCGCGGCGCAGCACGCGGCGCGCGCGGAGCATGAGGCGCGGTGGCGGGGCTCGCAGCGGCTGCGAGCGCGTGCGGCCCGGATGCGGCGCGGCCCTTGACGCGCGCGAACGCGGTGCGTGAGGCGTGCGCGGCCCGCGGAGCGGCCCACGGCGCGGCGTAAGGCGGGCGCGCGGCTTAGCGTGAGGGCGCGCGCGGCGGCTCGTGAGGTGGCGCGCGGGCCCGGGTGCGCGCCGCACCGGCGCGCGCGTGTCGTGATGCGGCGGCCGGGCGGCGCATGGCGCGCGGCCCGCGTGCGGCGGCGGCCGCGGGTCCCAGGAGCGCGGACGTGAAGCGCGAGGCCACGCGGCGGATTTTCGAGCGGTCGCTCAACATCAATGGTGCGGGCACGGCCGGGCCGTGTGGATCCCCGCACTTCCGAGGTTCAAGCACAAAAGGTAGGTCTTGAGTTTCCTCATCCCTCATGATTTCTTGAAATGATCCGATCTAGGGTTTCGACATGAACAGAAAGAAAGAAACCTCTCCTTCTAATTGCTTTAACTAAGACATGAAACCCTAGATCCGATTAGCAAACTCTTAAACATGATTAACCGCTAATCGCGTTACTAGTAAGGGAGTAATTAGGCCTTAATTAACCATATCGGAGACATTAACATAATCTAATTATACTTAATTAGCCATTAAACATCATCAATTAACCCTAACCGAGGCATAATTAACCAACCAGGTCACGAGAAAACATAAGCACGGTTCAAGATCTAAAAGACCGGAGGCTCCGGTACCAAATGTTAGAACTTTAGACATGAGGATCTACCGATCTAGACCATGAACACCGAACATGAACGTCAAAAAGCGGAAGCGTTAGAGATTAATGTGACCTGGGTTGGGATCCTGCATCGTAGAGGGTGTTGATGTAGCGGTAGGAGCCGTACGTAGATGTGGTCGCTCCGGTACCGTCGGCCTTCAGGTCGCCAACGGCACCGCCTCGCCACCGGTGCGGACGCGGTCGCCGGGCGTCCTGGAGAGGGAGGTAGACGGCGGCGGCGGCCTTCGATTGATCCAGCGCGAGGATCCGATCGGGAGTGTAGGAGGATTTTGGTCACACTAAAAACTGGTATCTTGTGTGATGCCTATCCTCCCCTTTTATATTGCGCTGTTCAACCTGGGGCAGCAACCATTAGTCGGTTGCGCCTCCGATCAAGGCACTAGAAAAACGGATCTGCATGTTGATTAGCAACAAACGCGTCATTAATTAATTCCTTAATTATCCTCTTAATTATTTTCGTTATCTTTTGTTTCCAAAAGTCTGACACGTTTTTCTGTTGCCTACAGATCATTTCCAACATCATAATCGTAGAATGTCCAGTTGCGGAATCTTTCCCGGGGAACATACTACTGGAATTGGCAAACTTGCATGTGAATGGAAGCTGCCGTCCAGCATTTGTAATCCAGACCACTAATTTGGCTGGCCACGTAATATCACAAAAATTACACAGTTTGTGGTCCTACATGACATAATTGAAATTTTAAACTACAAATTAACCTCAGCAGCCTTCTTCTCCAACGTAAAGGCTGGACAGATCGGGGGCTTCTATTAAAAGATGTTAAAATTTGGTTTTCAACAGTATTTTCCTTCAAACTTTGAGCAAAAAAAAAAAACTTTGATAGAAGTGAAAATAAAACCATTGCAGGCTCTAGGATCTGTTTACTGTAGCACATCATCATACCTATTTTTCCTCGTACATTTCTTATCATCTACATATTATTCTTACATTAATATTCTCGATGTTGTTGTGATCTATAATTCCGCACAAGCATTTACTTGTGGTGTACCAATACCTTGCCTTTTTGCCCTGTCAATCACCGACAAAGCACCACAAATTCCTTCACAGTGCTTTACCACAAGTTTCCAACATCATCGACCACGTGACAAAAGCATGGTGAAATATACACATGTTCATCATCGACCGAAGAATTGGGAATCAGCAATGACGAATGGCAAAAATTCGATACCATGTCTGAAAGTCATGGCAGCTAGATGCTCATTGATTGCATCTTCTCAATACAGGAGGGAAATGAAATTACTTCGTTAGTTTATTCTAGGTATATTAGTAGAGCTATCAATGCAACAAGTTGGGGTATCCATTGAGCCAACATGGATGTCAACTTCAGCGACGATCTATCATCGTCTAGGGTTAAAAAATATTATAAGAAGATTTGTACGAGTACGTTGGCTCTTGAAACAAAGCAATATGATCTACCACCGGGTTTTAAGACTGGCCACAATGTAATGTGTTTTCTTATGCCACGCTACTGGGATCGGTGATGTCAAAACCGCTTTGTCACCTGTAGTGTTCGACATCAATACCCAAGTGCATGTGTAGGACCAACTTTTCAAAATCGCCTGATTCATCATTTATTTCCTTGGTGTAAGACTCAGTTGGTTGTGAATTTTTTCCCCCTCAGCATCAGCATCGATACAAGTACATGATGAGGAAGCTTGCTCTTTAAGTCAGTGTCGACCTATGTAATTGGGATGACCTAATGTTTGGACATTCAATTGGAAATGTCTCCTATTTCAGAATCCACAAAAAGCAACACATGGGTAGCCTAACAATGCAGTTAACACTACTAGAATAAAGCTCTATAGCGGCGGACGCCATTTTTGTCACGGTGGCGGTCACTCGATGCGTCCGCCGCTAAGCACGGGTGCAGGCTGGTGTCCGCGACTAAGGGCGCAAGTTAGTCGCGGGCAGCTGGAGCCCGCGGTTAAGGTGGCCACAGGCCCACAGCTAACGGCACCGCGTCGGTCGCGGACACTCGTCAGAGCCCGTAGCTATGGCCCGTAGCCCATTTAGCTACGGGCCCGACGGTGAGGCCCACCGCAGCCGGTCGTCCCCTCCTATAAATATGTGGGCAGTGCAGCGCCGCACCGCAACCTAGGGTTAGGGTTGGTCGGTGGCGACGCCGCCTCTTCTCCTCTCCTCCTTCCTCTCGCCTCCGCCATGGGTCGCCGCCGATGGGGCCGCTCCGGGAGCAACCGACGCTCCCGGGGCAAGCGGGCACCGGTCCTCGCCAACGTCCCGCCGAGCTCCCCCTCACCGGCGACTCCTCCTCCTGCTCCCCGCCGCGGGCGCCCTGCGGCGGCGACAGCTCCTCCCGCGGCTAAGGCGACTCCTCCTCCTCCTGCTCCCCACGTGGCGGATCCGGCGGCGGCAGCTCCTCCTCCCGCAGCGGATCCGGCAGCGGCGGCGGTGGCTGCTCCTCCGGCCCGCGACGGATCCGGCGGCGGCGGCGGCACCTCCTCCCGCGACGGATCCGGCGGTGGCGGCGGCTCCTCCTCCGCATCCGCGTGCCACAGCACGGGCCGCGTGAGATGGTGCGCGGGACGGGAACGGCGCATGGGATGTCGGCGTCTAGGGCAGGTCCCACTAGGGGCCCGCCTTCTTTTGACAATAGGTTAACGGCGCCGGCCGCGGTCCCTAGACTGCCACCGGCGCCTTATTAGGCTAATCCGCCCTGGCGGGCAGTCACGGTCCTGGGCCGCGGCTAATTTTGCTTGTAATTAGTGATAGGATCTCGGTGGCGTTTAATGTGTCCACCACTGAGGCCCTTTTTAGCCCGCCGCCACAGAGCATAATTGTAGCAGTGTAATCAGAAGTTAAAATAAACTACAGAAGTGTAATATTAGTGGAAACTAGAGTTACAGGACTGAGAGCTAGTTGAAATGAGTTGTTAGTTTGTTCTTGCACACTATATGCTTAGGATATATACAAGACCTCAACGATAAAGTGGCTTGCATTGACACGCTATGAAAAATGGGATTATTTTGGTTTCGTGTAGAATGGGCAGCCAAGGAAAATATGAGTTACAACTCCATGTTGAAATGTTGTATAAGTTTTATGAATCTGCCATGACTCAATTATGTTTACCAAAGATTAATGTTTCCATGATGATTGATGCGTTATTGAGCCATTCTGATTGTAAGAGATATTTCACATCAGGACGTTGAGGTATATTGACCATCATGTTGAGGTATATTCTGTTAATTTCTACCTTTAATTTACATATTTGTGAATTTCACAGTTCCTGTAGAATCCTGAATTATACGATTATTGCATTCATGACACGTCTTATAGTGCTCCTGCCATATTTTAAGAATATGTCTGGACACACTTTGCATTAAGTAGAAGAAGAGAACTGCAAAAGAGATGATCCAACGTTTGGGACCCCTACAACAAATTGTGTAATTTAGGACACACTTTGCAGTAGATTTATATTACATAACACTTTGAACGACCTATGACTCACCTAATCTAGGACTACTCATGAGCTGCTACGCTCCTAGCTGCGCTTTGCATTTCTTGTTAGTGGAGGTATGTATCTTCAGTTTTCCTGCTAGTTGGTACGGCAACGGGGGCTCTATCCAACGCACTAAATTTCTGATCTAGAATTGCGAATTTCACATGAAGGTGCAATATTTTGTAATATTATCGAGTGAATACATTCTTTTGTTGTACATACAGAGATTGGTATTGAAGAATTACAATATTATTACTTTCCAAAATCATTATCGTTGTTGACTTTTTCATTACATTTGATCATTCGTTTCATTCAAAAAAAAAAGAAAAAAATCATATATTTTATTAAAACGTGGTTCTCGTTACTAAAGAAACTTGAAATATAACCTATAATGTTATGCATTTGAACTAATATTTTGAATAAGACAAATAATCGAACGTAATGAAAAAGGTCAATGGCAACCAGGAAATCTTAAGAAAAAAGAAGCTCATGGAATGAAGAGATCCGTATGTTTTCTTTATGGAAAAGTTGTTGTATCAAAGTTTCTCATAGCATTAATGCAGAACCAACTAAATTTGCGTTAAACGGCCCGAATTCATGAACTGAACATGTGGCGCCGTCGCGAAGGGCAGGACACGAGAGGAACACTGATGAGTTACACATAACTATTTGTTAGAGAATTAGAACCGAAGCACACGCGCTGCAAAATTACAGCCTGACCCCTGAGGAAAATAAAACAGAGTGCAAAGCACCATCGATCGTGCCGCATTGCTCTACTAATAAGTGATAGTTCTTGTCATGGCGATGCACGACGCCATCGCGGCGCTTCAATTGGCCACTAATTAATTTAGTGGGCGGCGGCGGCGCCTGCCGGAGCAGCAGCGGCAGCGCCTTCCGGAGCAGCGGCGGCGGCCACCTTGGACTCCCCTTCACCGGCGGCCGTCGGCTTGATCTTTCCCTTGCCCTTGCCGCCCTTGGCGCGGCGGCCGGCCGCCGGGACGGCGCCACCGCCTGCGCGCGGCAGGATGGGCTCGCTGACCTCCATGATGGAGACGGAGTATGGCCTCGCGGCGACGACCTTGACGAGCTTGGCGACGCACGGCGCCCCCGGCGCGCCGAAGTACATCTGGCCGTCGTCGGCCTTGCTGTAGTTGAGGACGCCCTGGACCTTGTCGGTGGCGGAGAGCATGGTGGGGAGCATGGCGGTGCGGGCCCGCATCTCGTCGAGCTTGATGGGGTCGAAGTAGTTGAGGAGCACGTGGTTGGCCAGTGCCTGCCGCTGCTTGTCGCCGGGCAGGGCGACCAGCGCCTGCACCATCTTGTCGGTAACGACAAGCAGCGTCGCCGTGCGCAGCCGGTTCGCCTCCTCGGCCACCTTGTTCTTCTCCAGGAGCTTGGAGAACTGCGAGTAGGCGGGCTTGTCGGCGAGCATCTGCAGCACGTCGAAGGCGCCAAACGCTGCCGGCGAGGCCGCGGCGAGGAGGAGGAGCGGGAGGAGGATCTTGGAAGCCATTGTTATCGATCGACGTTGTAAGTGGGCGCAAAGAGATGCGTGTGGTTATAAAGGTCGGGAAGGTGGCTATCTTTGGGGGAATGGCCATCTCCTCCAAACGTTCTCCGCGCCATGGATGCGTTGTGCTCTGGTCCGCCGCGGTCTGCGCCGCATGCGAAGGGGGAAGACACGGGCTGTAAATTGCTCAATTCGTCGGTTTTTTTTGTGTGTGTGTGAAGAAAAGTCATGTCGTAAGAGCATCTTCACCAGCCTAGCTAAAGCGTTATTTTTCTCTAAATATAGTCTTTTTTCCTCATAGCACTGTTCTAACAGACTAGCTAAGCGTGAAGCAAAAATAGATTCTCCCTCAACCTCATATTTCTCGCTGGCCATCGTTCCCTAGCCGATCTCGCTCTCCATCACGGTAGCAGCCACATTCCCGCGAAGTACACGGAGTCTAGAATTATTTAACAGACTCCTGAATTGTACGTGCATGCATGGACTCCATGTTGTTTGTCATACAGAAGCAAGAGAAAAAGAATACGGAGATTCATTGAGACGTGATGGATCAGAACTCCATATTTCTTTTGCGTTCAAGAAAAAATGGACCAGGACTCCATACGAGGATGACACCGTAGCATTCTTTTCCTTTTTTTCTGCGAGGATACGACAGTAGTATTCACCCGTTTTTTGTTCAGGCTTGATGAATATGCGGCACCCACGGAAAGTTGTGGGTTTGGATGAAGTAAAAATTGGATCCACCTATGATGTGACAAGTTTAAAATAGATTTGGAGTCAGTTTAACTAGTTTGTTGGTTTCCGTCATTATTTTTTGGTAGTTTCTGTTTTACATACTAGCTAAAAAAGGTAAAAATAGATTTAATTTTACCTAGACTGTTGAAGATGCTCTAATGAAGAAAAACTCCCGCTTATTGCTCCATCTCGCCCACATGTACACTTCCATGAGAAAAACCCATATGAAGGAAACCGCTATTTATTTCCGTTGCTACCAATTCCACCTTGTTTGCAGGATCATGGCTGATCTCCTACCCTCACCTGATCTCCTCTCCTCACCGATGACGCATGGCGTCCCTTGTCGCTAACGTGGTTGTGACACCCCGTGTCACATTTTTGCGATTTAGCAATTTTAAAACGTGCACCTCCTCAAGAAGTTTCATTGACATGCAATATGATTTGAGGATCGAATTAATTCAAATTTTATTTGGTTTGAACTATGACCATGGATTGAAATCCCGGTCGGAATCCGGCCGGATTCCACGGATTCCGAGAATCCCGGTCCGGGCCGGAACGACCAGGATTCCGGGATTCCGGATGAAACCGGACCTAGATACTGTAGCAATCCGGGATTCCGTCCGGAATGACCGGGATTTCGGTCCGGTTTCACCGGGATTTATTTCCGCTACAGATCCGGGATTTCAATCCATGACTATGACTCAAATTTTCACAACATAAGTTGGGTCTTCCAAAACGTTATGTTGTAGGGCATTACTAAAGAAAAATTCAGGCCAATCTCCATGGTTTTTCTCAAACGTTTGATGCCCAAAGTAAATCGGTTAAACCCCTGAAAACAGTCTGTTTGTCGAATTTATGTGATTTTTCCCGGGGCAGTTTATGATGAGTTTGACATCTCAGAAATTAGGGCCTATCTTGGATATCACGAGGATGTTTTGTTTTGGTAAATTGAGCCCGGAAGGTTTTGTTTTGGAATTTCTAAGCAGCAGGAAATTGGAAAAACCAACGAAAAAGTCAAACTCGGGTGGGTCCCAGCTGTCGGCTCTCTCTCTCTCGTTGCATTGCATGTCAAGAAATGACCGGCGCCTCTGCGCCGCGTGGCGTCCGTACGCCGGCGTCGCCCCACGCCGGTTGGCCACGACCACCACGGCCGGCCGAGCTCCACCTCCTATTTAAACCCCGGCGAGGAAACCCTAACTCTAGACATTCTCCCCATTTCCGCCGCCACCAAGTTCCATTGACGCCCTCCACCGAGCTCCACCACCCGGCAGCCACACAACGTCCTAGCACGAGCCACAACCAACCGTAGATGCGCCTCGATGTGCTAGAGCCGTAGGAGGAAGCCTCACCCGCATCCGTCCACCGAGCGAGGAGTATTTGGCAAATTACTCCGACAAGTTCATCGACTCACACATCCGGCGCCAGCTGCGAAATTCGTCGTCATCGGTGAGCCTCAACCCTACTTTCTTGTTCTATAGCGTGCGCGACTCAAAGCCGCACTCTCCTAACCCTTTTTCCCCAATTTTTCCCGTGCGAGGAGGCTGATTCTTGGTCTTCTTCTCCGGCTCCGACGCATACCGTCGCGAGGCCTCCGATGCCGATCCACTTCCAGATCCTCTTCATCGACAAAAAGTCCATATCGATCTTCTACTCGCTTCCTTGAAGCTCTAGGAAGAAACGGCACTGGATTTGGTGCTCCCTCGAAGACGTGCGACCTCGCCGAACGTTGTCGGACCGTGGGTTCTTGTGCACCCTAGCATTCTTGAACCCGTGCACCATATCCATGAACCCGGTCCACCACTCCATAAACCTATTTCACCTCTTTTTCAGCACAAAAATAATTCTAGTTGTCCAAGGGGCATTGTCCTTTTGCAACTAAGCCCCTGAATTTAGACCCCTGGATTTTACAAAAAGACCCCCAAACTTTCCGAAAATTATCTTTTGGGTCCCTAACATTTTACACAAAAGCCCCTCCATACTTTTACGTAATTACAAATAGGTCCCTATGACCTTAAAGTATTAATAAAAAGGTCTCTTAATTTTTGAAACTCAAATCTTTCGACCTGGAACTCTGTTTCACGCGATTATTACGCTCACGTGATCGTCCTAACATGAGGAATCCTTTGGCAACCATCATAATCTCATGCCGCCATAATCTTTTCCCTCTTTGCCCCCCCCCCCGTCTTAATCCCATATCTCCACCGTATGAACTTTGTTTCCACCACCGTTGAACTTCGGAGTCCCGGTGTATCCAAACTAAATCCTGTAACCCATATCTTGTCCTCCTAAACTCCGATCTATCCACATCCTCTCTTGGTATACATTGAGCCTTTCAATCTAAATGAAGTTTTAATTAGAATTTGATTGTTTTCTTATTTATTGTATTTTATTTTGCATTAGCTTCATGTACTATAGAGATGGAGAATCCGAAGGAGCCCCAAGTTGGAGATGACGCTCGAAGGCCTAAGTCTCAAGACGGATTCCAACGCCAAGTCGAGTAAGGACGTGAGGCATGACTTTTAAGGATATAGTGTTTCCAAGCAAGCTCTAACTACCCCTTGACCATATTTATCCTATGAAAAGTAATATAGAACCTATTTATGGCCTACTCTATTTTACATGCTCTCTTGAGTGGTATTATTTGCTTTGCATGAAATAATACCTACTTGCTTATTGGTAATTCCATTATTGTTACCAAGACCCCGCCTTGATTGTCGTACCCTACCACCTCGTAAACACCACCTATACCAAAATTAGATGCCTAATGTACTTGAATACAACTATGCTTAGAAGTGCTAAGGAACCTTGCGATGAAACTCATTGCCACATCATACCATATATCTCTTATATGAAAATGTGTGAAATGTGTTTGGTGATGTATGTGAAACGTAAGGCATAGAAATTTTTTTGAATGGCATGGAAGGAACTTTCACAAATTTCATGTCATAGAAGGAACTAAATTAAATTTTAGTGGCATAGAGGGAATTCTCTCTTGTCACAACCTAAAGAATCGAAAGAGAGAAGAGATGCGAGGCACATCCTTACTTTTTGGGGAGCCATGCTCGTTGAAGCCATTCTAGTCCTCTCCCCCTGCCACATGCGCGCTCGACTCTTCCTTCCCTGGCGGCGCGCCGCCTCGGCCGTGCATTCCTCCCTTCCGGGCATGTCCGTCCGTGCCATGCCTTCCTCCCTGTCTTGTGTGCCCGCTATAGCCACGCCTTCCTCCCTGCTCGAGCGTGCCCGTCCGAGCCTTGCCTTCCTCCATGTCGCGCGTGTCCGCCTCGAGCCCGCCCGCCTCTCTCGGTCACGCGCATGCCTGAGCCCGCCCGAGCCGACCTCTCTAGTCGCGCGCCCGCACTGCTAGCCGATGGTCGCGCGCACGGCAAGATCCAGCGGCCCCCTACTCGCCTCGACGAGGTCCGCTCGTCTCGGAGGTACGGGAGCGATCTCATGATTAGGCTGAAAAATTGGGACCCACCGGTCGGTCTATACATAAGAAAAGGGCATTACAGGAATTGCAAGAGCCCACGAGTCGGGTAACATGAGTGATGGAAATCTCATAGATTTTTTAATGGCATGGAAGAAACTTTCACAAATTTCGTGTCATAGAAGGAACTATGTTAAATTTTAGTGGCATAGAGAATTGGCGTAATAGTCAACTTCGTCCATAAACTATCGTCTAAAGGTCAATATCATCTCTTAACGTTCAAAAGATCCAATTTAGTCTCTGAACTTTGGTTGGCGGATTCAATCCCATCCCTCGTCCTACGTGGATGTCCACGTGGCATGCGACATCGGCTTTGAGTTGGAATCCAAATTTCAAATTAGATTTTTCTTCAATTGTAACTTTGTTTTAAAATCTGTTTAAACAACGTAATATTTGGTTGGATGTATTTGTTACTTTAACATTTTATATACCACTTCAACATTTTAATATAATGCAAGGGGTTGTGCCTATAAAAATAAGTTACAATTATAAAATATGTTCAAACATTATTTTGATATAATACATACAAATTGTTGAATTAAAGAAAATGAAAAGGTACAAAAATATATATCCACTAGCAAAGTACCAGTGCGTTGCTATGGGTGTTTAAAATTTGTTAGAAAAGGTAAAATAAAAATTGAATCGATTACTTGTGAAAATGAAAGTTTTAGTTAGAAAATGGTTCCACACCTTATTTAAATATTACAAAAGGCTATTTTACTACAGTAAATCATCCTTGGGACAGATCTATTTGACCCTGATGCAGACAACCCGATTATAAATTTACAACCACATCTTGAATTACAGAAACTCATTATTGCTACTACCATGTTTGACATGCATACACAGGTCAATCATAGATATTACCATATTTTCAAGATATGAAAGTGTTTTCCATTCTAGCAATCCGTTAAATTGCTCAGGAGTAGTCTAGTCCAATAAAAGCAAGTATGCTTCAGAACAAAAGGAACCTATTCCACAAATATTATTAGAAATTAGAATCCAAAATGCAGCAACCCAACCTTTTTCATCAAAGATTATCAATCGGATAGAGCAATCTCACATGTCACAAATTAATTGTAGAATAATTAGAAAATAATATAAATAAGAGTTAGGCCTTAAGTGTGGAATATATGACCTTGTTTAGCCAAACATGAAGCAAATATTTTGAAGCAGATTGAAGAAACAAAAATGAGAAACATCCTGACCCGTGCTCCTCCTTTTCATGGAAGTGATATATGCCATTTTATTTATCTTACTCTACTTTCACACTGGAAAAGAGACTGATTGGATAGAGGCCAATTAGCTGAATCAGATGATGAATAGAACGGTATATCTGTACAGCTGAGAAAGGTCTATATGTACAAGCGTAAATCAAATCGATAAATGCATGGAAAATAGACCACTTCTATGAGTCTGCTTCAATCACCAAAGAATAATAACAAACTGAAAGATATGTGTTTATCAAAGAAACTTCTTTTCATACATATCAGGCGTAGTTATTTCAACAAAAGAAATCATTATATTGTACAATCATATGCTGGGTAGGTAAAAAAAGTGGTCATTCACCCAGATCCATTATTAAAAAGATTCTTTTTTCGGAACAGCTTTGATGAATGTGATGCATATGGCAAATCATAATCTGACTATACAACTTCAATTTGGACAGTTCTACTAACTGGACAGAGAAGTGTAATCCAGTTTCATAAGACGGAGTGACTCAGGCTGGAGAGATTGAGTTTTCAGATAATAGAACATAGGCAAGCAACCATCAATACCTTGTTATCGGGAAAGAATGCAGCAGCGCCTATTATTCTCGTTGACGGCATCGGTGCCGTAGAGGGTGGGGACACCGGACGCCCAAACGGGGGAAAATATGAGGTGCTGCATGCTGTTGACCATGGCGGACCAAGCGCCGAGCAAGACACGATCGCGCGACGCGCTTCCTCCATCGTCGGTGTCTCGGTGAGCGATGGTGCACGTGTGTGGCGATGCCATGGTGCACTCCATCTGGGTCAATCTCCTCTGTGCCGAATGCACCCTCTGCGGCTCGACTTCAGGCACGGAGGACATAGGACAGGTGTGGAGAGAAAAAAATCGCACACAATGCTGGTCAGAGTGCCATGGCGTTCACCAGCAAGAGAGTAGCGGCACTCAACGGCAGCTCGCCGGAGGCGCAGATGATCACGAAAATTGGCAAGAAAAATACCAGAGTGGAGCACATCTCGACGTGCATCCGTTTTACCATATTTAAGTTGAGGCCGACTACCGGAAAGTGGCCGGCGGCAAGAGGCAGCTCGTACTTCCACGACCTCCATGATCGGGTGCGGATGCTCCTCAGATGCTGATGTCTCGACGACATCTGGAAGACGATCCGGGTGGTGTTTCTTCATCTCGGAGTCAGATTGATCGAGAGAACTTGATCATAGAAGGAATGATCTATTTGTATCTTACACGAATCAAACTCTGAAAACGATCGGACGTGGGCGTACACTGATCTATTTGTATCTTACACGTATCGAACTCTGAAAACGATCGGACGTGGGCGTACACCAAAATTGGGCGTATGGGCGTACACCAAAACTGGCATGGACGTTTTGATGAAACTTGTTAAGGAGTAGTGTCTTACACGAGTCGAACTCTGAAAACGATCGGACGTGGGCGTACACCAAAATTGGGCGTACGGGCGTACACCAAAACTGGCATGGACGTTTTGATGAAACTTATTAAGGAGTAGAGA
>JAUNZO010004663.1:0-39612 GCA_031894775.1 Chloris gayana | reverse complement strand
ATTTGCGCTGGAAACAAATTCTGTGCGGCCGGGTCGTATTTCCTCTCATGTGCGACCCCGGCCTCGATAGACGCCGCATGGAGGACCCTTCGCATCCGACGTCCAGCGTCACGCTCGGCTTCCCCACATCTTTCGATGGCGTTCGACTCGCAGGTAGGACTCACGGCTCGGCTTTCTTACTCGCACCCAACCCGGTCTAGCGTACAAGGCCAAGCCTCTCTCGCCGCCGCAACCGTAAGTTGCATCGCCTTGATCCAGCCATGAAAGTCGTTCGATAAAATGCGACATGATCTTTTCAAGGGAGGCATCGGCAGGAAGTATTGACAGCACGATCTGGCAATGTTTGGACTCCGCTGGGCTGAAATTCTTCATGATACCCAAGTCCACCGCCGCCATTAGGAACTAGGGCACCTGGCGCGGCGTCTGTTCCTCGATTACGTAACAATTCTACGATGAATTCTGTTTTTGCCTCGGAGGCTTCGAAGGCGAGCCGAGCCGACGCTGCCATCCTGACCAAGCCAAGCGATATCCGCATCCGATGGTGAGTCCATGCAAAGCTCAGGACCATCTCTTCATAACAAGCCATTGAATTTCTATTTGGTTCCACATGGCATCCATCCAAGGCCGGGTCGCAAAGGAGAGGAAGTACGACCCGGCCGCACGGAATTTGTTTCCATTTGCGCTGCTAAGCTTCAACATTATGACCATTAGTTCATTCTCAACAAGTTTTAATCCTCACTCACCCTATCAAAGGGGTTGACCAGACCAAAACAAAGGCAATGTGACATAAAAAATGATAGGTTCCGCTCCATGGTATGTCTAAGATTGACAACTTAGTGCTCTGCACAATATTGCTCAGTTTGCCATAAAAGATTAGCCAAAAAATTTGACTGCATCTCTACAGAACACAATTCATACATGAAAAGAATAAGAGCTCAGATCCCAAGATCCAGGTATCTCAGGACACGATCATAGCCCTATTACAGTTCTATGATTGTAGTCATGTTTATCATTTACACTATATATACTAAAAAAAGAAAAGAAACCTGATATATAAAACAAACACTTCCTTGCTCAGAAAACCATAAAACAATTAAACACAAAATTGCAAAATCATAATAACCACATTCATGTTTTCCAGTAGGATCCAAATTTGAGTTACAATAACAGTCAATGAATTTGTAAGTAATTTTAACTAGCAAGGAAGGGGCAAGAAATACAGACCTTTCTCCTCTTCAGCGGTTGCGCTCTGGCGGCAGAGGACGGTTGAACCCACCACGTCGGTTCATGTACTGGCGCGGCTGCCGCTTGGTGACGGCGCGCACGCCACTGACGTCGGCGTCCGGGACGTGCTTCCCCTTGGTGGAGTCGAACCCGACGGGGATACCCATCATCTTCATCATCTCGAGCTCCTCCGCATCCATGTCCCCGTCGGCCATTACCACGTCCCCTTCGCCGCCGGTAACCTTGGCACCAGCAGGAGGGTCGGCCTTTTTATCCTCCTTGTGGCGGTCATCGGCGTCGGGGGACGCATCGCGGCGGCGCTTGTGACGGCCGGCGTCGGGGAGGGGAGCGGCCGCGGTGGGAGTGCGAGTGGCGACGGTGGGAGCGGTCCCGGTCAGCCGACGGGGAGCGGGAGCGCTTGCGCTCGCGCTCGCGTCGGCGGTCCCGGTCTCGGTCGCGATCCTTCTCCCGCTCACGGTCCCGATTCCGGTCACGGTCGCGATCCCGGTCCCGGCTGTCGCGGTGGCGGTCGACGTCGCGCTCCCTCTCGCGGTCGCGGTCGCGGGGCTTCTCCTTGTCACGGCGGCGGTCCGACATTTAGCCGGCGAGGAGGAGGGAGCGGAGCTAGGGTTTGCTTGCCTTCGGTAATTGCGTTGTGGACACAGTACGGGTAGACTGCTCGAGGAGACGAGGATTTTGGCTTTTGGGGTCGGTTTCGTTTGAGTTTTTTGAAAGAAGTCCAAATTTCCCGGTTCTATTTGTAAATCTAGAGTAGACAAAATAGAAATACCTTTCAGTATATTTCTTGAACATTGCATGTCATATTATAATCCAGATAAAAACTTCACCTTATAATGCAGATTATCCTAGAAAAGAAAGATATAAATGACCATGGTGATCTCTTTTACTCCATTCGTCCTAAAATAAGTGTCATTGTGACTTCTTGGTGCGTAGAACACTTTTAAAGCTAATCAAATATATATAAAAAAAGTAATTATTATTTATAATACATAATTATTATTATTAGATAGACCATTGAATCTATTTGCATGATAAACTTGTTTAGAGTCAAATGTAGTCAAACTTAAGAAAGTTAAGCACTTATTTTAGGGTGGAGAGAATAATTGGATCGAGTGAAGTGAACCTGAGAATAGCAAGTTATTCCGCCTATTTTTTAAATTACTATTATCAAATGAAATTATTTTAGGTTTAATTGATTCATTATTTGAAAAATATGAATTAAAATGAAATGTTTGAACCAAACTAGTTTTTCTAACTTTTTAATTCAAACATAGATGGCTACTGTTGTAAGAGTTGGTGCTATCTATATTTGCGAAGCATTTGCAGCGCTTGAGAGGAGTTAGTTTTTTTTCTTTGTGAGAGAAATGGCCACTGTGAGAGAAATGAAAAATGAAGCACCTTGTAGTTGTCTTTCCATTAAAAATATACTACTACCTATACTATACCTATATCTAAGAATTTTGGAAGAGTGAAATGCTCCAATAACCCTTGAATGTCTGAGATTCTCATCCATATATCAAAACTTAGAAATCATGATCGTCAGGTCCAAAACTCGTTAATCAGCCTCATTCAAGTCCAAATTGCCATCCAGATACCTAACGAGGCAATGCAGACATGACATGTAAATCCATATCATGTGTGCCATCGCAGAAGATCGATGGATCCCATGAAACCATGTAGGAAATGGATTTCATGTTGACATGCCACATTAACAAGTTTCAGAACATAGAAATCAAGAATGCCTTGAAGGATACAGTAACTGATTGACTGAGGTGCTTCGGTGGTTGTATGGTAGCAGTGTCTGTGGATATAACACGGTCTGTCTTCGGACAATGATTGTTCAGTTAAAATTCACGTTCACATCTAAGGGTGTGTTCGTTTTCTACCCTCTAAAATTTAGCACTATCACATCAAAGAGAATCTTACTATTTATGAATATTTCAATCAATTTAATAATAAAATCCTATTGACAAATTGATGCTAATTTTCGAGATGAATCTAATGAACTTAATTAATCTATGTTTTATTAAAGTAATGCTACAGTAACCGTCTTCTAATCAAGACTTAATCAACCTTATTAGATTCATCTCGTAAATTAGTCTAGAGGCATGTAATTTATTTTATAATTAAATTTTATTTAAGTACTCTTAAATAGTAAGATTCTTTTTGATGTGACAGCTCTAATGTTTAGACACAGAAAACGCTACCCGTCTGCTAATAACCACATTCTACTGCTCGTCTGCGCAGTCCCGGTAAAAAAAACGACCTACTACCAATTAATCCTCACTGTTCGCCTGCGGCACGCAGGCGTTCCAGTACTAGTCGACAAGCATATGCGCTTCTCGTGACCACCAGACCAGCTGAGAAGCCCAGTGGCCAGTGCCCTCTAGGGCCCTCCCACATGGACGCCTAGTGGAAAATTGATGCAGCGGCACGACAAGCATATGCGCCATCGCAAACACAAACTAACGGCGTACGGCGTCTCACTGACAACACTGATGAGCAGCTGATAATACTATTAGCCATTTGCAAATACACGAATTTGTGTTTTGACATAACCTTAGTAGGATTACAGCAGATCCTGAAAGGCGCAGACAAAACGACTTTAATAGGCCCCCGAGTCTCCAAAATACCCTGCGGTCCCTGCACGCCTGCATGGCAGCATATCCCCCTACTTGATGCAGCTTCAAGAGAGCAGCGACGACCACCTTCCAGGTCCCAAAAGTATAACAAATGAACTCCATACATATGCTTAGCTACATATCAAACCAAAACGAACTTGCTGCAAACATAGGCAGAAAAACATTGGTGTCCCGTCAAAATTGTCGAGAGGAAATGAGGGTTGCTGGGTTTATAATAATCTATAAATAAACTAACCCTTTCAAACTTTCTGCACTTTAGCGGTAACCTCCTTCAGCTTGCCAGGTTTTACACAATCAACATCCTGCAACACAGTTTGAGCTGCATCAGAATATTGTAACCTTCAGCCCCGAAAATGTCAAACCAACATGCTCACTGATATGCAAAATGATTTCAATATTGATAATTTGTAATTTGTCTAATGGAGAACTGAAATTCTTCCATTAATAGGGAGTCAACATCTACACATTGCAGAATCTATATTCTATATACAGAAGCGTTAACAGGATGAGCATTTTTACTAACAGTTCCAAAGACGGATGAAATCAAAAGGGTATTTAGCAGAGTTATAATCATATCGTAAAAATACATCCCCTACAATCATTAAACTACCATAATAAATCAAAACACGAAATCCCTTACATATGAATGTCGAATCCTCACGACATCCTAGCAGATGTCGAATCATGTAAATAGTATGGTATTAAAAAACATGCAAATGCATTCCATAAAGGATAAAGTCCACTTTACTCTCTCCAACTATCGACAAAGTCTACTTAACCCCCTGAACTATAAACCGTTTATTTTACTCCCTCCAAGTTTACAATACCATTCACTTGGCTGTTTTGCTAGGTGGTTTTGGTGCCGTGACGGCAATGATACAAACGGTTTCATATTTTAGGGGGTTAAGTGAATGGTATTGTAAACTTGGAGGGAGTAATACAAACAGTTTTATAATTTAGGGGGTTATGTGGACTTTGATGATAACTGAAGGGAGGAAAGTGGACTTTATCATTCCATAAACATACAAAAAATGTTTCAATTGAACCAGTTCGTGCAACATAAAAAGTTGACTAACGACCTAACATTCACCTACATTCACCAACCAGTATACTATGGTTTCTTTCTGTATTGCCCTCAAGAAAGCATATGATCAGAGCATCTACATGACACTAATATACAATCTCAAACTCACCCACCTCAAATAAAAATATACAAACACGCCAACAAAGTAGCTACACAAGCGTTTAGTGCATATTGTAAAAAGGTTGGTGATCTAGATAAAAGACTTAACAAATTCTCAACCAAATAATAAATACATGACTCATAGATAAACAAGGTCAAGTTCAATATACGAGTTAAAGATAAGATGTACAGAACATCATGTTTCAATAAGCAATATACAAGTTGAAAAGACCACTTGAAAGCGTTAACTAGACCCCCCAGTCGAGTCTATCTTAATTGCAAGTAAAATTATATTGCACATGGTCCACCTGTTACTAGTTTGCATACTTCTGTGACTGTAAAAAAATTTGAGTCATGAGCAGTGTTTATAGTACCAGAAATACTAAGTGTTCTAATGATGTTGGTGTCGTAACTTTGTGCTACCCACAGTATTGGCAATCAAGATCATAAGAGTTCATCATGTCATGCACTCATTTGTGACAAGAAACAATATTTAGCATGAATAGTTGGAGTATTAAAACCTAAACAGGCAACAACTTTGCAAAAGCTTAAAGGTGAGCTACTCTAGACAAAATGAGGGTCCTAGTGCACATTTTCTTGAAAAGCATAATTGTCCATCATTCTTGCAGTTGCTAAAGAAAGGAGATAGGCATCTATTCCAGTCTTATGCTTTACTGTTTTAGGCCTATCTTTGGTTCAACTTTTACGGATATTGTAACATGGAGGTTGACCTGAACATTGCAGAACAGCCGCCACCACCACCACAATCGAAGCCCTTTGCATATATTCTCCACAAAACAAACACCTTTTGGGTCCCAACCAACACCTAAACACCCGCACACAAGACACTTCAAGTATCTTATCCCACACCGAGACTACAATTATCATAAATGTGTAGGGACATCTCCAAGCCTGGCACCTCCCTCACGAGGTTATCAACAGAACAAAATTACAGCATTCATTTTACCAACCAAGAGCCACATCCACAGTAAAACTGAATGGTCGACTCGCCCCTTATAAATCATCGCACGAACAGTATCGAAGTTACAGATCCAGATCGGAACAGCAATTTTGTGAAGGAAATCAAATGAACTGACACAGATCGGTGGCGATTCCAAACAAAAAGAAAAGGGAATGCACCCTGTGTTCGGCGGAGGGAGGAGAAATAACTCACCTTGCCTGTGGCCTCGTAGTAGTCATTGAGCGCCCACTGATACCTGGACTGATCTAATCCGAACCAGTTCGCCACGTACTCGTCTAGGCTCGCGTGCGCTGCGACCAACGAAAAAGCAAAATCTCAGATCATCAGAACTCCAAAACCTCAGAATGCGAGAGAGAAAAAAGAGCTTCCGAAACTACATAATGCGGCTGCCTCACCTTCCTGCACGCGCGCGACGGCGTCCCAGAAGAAGCCGAGCGCCGATCCGTCGTGCTTGCCCGCCTTCTCGTACTGCGGCGGCGGCACCTGCACCGGCGGCGGCGCGACTTTCACAGGGGGCGGCGGCGGGGTGAAGACCACAGGCACCGTGGGTGGGCTCGCGGCTTTCTTCGGCGAGGGCGATGGCGATGGGGACGCCGCGGGCGAGGGAGCCGCCCTGTGCGGGGTCGGGGTGGAGAAATCTGGCCGCGGGGACTCGGACGCCGCCCTCGCAGATCCCCTCGGCGTGCTGGCCGGCGACGGCGGCGTGATGAAAACGGTGAGGTTGCCTGCCCGCCCGATCATGGGCGGCGGCGGCGGCGACGGCGAGGAGGAGGATCCCATCCTTTCGCCGCCTTCGCCTGCTCTCGAGCGGGGAGCTAGGGTTGTGGGAGGCGGCGAAGCGCCACTAGCGGCAGTGGCCTAGGGAGCTGAGCGGGCAGAGCAGACCAAGGGCGCTCGTGGGAAAAGTCCCAGACGCCATTGCAGACACGGCAGAGGAGCCTTTTGTTCTCTTGCGAAATTTCTCACTTTTTTTAATCTTTTTCCATGGAATTAAACAACGCGACTTTTGGCGTTGGCCCAAACATTGCGTGGACCGCGTGTTCCAAGGCATGCGTGTGGCCACCTCGCGTGGGTTCCAAATGTCAGAGGACAAAAGGTTCCTCGGTGCACGGCCTGATTCGGTGCTGGAAGACCGGGTGCACGCGCGCCGGGCTCCCCGTTTGCGTTTTTGCCCTTATCTTTTTTTCGTCTCAAGTAACGTGCCTTTTGGCGCGGGCCCGGCGCTTCCTGCACCGCGTCTATGGGCACTTGGTTCGGGAGCGTCATGAGGGGGCCGCGCGACAGAGAGAGATTAGTGGCGAGTCCGGAGATGGCGCGGGAGACCGAGTCCACGGAGCCCGTTGTAAGGTTGGGAGAGGCAAAGGAGCTTTGTCCTTGGATCCCTGCTTTTGCGCGCAAGAGTCGATCTACTGTTCCGGAGGGCGTCACATAGCCGAGATGTCGATTGTACCCCTAAGATTTGGCTTGATTAGCGGCCACATGACACTGTAGTGGACTTCTCACTTCTTTCTTCTGGCGTCTTGGCGAGTGTTCCGGTTTGTTGTCTTGGGTTTTCCATGACTGTTGCTTGTGGAGCTTTGGATTGATGCTTATGCTTGTGTGTCGTGTTTTAGAAAAATATTACAGATTTTAAAATTACAAATAAAATAATTGCTAGAAACTAATTATTGCTCAATTTGGTAATGATGCTAACTTGGTTATATACTACAGCCTAATGCCATGAATGGACTAAAGTTCCATTTATTTCATTTAATTCACAACAAAAGCTAAAGTAGAGGTAGAAAAACATGCAACATAATAATCATGTTTCAACAAGGAATATCTTCATTCTTCTTAGAGTTGAAAAGTCGGACTAACTAATATACTTTATTTATCATAGTAAAATTTTATGTTTCCTTATGTGCTACTGTTATCTCACTAATATGTGGACCCTAATGGCAAATACGGGATTGAGTAACTTTGCAATGGCACTGAGAGAATTAATGCCTAAAAGTAAAAAAGGTGAAGAAAATAGCGATGTCTCCCAAAAAGAAAAGAAAAATTGACTCTTTATGTTCCGAAATGTTGTCTCTCATCTGGAAATTATAGGGGTTTGCGAGAAAGCCGAATGCACTGTTCATCTGGAAATTATAGCGTCCACGTGGTAGCAATTTGGGGCCGCACAGAGCTCATATGCGGACATGCCGCACAGATTTTTTTTCAGAGAATTAATGCCTAAAAGTCCAAACGTTAAGAAAATAGTGACGTCCTCAAAAGGAAAAAAATGACTTTTTATGTTCCGAAATGTTGTCTCTCATCTGGAAATTATAGAGGTTTGCGAGAAAGACGAATGCACTGTTCATGTTGGGAGTACAATTTCTCATGAATCAGAACAAGTTTTTGTACTCTGCAAAACATGAAAAGAGGTTTGTTTCTCGCTGGTGTTTTGTGAGGGCGTCGTCACTTCTCACTCTCGGCCAGACATGACCGTCTCGAACCTCCCGACCAGTGCCATCACCTTGTTCCTCCGCTCCTGCATGGTAGTAGTCTTGCTCCTGCTCTGCTCTGTCGCTTCATTGCTCCTCCCATCATCTTTCCTCCACCTTTGTACCGCCTCTGGGGTCCTCGTCGTCGTCGCCGGTAGAACTGTCCTCTCCTCGTTAGCTTTAGCTTCCTCGGCCGCTGATGACTCAACCCTCGTTACTTCAGACGATTCAATGCCAGCTTCGTTCAACATGGGCTCATCAACAGCTCCCTTCAACTCGATTCCACCAACAGTTTCGTTTTGCTCCGTTTCATCGACCGGTTCCTCCAACCCGGTTTCGGTTATTGCAACCTCGTTAGCAGCTTCCGTCAACTCCGTCTCACTCACAGCCTCCTCCGCGACAACTAGTTCACCGTCGAGCCCGGCATCGGCGTTGCCTCCTCCGTTCAGGTCTTCCAAGAACATGTGCTCTGTGGCTGTGGCCACTCCCTGATCATCCTTGTCTTCTGATGTCGCGTAATCTGTGACGTCGACAGGGTCAGGGAGCCGTTGCTGCAGGTGTTCTTCGATGGAAGGGGTGCTTATGCTCTCCATCTCGTCGAACTCTTGCATCAACAGCTCGACGTCCTGCTCCGCCTCGGCTTTCGGCACCGCCACTGCCACTGCCGGCACACTTTTTGTCCTCTGAATAGAGGGGACAGAGATTTCCAGCCCCGTCCTTCTCTTGGCCGTCGCTGCACCGGGGTTGCGCGCCGAAGAAGACGGCGTCGTCAGAGTTTTTCCAGCTCCTCCGGTGGCTGCTTTCTGAGTTGTTTTCGGCTTCGGCGAAGACGCCGCCGCCTTCTCGGCACCGCCGGGCCTTGTCGAGAGCTTACTCTTCTGCACACTGGACGCTGGTGACTTGGCTGCCTTGCTCGCTGGATCCTTGTTCATCAGGGAGGGGTGCCGGGTGTTGCAATCGCGTGGGGCCACACGGACGTGGCACCGGCAGACTTGTCCGCTCTTCTTCTCATCGCGCCGGCCGCCTGCTTTGCCCCGACCATGGCGGAGACGGAGCTCAGCAGCGTGGACTTGCCATGCGTGGAGGACGACGAGGAGGAGGACGCCGAGCCTGACGTGGACCGCGACGAAGCCGTGCGAGGGTTGAAGGACGAGGAGGGCCTGCATGCGTTGGCTGAGTTCGCGGCGGCGGTGGATGCAGATGATCTGCGATCGGGAGAGCTCGGGACAGACCTTGCGCGGCGTAGCCCCTGATCGGAGTCACTGTGTTTCAGCACCGGGGTGTTTCGGACGGTCCGGTTCAGCCTAGTGGTCGGTTGAGACTCCCTCCTTGATGTTGCCATTGCGGACAATAATGATAATATAGGCCCTTCTGCCAAGAACGAAACAGAAAAGGTATGCAAAATCAATGGAGCTGTTTGACACTTTTTTTGTCTTAGGGTGTGTTCGATTTCCTGGATCTAAAATTTAGAGTTGTCATATCAAAAAGAATCTTATTATTTAAGAGTATTAAATAAAGTTTAATTATAAAACAAATTACAGGCCCCTAGACTAATTTACGAGACGAATCTAATGAGGTTAATTAAGTCATGATTAGAAGACGGTTACTGTAGCATCACTTTAGCAAAATATAGATTAATTAAGATCATTAGATTCATCCCGAAAATTAGCACCAATCTGTCAATAGGATTTTGTCATTAAATTGATCGAAATATTCATAAATAATAAGATTCTCTTTGATGTGACAGTCGTTAAATTTTAGAGGAGAAAACGAACACACCCTTATTCAGAACCTCAAGTACTTTTAATTTATGGCCATCATATAAAAAAACATGTATACTGGATTTGGTTGTAGGAAACTAGAGGGATCCAAACTGCACAACATTTATGTCAATAAAAGGAGATCAAGAACCTGTACCTGGGCTGACCACGGAGCTTTCTTCCAAGATAATGGCGGATCTTGGAGCTCCTCGCAAAGGGTCCCGAAGGACGATCAATGTGTGAACCTCATGGTCAGCAATGGAGAAGGGAGAGGAATGCTTGCATGGCCGTGCCCACTTTTTATGGCTTACGCCTGGAAGATTCGGGTGGTTGATGTGCTTCCGTCTGTTGGATCCGACGGGCGTTCCAGAAATAGTGAGAGAGAGGTTAGGCACCTTTATTGTTGGCTATTTCTGAGGTCTGTAAAATGTCCTGTGCGAGGTAATCTCGGTAAATCCAGTGGAGGCACTAAATCAAGTTTCATATTCAGTTGCGACATTAGTGCTCTGTCAAGACAACGCACCATAATTTTTTCTGTAAATAGTAGGTCAGCGTGTACGGGATCGCACAGTTTGTCAGCCATGCTGACATGAAATCCAAGAAAAAAAGCCGAGAAGGTCCATCTGCAGAGCAAATAATAAATTCGTCCATCTGCGGAGCAAACAATAAATTCTTGAACTTCAACCCTTCATGGAAGGAAATGATGGAAAAAGTTTGATGTAAACTAACAGTAACTCTTATCTGCTATTCCCGTGTGCCATATGGACCCATCCGTAAAGAAATGCTTAGCCTTTTGGTATATTTGCAAATCAATGGAGTTCAAAAAACTTTTAGCTTGTTTTACATACGTATTTCTGCACGGTGTGACAGTCAAAGCCTGTCAGCTTGTACAAAGAAAGTTCGACTCACATTATGCCTGGACTTCTTTTTTCTTCCCCAGAGGCTATATCAAAAGAAGGAATATCTCTGTTGACTTCCACAAAAGCATGATCTTAGCTTGAGGCCAGCTAACTTTCACAGCCTTGCCTCGTACAAGTTGTCTGGAAGCTTGATTTGGGGGTGTCAGATGCCAATGGTAAGTCCAGCATTCAACTTCCCAGGTGTTCCATTCCTCGACATCTTTTTCCATACAAACTCGTCTATTTTAAGCCCAGCAAGTCCCAGCGAATCTTTGTCAGATGACCCATCAGTTTCTTTCAGCATGATATCAGTGGAGACTATACCCTTGGCAGGTCCATCCTGTGCTGTCAGGGTCCCTTCATAGGACAAAAATTCCAAGACTTCAGCTTTGCTTGTGTCTCCACGGTACACAAGAGCTATGCCATCAGCTGGTCCATTTTGGAGAGGGGTAAACACCGTGTATAACAGATAACCCGACCTGCTTTCTGTGATGGTGAACGCCTCCCTGTCTGCTAGATTAAAGGAGCGATACATGCGCCCATTTCTCCCATTATACAGTGCGAGCATGAGATCCTTTGCATCCAAAGACCCATCTAGTACTAACTCAACAAACTACAGAAAAAGGAAATACATGGAAACCTTAGATTGCGAAGAAGTCAATAGAAGAAAAAAAACTGAGCTAGCTGTTTTGAGACAGTTAACGACGTTGAGCAACCTATCTAAGAAGAAAAGGTTCTCCAATGCAAATTACAAACAATGAAACAAGATATTGCATCCAATTTTGTGATACTACAAGAACAGCACTACAGTAGTAATTACACAGAGAAACATTTTGTAACGAAATTAATAAAAAAATTCAATATGTAACATAATAGTAATGAAACTAACGGTCCAAATCAGAGTTTGCCCAATCAGCTGGACATGAGCTTTCTATAGATTGGCTCCCGATAAATCAATCCCTCATTCTAAATTTAAATTCAACTAAGTGGCCTTCCTCTCTTAATACAAATATACGCAGATCTCCTGCGTATTTGAGAAAAAAATTCAACAGTTAATGAACATGTAACATGTCACTAACTGCCATGCATCTACTTGTCTCAATAGTTGAATGCATAAGCAGAGTTGCTTGAGAATTTTTTGGGGGGACAATTTGAGTTATTTGAATTGCAAGATACTGCATCATATATACAGAGGTGAACAGGTTCGTCAAATGTATCTACTGTATGCAAATCAACTAATATATAATACAACAAACCAATGAATCAACAAAAAACATTACGGTAAATCAGTGAGTTGTACCTCATTCCTATCTTTGCCTTGATTTTCATAGTGGAATTCATTGATCCAAGCCTTCTGTGGTTTCCCAATGAAATTTGCACTTTTGATAGGAGGGTTCCTCCATATAAGATTTGCATATTCCGGATGATCAACAAAAGGATTTCTATTATGCTGGTAAATGCTGCAAACTCGCTCATTCCTTAGCTTCTCTGATCTTGATGGTGGATCGAGTTCGTTCCACCGTAAAAGAGCTGATAGGAGACCCATGTTGCTTTTTTCTTGAACAAGAGGCAGAAATTTGATATAACTATAAGAAACAAATAATGGATGGTCGTCAAGGTATGATGCAACGGACTTGACTAGTATTTGTTAGAGTATATGACAAGGATCTAGATGGATCTGGTTGTTATGGTAGGACAGGATTAGTTTCCATCTTATTTCTAAGATTGGCTGCGATCCAAGCCAGTAAGCCACCATGTACTCCATATAAAAAGCACAAGATTAGCATACTTGATGCAATGCTGTTAGTTCTATATAAGGGGGCGTTAAGTTGCCAAGAGACAAGAGGTATCTACCAAGTTAAAGATAATAGACGAAACGTCATGAATACTTCTACTTTCAAGAAAGTACTTACTAATACTTGGTGAATCAGAAAGCTCTAAATGGGGAGTTCCATCCTCCTGGCCATATCCATAGCTTACTGCCATGTACATCAGTGACCTAGCAACATCTCCACGATCCTAAAGACAGCAAATGAGATAATATTGTTACACCAATGAAAAACCTGTAAAAAAAATGCTCTTAAGATGTGAAGGCCACCATCACTGGTGTGGGTTTGCTATTCAACTCTGATGTGCATTAAACAATCAAAATGCTACTTTAATACATATGAAGTTCATACATGTTGTAACTGAAAGTATATCCCAAATGGGATTAAATACAAGTACAATTCCCAATTGCTGCAATAGAGTATGTTGCCCACATTTATAATATCAGTAAGCTGTTCAAGGAAATATATCATTTGTGATACAGGAACGCAAAGAATATGTAATGACTTTTCAGAATACATCAACAATTAGAACTGTCATTAATTCTAAATTTATGGCTTCAGAACCTGAAAAGGAGGTGCCCATTTTTCACTGTCTGTCTCCGTGTCAGGTGCTGCTTCCTTATTTGCTGGCCTCACACATCTTACTTCTGTGGTAGTGCATTCTCCATAGTATTTGTTTCCTCTAGAAGAATTCACTGAAATATGATCTGCACTTTAGATAAGGTACACAAAAATCTATGCTGTGCAGCCACGTCCATAGTAAATATAATTCATATTTGCAACAGTTTTGAGATGAGAAAACAAGTAATTGCATTACTGAGTATTGATCATGATGGAATACATGTATCATATATTAAAAAAACAGACCGTTGACATCCGCAGGACGTATATTGTGAAGATCAGTCAGTGATGGACCATTGGTTAAGCCGTACGATCGAGGCCACAGGTGTTCTCCTGCACAATAAAATTCATTAATTTTCTGTGAAAGAAAAACCCAAGTAAAGGTGAGAAATCCATCCTGTCTTAACATGTTACTTGAGAAAATGTCACAAAATGTAACTCACTGTTCCATCCATCAGGTTTGCCTGCTAAGCGCTTCGGCACAGCTCTCTGCGAGTACACTTCAATCCTATCAGGGAAAAAAGGATAGCTTAAAATCAACAGACGATACGGGACCAAGTGCCAATGATGCATAAACAAGCATTAGTACCCATAAGTTGTTACAGAGCATCATACACTTCAGAGGATGCCTCTGGATGTTCTGCATCAGCTGCGTCAAGAATCTTGAGCGCTTCCCACACCTACAAAATCAAAGGAAATGTTCATTCCTTTTACCATCCATTTTATTTTCTTGGTTTTTTCTAAAAGCTTTGCACCAAGTTTTCTTATTTTGAACAAAACCTCGCAGAGAAAAGGAGTACGAACGATGGTGATTAATAGGTAGTTGTCAACAGTCAAACTGACATCTTTGTAAGGCAGGGCGGCGTGGGGCGAGACGATAGCGGCGAGCTTCATCCTCAGCTCGTCACCGGTCAATCCATCCAGGCCAGCATAGTAACGCTGGACATCTCCGCAGGGGTATCCTGTGGCCGCGACGGGCGGCGAACCCTTGCTCGCGGAGGAGGCGTGGGCGGCCGGGAGAATCGTCGGGGAAGACAACGCGAGCGCGAGGGAGGCTACGGTGAGCGCACTGAGGAACCGGGATAGACAAGGCCGCGGGAAGCTCTCCGGGAATAAGGACGGCGGCGCGGCGGGTTCCCGGCTGGGCTTCTTGCTGCGGTGACGGGGGCAGCGAACGACGGCGAAGGTGCGGGTGGTTCTTGCTGGGGCTGCGCTGTGGGGTGGAGACCGGATGAAAGAGCAGGTGAGCAGCACGGTGGCGAAGGGCGGCATTGGTCGGCAGCCGCTCGCCGGCAGGGAAGGGGCAAGTTAGTACGCAGCAGCGCGCAATCGGATTGGATGCCAATCGAGCAGAGCAGAGAGCACCAGTGTCATATCCCAGATTCCCAGTTCCGTTTCTTTTTTCTTGAAAAAAAAGAACACGAGTTTAAATACTCCTATATAATAAGGTTGCGTTTGGTTACAGGAGGCTAAAATGAAGTGACTAAAAAGTAGTGACTAATTTTTAGTCACCTCCGTTTAGTTCCAAGGACTAAAAGGGACTAAAGTTCATTAGATGAATTAGAAAAGGACCAAAATACCTTGAAATCAAAACTCATCTTCCCTTTCACTTTGCTTGTTTGGGAATGCGACGGCTCATTTTATCGAACTAGGATCGAAGTATCGAACCAGCCAATGGGGCCTTCGTCGCCGTCCCTGCCGCCGAGCAACCACCGCCGGCGCTAGATCCGCCGCAGCGGCCCTCGTGGCACCTCAATCGGAAGCAGCTCGGCGTGGTGCGCCGTCGCTCCCGAGCGTGGTGCACGGCTCAAAGCAGCCCCGGGAGGCACGCGCGGCCTCGCTCCCCAACTCGCCGGCTCATCTGCGCCCTCGGTGCTCCCCAACGCGCGGCCTCCATCCCCAATGCGGCGCGCGGCTCGCCCTGCCCGACTCGCCCGGGACGAAGCCAAGACAGAGCGACGGTGCGGGCCGGGCCGAGCGTTGACCAGCGGTGGGGCGGACAGGAGCGGCGCATACAGCGGTGTCGGCGGGAAGGGGCATGGTTGCTCCTCGTACTCCTCCGTCGCGGTAGGGGCGGCTAGGGCCGTGGCTGGGCGGGGAGGAAGCGGCGGCCGGATTTGGGGGAGGAGTTGCGAAACGACGGGGAATTTCGGGGAGGACCGGCCATGGTTGGTGGAGCTCGAGAGAATGGGGAAAAGAATAAACAGGGCGACGGTGGAGGGCAGCTCAATCTCGGACGGTGGCGGTGGAGCTCGCGGGGAGGACGGGCGGTCGGGGACGGTGGCGGCGGAGCTTCGCGGGACGAGCCGACGGTGGGGAGCCGTGGCGGCGTCGGGAGCGACAAGCGACGCGAGCTTTCGGGAAGGGCGAGCGATGGAATTTTTGCGGTTTAGTCCTTTTTAGCTACCGGAGGGTGTCTAGACGGGCTAAAAAATTTTAGTCACTTTTAGTCACAAAGTTTGGTACTTTAGTCCTTCAACCGACTAAATTTAGTCACTTTACGTTTTAGTCCCCGGATCCAAACGGACCCTAAGTAAAATGTTACAATTGATAGAAACATGTACATCCTTCCCGAGCCGATAACACAAATATATCGTCTCATATCACCGATCGGTTCTAACATGTTTGTTAAGGTTATCGAAAGGGAACATCGGAGTGATTCAATAGGATTTTCCCCATGTCTTTCTTTAGTAATCTTTCATGGGAATCCTTTTGCTAAGTACTCATATGATAAACCGGTATATTTCATAACCGAATGGAAATCCTATACTTACTTGAATGGAAATAGGAGGTGACAATGACTAACATCCAATAGTGAATTGATCAAGGATGTGTTCGTGTTTTACGGGCTCTAAACTTTATAGACTGTCACATCAAAAAGAATCTTACTATTTAAGAGTACTAAATAAAGTTTAATTATAAAATAAATTACAGACCCCGAGACTAATTCACGAGACAAATCTAATGAGGTTAATTAAGTCATGATTAGAAGATGGTTACTCGTAGCACCACTTTAGCAAAACATAGATTAATTGAACTCATTAGATTCATCTCGAAAATTAGCATCAATCTGTCAAAAGGGTTTTATCATTAAATTGATCGAAATATTCATAAATGGTAAGATTCTTTTTTATGTGACAGTGCTAAATTTTAGAGGGCAGAAAATGAACGGGCCCAAAACCATATATGTGAAAAAAACAGGATAAAAACACATAGTAGTGTGGTTGTTGGGAAAAGTAATGCCCCCACATCATAATATGAAATATGTCACGCTTGAATATTATGCTTACTTGAACGGAGAATAGGAGGGAATAATGACTTAACATCCAATAGCTAATTGATCAAATCATAATTTAAATCAAAAAGAAAAGAAGGGGGTTATAAAAAACAAAACAGTAGTGTGGCTGCTGGGATTCGAGCCCAGGTCTCCACGGCCACAACGTGGAATTCTCACCACTAAACTACAGCCACATTTGTGATATAGATGGTAAAATATCTGCTTTTATAAGGTACGTATATTACTATTCTTCCTCCTCCGCGATCCCGATCTTCGCGGGGTTTAACTTGGCGTCGAAGGAGAAAGCAGAGACCCAACCCGCCGCAACGCTCTCTGCCACCAGCCGCCGACGATGGCGCAGCAGCAGCCGGCTACCGGCTCCAGCCTCCTGGACACCGTCCCACTCTTCGTCCTCGTCCTGCTCGCCGTTCACGTCTTAGCCCTCGTGCGCCTAATTCCCCTCTCCTATCCCGTTGCATCGCTCGATTCCGATCTGATCCCAACTCATCACTGCTGCTTCCGCTGGTTGCAGGTGTACTGGATGTACAAGCTGGCCTCCGACAAGCCACCGCCCCGGAGGAAGACGCAGTGATCTCTCCGATCCACGCGATCCACTTGCTTGCTTCTTTGGACGGTAAGATCCATTCCTGAAATTGAATGCCTCCGATCTTTCTCTTTTTGCCTTTCCGTGATTCCCTCTTTGCACGCCCTGCAACTGAAGCTTTTGGAGGTGTGTACATGCCAATGATGTGTTGCTCAGGTTTGATACTGTACCATTATCCTTTTATTGATTTGGATTAATAACATACTGATTGTCGAAGAGATGAGAATCTAGGAATTGGGCTCCTAGTTCACATGTGAGGTGGCACTGTGGCAATGATGCTTGTAAATTAGTTTCTGCAATTTTTATGCATTGAAAAAGAAAACAATGAATGGTTTTGGGGAATGAGTATAGACTACTGCAGCTAGTTTAGGGCACATTGACATTAGAAACCGAAGTGTGTAATATTTTGTTTTCATAACGAGCTAAGGAGTTGTACCTCTGAATTACCACTAAGGAATGTAAAATCTTTCTATGTCATTTTCCCCTACTAGTGTGATTTCATTTCATTTGCATTTGATTATGACATGTATATTGCACTGGCTGTTATGTTTAGCCTACTAAAATTCCTATCAGTAATAACCTATGAGTGGTATTGAAAATGAACAACAGTTTGAAGTCTCTTGAATAGTTGAATTGTAATTTATCTTCCATATTTTCAAGGTAGAAACATCCTTTAGAAATATTTGTATTTATTTAAATCACAAACTTTGATACCGTGTTATTAGTTTGAAGTTGTTTAACTGGGTAGACATGTAAAACATCCATGATCGGCACCTTTCGTGAATATGAGTAAAGTCTCTGTTGCATATGCATGTGCATGCCTGCAGTAGAGATATAGATATCTGGGTAAGAATCTGGGATCAGATATTGTTACATTACATGTGAAGTAGGCATGTCAAAGGTCATTCTTTTTCGAGAATGTACCACCAATGGTGAGCGGAGTTAATTCTATGTGCTCTTAGAAAGCCAGCAAAATGAATAATGCTAGTCCACTTTGTTACATACGGTCTTAAGAACTTTAGCATGAAAAAAGCAATATCAGTTATGATCTTGAGATTTTGTAAAGCTGAGATATTGTCCTAGCTTCATTGTTAGAATATTACATTTTGGTATCTTGACTATTGCTGCTTCATCTTCTTTTTTGGGTTATATAAAATATTTTTTTAGTGCACCTTAAGTCTTTATTCAACCACAGATAATAAATATACAATAGTCTGTGAACTAGCATTATCTTTTGTTAACATGTGGCTGAATTATTTTAATTCACATGAATTGTGGCACATGGTGTAAATATCCTAAATATTCTGATATGCTTTTAATACTTTTTGTGATCTAAATTCTCATAGTACTTTTCGTATTGTTTATAGAAAAAAAAACTTCTGTATGCATAAGAGTTAACATTAACACAGTGTTATCTCCCATACATTTCATTACTGACAATAGAAGATTTCCCTGCTTTTGCTGTGTTCATGTGGAACTGACTGTCTGACTGCATTCCCTATCAAATAGTTCCTTCTTCGATTGATGCTATATGCTGCTGTGAATTTATTGTTCCATCTGATGGTATGCATATAAGACACCATATAAATGTTGCCATTTTTGTGATCCTGGTCTTATGTTTCTGTGTGATTGACAACTCTTGTTATTTCATTTCTCTCCTTTTTTTGCCTGCATTTTTTCCCTATAAAGAGAAATGTTACTTTTGTATGTTTTAACTGCCAGCCTTATTATTTTATACCATCAATTCTACTTTTCTCATGGTTGTAGGGTGAATTCGGGAGAAAGAAATGAGCTGCTACCTTCCAGAACGTTTAGGTTGTTCATTGTCAATTGAAACTATGTATTTCAATTAGTTAAACTATATTTGTTACATTTAGATGTTAGTTGAGAATATCCTAGTGGACTCAGATTGCTCTTGGTAGAGGCAAGAGCCTATGATTCACTGTTGTCCTTTTCTGTATGATAAGTAAAGTGTTCCTAGTTACACGTATGTGCTTGGACGGGATCATGACTTAGCTTCTCCCCCACTAATCAGTTCGTGTTTTGCTCACATCTAAAATTCGGTTTGTGTTGAGTATTTGGCCAGATGATTGGCACTTGTACATGCTGGAACATTCTGTGGATGGATGCAAGCACAAGAATCAGGAAACGTTGGTGCCAGACAGCGTAAAATTTGTTTGCGTTGGGGCTTTATTGTCCAGCAAGATTAACCTGATGCAACCATTCACATTGTTGAAGCGCAGTTCTTGTGCCATAGTATTATCAGGCAAGGAGAACAACAAAAAATCGAATACTATGCATATAGACTCTAAATCGACCGCGGGAGCGGCACTAGAACCGTGAGCAGTAGCAGCGAGAACAAAACGACAGGAGCGTCGCAACACGTAAGCAACAAGAAGAAAGAGAAGAAACTCGTAGGATCTTTCTCAAGGTTCTTTTCCTGTCTTTGAAATCCTAACCTTTTTTTTAGAGAGAGATTGAAGTCCTGACGGGGTTAGTGCGGCTTCAACATCTCTCGGCCCCACTTGACTGCGCCTCATCACGAAAGTCACCGGTCGGCCCCCGAAATGTTGTTGCTGCCTATACTGATGTTAATCCTACTATTTTGAACACTTTGATTATTTTAAATATCAAGTTTATGACTAAAAAATAGCATATAATATCCACTTGATAGCATTTTGTTCTCAAGGGCCACTCGACATTATTTGTTGTTTCTAAACTATCGGACTGTAATTGAGTGAAGCTAAGCATATTTAAAATATCCACTTTTTTTCTTCATATTGAAAAGACTGATATGCCAAAGCATACTTTAGACTTTAAAATTTACAATGTTTATCTGGACATAACAAAATGAAAATGCCATTGAATCAAGAGGAGCTGCAGTCCAGATTTCTCATGCCGTGCAATTATTTATCATATCATCTTAGTTTTTCTATATTTTAACTTTCATATATTAATTTCTCCTATCATGTAAGTTTTTAATATGAAATCAGGAAATAAGTAGCATGTTTTGGTGGAGATAAATCACAGTGAGTGATCACTAAGAGTCAAACATTTTGTTCTTGCAATTCACTTCATTGGTCTTTTTTATTAGTTCTATTTTGTGCTCATATTCAACGGACACATAAACAAGCATTTACTTTATTTTGTGATGGTTATGAAATTATATATCTGCTAGCTCACATTAGAAAGACAGGAAGGAACTATGTTACCAGTTAGTACATATGAAATTATAATTTTACAGATTTAAGTTCAAGCTTGCCTGAAGGTGATGTTAATTAGAATTGATCTAGAGAATTGGTGAGACTGAATTTAGAAGGAAAAATTTTATGGAGAACAATACAAAGAAAAATACACAGAAAAGAGGTTCATCTAAAGCAAATTTGATGTCGTGGGTGGTGCTTCAAGTGATGGGAAGGTGAGGCAGCAGAAGCTAAAGGTCTAGCTGGTTGTAGTCAAGCTCTTGCGTCCAAACAATTTGATGTTGTGATGAGCTGCAAGCCAAATGGATATTTTCCGTACATGGTTTATTTCGAGATTGATGGTAGAAATATTTTTTTTTGTTTGAACCTCAAACTTAGTATAAATATGTGATCTTTGCGGCTTTGGAAATTGAAATGGGATAATCCGTTTAAAGAAAAGGATAAAGTCCACTTTACTTCCTCCAGGTGTGACCAAAGTCCGGATAACACCCTAAACTATTGTTTGGTTTGTTTTACTCCTACTATTCGATAAATTCATTTTACATCTTTTATTGGTATTCTAATCCCAATTTACTATAGTACACCATGATTAAGCTGAAATTGATTACGTACGTGTTGATGGATATGACGAGGTAATCAACATGACATATAACATCATCTATGACTCGATAATAGGGTGTGCCCTCTAATCTTCTCCCTTCCCATACATGTTTTAGGACACTTGACCATCAGGAGCTCACGCTTGTCGATGCATCCACACTGCTCTCATTTGATCTTGATCACCGTGATGTCATTGACCTCACCTGCCATATACCTCCTATAACTATGAGAAAATTCCTCCCGAGCCACTATAAAAAGTACCAGTCCCTTATGAGCCACTAGAAAAGTGCAGTTCCCTCCGTGCCACTGTGTGAGTTTTCTCTACCCTCTAACGCCACTGCCGTGAGTTCCGTCAAAAGCAACGAGTCAACAAGTGCATATATTGCTAGATTATTTGGATAATGACTGTTTTGCCCTTTAGAAATACAACAGGTCACGGAAGCCATCGTTCTATTGAAAAAAAAACTCCGGGCATCAAACAGATCGGGAACGACTCGGGCATCGAACAAGGCGAGTGCTCCTGGTCATCCCTTGGTCGCACCCCCCCTCCCTCTCTCCCCCTCCCCCTCACCCGAAACCCTAGGTGCTCCATCCTTGGCAGCGGCGAGCGACGTTTCGTGGATTCACTCGAGCTTTATGGGTTCGTGAACAGGAGAAGAAGCTGCTCAATTTGGTGATTTCAAGCCGGGCAGCGAGATGGGGGCCAAGGAATCGCCCCCACCAAAGTGGCTTCCTGAAGGGTGAGTCTTCTGTTTCATTCGATAGCACACATATAGTTGTTTTTCTTGATTCGACTATGTTTTCTTGAGTGTTCTTCGTGTTCATCCGTAGGATGGACCCGAATTCAAGTTTCTTGTTAAAATGCAGAATCTTGAGTGCTACTGCTAGGGCTGATTGCAAATGGTTTAGCTTTGATAAAGTTGTAGATTTTGACTTGATGAATTACAAGGATTTAATTGCTGATATCGTCGACGAATTTCCTTGTCGCTATGGCGATATAGTTACATTGTTCTATTATTGCGGTGCCTCTAAATCCCATCTCACAGTTACATGTGATCAAGATCTTGTTGAGATGTTCTCAAAACATGCTGAATCCAAGGTCATTCGTATTTCTCTAACTTATCGACCACCCACATGTGCTCAATTGCCTATACCCGAGTGGAATTCTCCAAAGAAAAAGAGTGGGCGAGAGGAGGGAAGTAGAAATCGAACATACAAATGAGTGTGCTTTAGTTGCAGTACCTTGTACCCCATCCCTACTAGGCCCATCTCATGCAATCCAAAGTGAGGAAACACAAACAAATGTGAGTGACCCAACAAATGTTACTGACCCAACAAATCCGAGTGATCAAAAAGTGAGTGAGTCCACACAAGCAAGCGAGCCCGAAGACACTTATCTTCCGAATCCGGAACCAGAAAATGAGCATGTGGGTGTTGATGAGGAAGGAATGTACATTGATCTTGAAAATGAACCAATTGCTCCCGAGAATGATAAGGAGTATGTTCCTGGGTCTGCAAACGAATCTGATTCGACTCCGAGGATTCTTCATCCGAGGAGGAAGAAGAGGATTTGGCAGATGAAGGAGCATGTTCCACCACATATCCCTACAGTTAACTATGACAAAAATGATCCACCAATGCATGTTGGAGCTATTTATGAAAACATGGATGAATTTAGGATGGCTATTGCATCACATGCTATTACAAATGAATTTGAATATGACATAAAGAAAAGTGATCCAGGGAGGTTCCGAGCCTATTGTTCTGCGAGACGAGATGGGTGTAACTGGAGGATTCATGCTTCAAAAATGGGGGATGGAGTGACAATAAAGGTGATATGTCATGTCATGTCTTGTTTGGTTAAATTTTGTTATATATTTGTGGATTGTTTGTGTTAACTCTGTTGTCTTTTGCAGGTAAAGAGGAATCCTTGTGGTCATAATTGTCATAGTACTAGAAGAAGTGGTAAGGCAAAGGTTGCAACCAAGTTCTGGATTTGTGAGAAGGTGAAAGATTGGCTAGTAGAGGATGCTGCTCTAGGAGCAAAGGAACTACGAGAGGAGGATAAAGGACAAGCATAAGGTCACTCGTCAACTATAAAAGGGTGTATGCTTGGTAAGGAGCTAGCTACGAAGGAATTATATGGTGAGTGGAGCCATAGCTTTGATAACCTCTATAGGTTTAAAGCAGAAATTGATAGGTCCTCCCCTGGTAGTGTTGTGGTCATCGATCACCACACAATACAAGAGAAGATCAGGTTTAGAAGATTCTTTTGTGCACTTAAACCTTGTATAGATGGATTCAAAACAGGATGCAGGCCGTATCTTGCTGTGGATAGTACTTTTCTTACCGGGAAGTTCAGGGGTCAGCTAGCCACAACTTGTGCAGTAGATGGGCATAACTGGATTTATCCGGTTGCTTTTGGTATTATGGATTCAGAAACTAAAGAAAACTGGATTTGGTTTATGGAAAGGTTGAGAGATGCCATTGGAAATTTTGAGGGGCTGACATTTTGCACGGATGCAGGACAATCAATTAAGGCTAGTGTTGAAGAAGTTTTCCCTAGTGCCGAGCATAGGGAATGCATGTTCCATTTGGTGAACAACTTCAAGAAAAGATTCCGTGGGAAGGTATTTGATGACCATCCGTGGTCAGCTGCATATTCCTGGCATCCATACATGTTTGAGAGGCATTGGCAAGCCATGGAGTCAGCAAAACCAGAAGCAATGCAATACCTAAGGCTGAATCACAAGAAATTATGGTCACGAAGTCAATTCTCAACATTATCAAAGGTTGACTATGTGACAAATAATGTGGCAGAAAGCTTCAATAATTGGATCGGGGCTCACAAAGGACTGAATGTAGATGATTTCATGGATATAATCAGGCACAAATTGATGGTCAAGTGGAAAACAAGAAGAAAGATTGCACATAAGTTAGAAGGGCAAATCTTGCCTCGCATTGCTAAGAAGATGGTAGAACAAACAAGGAATCTGGATATGGATGTTGAGGACACTTGTGATGGCATAGCGAAGTGGTTGCAAAGGGTGGTACTTGGATTCGGGTATGTTGTCAACTTGGACCAAAGAACTTGTACATGCGAGAGAATGGCAGGTATCGGGCAAACCTTGCACACATGCTATTGCTTTTATCACATCAATTAGAAATGCTAAAGTAGAAGATCATGTGGACATGTACTTCTCCGTTGAGAAATTCGGAGCTGCCTATGAGAATATAATCCCTGCTATACCCGACAAGTCATTGTGGCCCAAATCCGAGCATGGATTCTTTATGCATCCGCCACTTTTGAGATCCACAGCCGGGAGGCACAAGCAACATAGGTACAAGGGCTGCAATGAGGGAAGAACGGGCAACAAGGGACGACACAAATGCCCGATTTGCACGGGATATGGTCACCATTGGCATAACCGCAAGGATGGAGATCCAAGCAGATATAGCTGCAATGCTTGCTGAAAGGGGTCCACCAAAGAGAAGGAAGAAATCAGTAGAAACCCCATCTGAGCTTAGCATTGTGGTTGCATCGAATACTAGTTCAACCATGATTTTCCCACCAAGGTAACTGCATAAGGTTCAGTTATTGTCTGTCTGTTTTTTTTTAACTAATGGCTATATGTTAACATGAAACAAGTATCCCTATAACTCCTAAGGGCAAGAGAAGAGGAGTTGAAGAAGCTTTACAAACCGGGAGGTTGGTCAGGTTAATTGCCTTACCGGTACCATATTTTGAACACTTTCAAGTATTCACTTGAACTTACACTATGTAAAATGCAGGACCAAGTCGGACCAAGGCTCCAAACAGCCGGAGCCACTCTCCATTATGTTCCCTCCGAGTCAGCAGGCTGCATCGTCTCCAAAGAAGAAAAGGAAGAAAGCAATAAGCAAGGACACCGAGAGGAAAGTGAAGAAGAGCAAGAAAAAAATTGTAAACAAGGGGACACCAAGCAAAAAACGCAATGATACTGCTCAAGTCCCTCCCGATAGCCCAGCAATGCACACAAGAAGCAAGCTAAATCTCAATGTGTGATATTAGTTTTTGATGTCGTATGATCTTTTGGACTTGTCTTTTGAACTGATGGAATTTGTGCGCACTTGTTAATGGGTTGTATGTTGTGACTTGGAACAAACAAACCAACCAAGTTAGTTTTCATGGGTCATATGGTGTCGTTTTGTTGAACTATGGTCAATCAACAATTGAGTTGATGAATTAGTCAACTATGGTCGGTTTATTATTATTTTTCGTGTCATGAACCAGTCTATTAAACTTATCACGCTATTTCTTATTGCTAAAACCATTTCATACTACCAAAGTGAATCTTAACATTGAAGGGTAAATGAGTCACTTCATACTAACCGTAATGAGACGTTTGGCCTTGTTTTCACGGTAGTGGCACTTAAGGGTAGAGAAAATTCAATTAGTGGCACGAGAGGGAACCGCACTTTTCTAGTGGCTCATAAGGGATCGGAACTTTTTATAGTGGCTCAGGAGGAATTTTCTCTATAACTATAGCCCGGATGTATCTCTCCTCAAGTTCTTGTGTGAGTGAACAGAGAAAGTGAGTTGCACATAAAAAATGTCTATACAAACGTGGTTATATGACTCGTTCCTTATTTTGTCACATCGTACAATCTAGATGTGAGGTTCATTGAGCAATCCTTACTTAATTTCAATCCACATAAGAAAATTGGGATTAAAAATATGATAAAAATGTGTAAAATAAACTATTTTATTGAACAGAGGGGGAGACAAACCAAATAGGGGGTTATACGGACTTTGGTCATACCTCGAGGGAGTAAAGTGGACTTTACCTCCAAAGAAAAAGAGTTTTAGGCTCGTGAAGTTTTATTCTCCGTTGATTTTCTGTAAACAGATTTTTGTTATTTGTGTTTCAGTAAATAACTATCTATTTACTCTTTTTACATAATTTTAAGCCCGTAGCAACGTACGGGCACACTGGTAGTAATCAAAATAAATGAATATATGATAGTACTTTTTGCTGTTTGATTTACTTTTTATCCAAAAGACTACAAAGTACATGTATGGTGCACCTAAAAAGCACTCAAATTATAACAAAACATGAAATTGCGTTAAAATTTTTTACAGAAAATAGTTGGAGAAATTTCAAATACATCTTGACTAACATGATCTTCCTGGTGATTTAAAGCAAGATGAACAATTTCTTTTCTCTTTTAGATCGTGACTCTGTTCGTTTCCTGCCCTCTAAAATTTAGCACTCGTCACATCAAAGAGAATCTTACTATTTATGAATATTTTGATCAATTAAATGACAAAACCCTCTTGACAGATTGGTTCTAATTTTCGAGATTAATCTAATGAGCTTAATTAATCTACGTTTTGCTAAAGTGGTGCTACAGTAACCATCTTCTAATCACGACTTACTTAACCTCATTAGATTCGTCTCGTGAATTACTCTAGGGGCCTGTAATTTATTTTATAATTAAATTTTATTTAATACTCATAAATAATAAGATTCTTTTTTATGTGACAGACTCTAAAGTTTAGACCCCAGGAAACGAACATACCCTGTCTTTGTTGGCGGTTGGCAGTGAACGAACTCCCGCTTCCAACTGAATCATGCTCGAGCGTTCAAGATCATCCCGGAGCCTAAATTGCCTCTAACCATTTCAATATAATTATTGTTTCGAAGCGGGTGCTGACTAGGACAATTACTTGATCACAAAACAATTTGAAGGCGTAAGGAGTAGTGTCTTTAGCCTCTGGTCCAACACAGACACCGATAGTCCTTGGACTAGGGGAAGATAACGTTTCATCATGAGTTCTGCCAACAAGTTTAAGATGATGTTAGGGTTGGGAAACATGGTGGCAAGTGGACTCGGAAGCAAAAAGGGGGGGGGGGATTGCAGTGTTGTGGAGGATGGGAGTCAATGTGGTTGTGCGAGATTCATCAAAGAATCACATTGATATGGATATAACCGAGGAGGACGGTTTCATGTGGAGGTTCACCGGTATGTACGGTGAGTCGCAGACAGAGCTTAAGTATCGCACTTGGAATCCGATGCGTGACCTTCGTGCAGCCGAGAGATTTACCATGGCTATGTGCTGGTGACTTTAATGAAGTGCTCCATCGGCATGAGAAGGAGGGTGGAGTTCCACGAGCTCGGAACTCGTATGGATAGATTTAAGCAGTGCGTTGGAGGATTGTGAGCTACATGATCTTGGGTTCACAGGTGATGTGTTCACTTGGCGTAACAAGCAATGTCGGGTGGATGATTATATTCGTGAGCGGCTTCATCGTGCTACCGCAAATGAGGAGTGGCGAATTCGATTTCCATTGGTGCATGTCAAGAATGGGGATCCATATCATTCAGATCACGGACCTATCATTATCTCTACAGAGAAGAAGGAAGGAAGTAGGGGGTGGAGGGAGGTCACCATTCAGATTTGAGGCCAGCTGGTTGGAAGAGGAGCAATGTAGAGGGGTGGTGCAGGAGGCATGGGAGGATGTTGGGGGTTTGTCCGATCGGAAGGTTGCAAGTGTCTTACAGGGTGTAGCAACAAGTCTGCAGTATTGGAGCATAAACGTCCTTGGTGATTTAGAAAAAAGATTGAAGAAAGCGAAGAAGGATCCGGAGAAATGCCGAAGAGGGGTTCTAAATAATGTAAATGTGAGAAAGGAGGCGGTCTTGAGCTTTAAAGTGGATAGGATTGAGGAGCAGATTAATATTTTTTGGAAACAGAGGGCTCATATAAATTGGTTGGAGAAAGGAGATAGAAATACCGAGTTCTTCCATCGGGCTTGTTCTGAGCGGAAGAGGAGAAACAGAATAGGAAACTTGCAAAAGGATGATGGAAGTTGGGTTGAAGATGAAGCAGAGAAGAATGTATTTATTACTAACTATTTTATGCAGCTGTTCAAATCAAGTACGAGTGGTGATAGCTCCCCACTACTGGAAGCTGTGCTACCCCGGGTCACAACCGATATGAATAATGTGTTGTTGAAGGAGTTCACTCGGGAGGAAATTAAAGGTGCTTTGGACGCAATTGGTGATCTGAAGGCACCTGGACCGGATGGGCTACCTTCGGTCTTTTACAAGAAATTTTGGGATATTGTTGGTGATCGAGTCACGGACGAAGCTTTGTCGGTATTAAATGGGGGTCAAATGCCGGATGGATGGAACGAGACATTAATTGCGCTAATACCAAAGGTGAACAAGCCGGAGAAGGTAACTGATCTACGACCTATAAGTCTGTGTAATGTCCTTTATAAGATTGTCTCAAAGGTGATTGCAAATAGACTGAAATGTATTCTTCCGGAGATTATATCACCAAATCAGAGTGCGTTTGTCCCTGGTCGGTTAATTTCTGATAATATACTGGTAGCCTATGAGATGACACACTATCTACAACATAAAAGGCAAGGACTAATGGGTTATGCTGCTATCAAATTGGATATGAGCAAAGCTTATGATAGAGTAGAATGGAATTTTTTACGTGACATGTTAATCAAAATGGGTTTTCATAGTAGATGGGTTAATTTGATAATGACTTGTGTCACGACAGTTTCTTATAGTATCAAAATCAATGGTGATGTGTCTCAAAGTTTTAAGCCAGAGAGGGGTTTGCGGCAGGGGGATCCTTTGTCTCCTTATTTATTTCTACTTTGTGCTGAGGGGTTTTCAGCGTTGCTGAATAAAGCGGAAGAAGATGGACTAATTTCTGGTATCAAAGTGTGTCCAGCAGCACCTAGTGTCTCTCATCTCTTGTTTGGCGATGATTCTTTAATCCTTATTCGTGCAACAGAGGAAGATGCTAAGCAACTCCAAGATATTCTAGAGCTGTATGAGAATTGCTCTGGACAAATGATTAATAAGCTGAAATCTGCTGTGTTATTTAGTCGAAATACTAGTGAAAATAACAAGAATATTGTCAAACAGGTGCTCAATATCGACAAGGAGACCATGAATGAAAGGTACTTGGGTTTACCCCTGTTTGTTGGCAGAGACAAATCAAATATCTTTGCTTACTTAAAGGATCGGGTATGGAAGCGTATACAAGGGTGGAAAGAGAAAATATTATCATGGGCTGGAAAGGAAATATTGATCAAAGCAGTTGCCCAAGCAATTCCAACCTTTGCAATGGGATGCTTTGACCTTACAAAAACAATCTGTGATGAGATAAGTTCCCTCATTTGTCGCTATTGGTGGAATCAGCAGGATGGTCAACATAAAATTCATTGGCTCAGCTGGGAAAGGATGATCCTTCCAAAGAAGATGGGTGGGCTGGGTTTTCGTGATATATATGCTTTCAATATGGCCATGTTGGCGAAGCAAGGATGGAGGCTACTAAAGAATCCGGATTCACTATGTGCGCGTGTCTTGAAGGCTAAATATTTTCCAAATTCAAGCTGTTTGGAAGCGGAGCCTAGGCAAGGGATTTCTTATACATGGAGAAGTATTTTAAGAGGGATAGAAGTGCTAAAGAAAGGAATTATTTGGAGGCTGGGTGATGGTACTAATTTGGATATATGGCAGGATCCATGGTTACCAAGGGAGCACTCTAGGAGACCAATTACTCCAAGAGGCCGTACTTTGGTACGGTATGTTTCAGAATTAATAAACCCGGCGACTGGACAGTGGGATGTAGATTTGATTAATGATATATTCTGGGAAGAGGATGCACATCTCATACTAGCACTGACCATTCATGACGGAAGAGAGAATGTATTGGCGTGGCACTATGACAGCAAAGATTCCTTTTCTGTCAGGAGCGCATACAAAGTATATAGGAATGATGTAATCAGGTCAAAACGAAGGCAGGGAGGAAATTCTATAGCTGAGATGGTGGGAGAATCTGAGAAATGTTGGTCCAGAATATGGCATATGAAAGCACCGGGAAAGATTAAGCACTTTTTGTGGAGAGTAGCACATAATTCACATGCTTTGCGGATTAATTTAAAACATAAAGGTGTGCATCTCAACACCGAGTGCTTTCTTTGCCAGAGTGATCATGAGGATGGGGGACATCTTTATTTTAAGTGCAAGTTGGTTAAACAAATTTGGAGATTATTGAACCTGAAGAAACAGAGAAAAGATCTAGCCGGAATCAGCTCGGCAAAAGGGGCAGTAGAGTACATCCTAGCTTGCAATGAAAAATTAAAACTGGAGATAATAGTATTAATGTGGTACTGGTGGAATGAAAGGAATCGAGTCAGACAAGGGGAAAAGCGAAGTTTTCCAACTACCATTGCACACAACATTACAATTTATGTGACAGAAATATTGCAGTCTCTTAATAAGGAGACATGTAATAGGACCTGTCAACTGAAGAGGTGGAAAAGACCAGCAAATGAGGTGCTTAAGATAAATTGTGATGGGGCATATAATGCAGCTGAGAAGAATGGTGGATGGGGATATGTGATTAGAGATTCAGATGGAGATGTTGTCTCGGCGGGGTGTGGAAGAGTTAACAATTTATTAAACTCCTTTCAAGCTGAAGTGATTGCATGTATGCATGGAGTGCAAGCTGCAACGGAATTGGGGATTGGTAAAATAATTGTGGAAACCGATGCTTTACAAGTTGTGCAAGCATGCACCTCAACAATATATGATTTGTCCTCGGCTGGGATCCTAGTTTAAGAGTTACGTAATTTAGCTTTAGACAATTTTTGGAGTTTTGAATTTACTTTTGCTCCAAGGAGCTGTAATAAAGTTGCTCACGCACTAGCTGCTCTAGGTGCTGAGTGCCAACTGGGGGTTGATCCATTGATGATGGGTATCCCAGATTGTATTATGAATTTGGTAGCCAATGATTTGGCGTCTGTTGAGTAATGGAATAGATGTTCCACTTCAAAAAAAAAAACAAAGGTTAATAAGATCTAAAAGAATAAAGAAGACGCGTATTGCTCGAGATAAATAAATCAATACATCAGAAAATATGAATCTTCACCTCATATCTGTATCAGTGATCACCAACAGGGTCGGGATCTCCGGGAACTAACAACTTTGGCGTTCCTGCCATTTTTTCCATTGTCGTCATAGTCTGGCCGGAGAAGATGCAGCTGCGGCTCGCAATTGACATCAACTCGGGGTAATCCGGCATCCGGTTAAATAAACAATTGTCCCCGTCCATCTGGACACAACCATGGTGTTAGTGATTAATCATTATAGTTCTATACCATGCAAGGAGAGTTATTGGAACACCGACGCAGCTGATGATAAGATGACGAAGAAAACCTGCCGCCACCGTCGAGAGAGTTCGAAGATAATTGTCGTGGCACTGCAAATCCTGGAATGCACGACATGCGATTTATGCAGGATTGAATGGCTTATAAATGGAATAAACCGATGAGAATTTACTATCCCCTGAGAAAATCTCATCGGTCAATAATTATGGGCATCAACTAATAATCTTAAATCTTGGTTTATTTGCCGGTCTATTTCTTTCTCGTTTGGATTTTTAGGAGCCACGGTAGGCTGGTGTTGGGCATGGTGTGACGTGGATGGTGATTAGGCCGGGGTGTGCAATATTATCTCACACCCTGGGTGTGATATATGTATCAAATAGAATAAAAGATGTTCGTAAAATTTGTTGCTCGGTTGGTGGACTATTTGTTCATATTTTTTTAAGGCAAAAGAGATTTTATTAATTAATTGCAAGTTACACCGATTGGGGTATAGTAACCCCAAGTTACATTGGACACTCTTGCCAAAACAGGGCAATGAGAGACATGATTTGGGTTAACACATTTGAAGATACTGGAATCTCTTGCATTTTGCTGGAAAGCATCTCCAATCTCCAGGGCTTGAGATGGGGTCTCCTTCTTGCAAGGTGGAGATGAGATTTTCGTTGTCCGATGCCAAGGTAATATCCTGCAAATCAAGAATTTTGATGAACTTGGAAGATAAGTTCATAGCTTGAGTCTCAACATCCATCACCGAAACTGCATGTCTTGCTTTTGCTTGTATTTGGATTTTGATCCCCTCCTCTTTATACCTGCAAGAAATAAAGGAGCCAAGACGAACTATAATTGGGTAATCTGTTGCCATATTGTTTACTGGATAGGCAGCATCTGAGTAAGCAATGTTTATGATATTCCTTGGGGCTTCCTGCTGTTCTATTATGCAATGATTCTCTTCTGGAATTTTGGGTTTTGTCCCTGTAAGCTCTTGATTTATATTTAAGTGGAAATTAGTTTCAGTTTTAGAAACCATGATAACTTGCTGAACTGTCCAAGTTTTGCGATTAAATCTTGATCATTCCTTGCTTTCCAAATATACCAGAGAGTAAGTAAAACATGCAATAACATTTCCTTGTCAATTGTGTTTGAGAGAATGTAATTTAGTTGGGCCTGAACTCCTGGAAGATCATTTGGGAGATGATCTGTTTTGATTGCGAAGGTACCTGCAAACCAAATAGCACGGGCAAAAGAACAATTGAAAAATAGGCGAGCATCATCTTCTTCCTGGCCACATGAAGAGCAGTTTTTACTAACATTTTTTATGAAATTACCAACCATGCTCCCTGTAGCAATCGCTTGTCTGCACACTCTCCATGCAAAAGTCTTGATTTTGGCCGGGGGTGTATTTTTTTCCTTCCAGACTGATTTAATTATTTCAAGTGTGGAGTCTGAGATAGCTCTGCTTCCAGTTTGTGGGATAGGAATTTGATTTTGAGAGGAGAGGTATTTATAAGCTTCTTTGGAAAGAGCAATTACCTGAGTTTCCAGTTTTCCAAATGAATATGTCTTCTCTGTCATCATATATGATAGGAATTTGCATTATTGCCTGCAAACAATTAGATCCAAAAACTTGAATGATTTTGTTAGTATCCCATTGTTTTGTGCCCGGGATCCAAAGGTCTGAAATGATATTTGGGATGGCTCCTGATGAGGACATCACACCCTCGGATATAACCAACACTCATTGGTAAGGTTCCAACTAAAGCACCCTGTAATGAGGACATCACCCCTCGGATATAACCAACACTCCTCCAATACACATACATAATTCAAGGACAAAAACTATAGCACGGCAATTGAATTTACGGGTGAGCATGTTCCTAATGATCTCTTTATTTATATTTGAGAATATATTACTACCTAATGAGTTAATTATTGTTAGGAACAATGGAGATGATGATAATATGGTTAAGGAAGAGGTTGGAGGCGTGGAGGGCCAGCAAGGGCGTCCACGTCAAGTTGGAGGCCCAAGCAAAGTCGAAGGACTAGAATACACAATGACAATCCGAAGGACTAGAATTCAGAAACGCAAACCAAACTGAAAATTACGAGACACAAAGGGGATATAGGACAACAGATACACGACGAATAACTATTTTTGTAGGGCAATTTTCTGGACTTTAGGACGAAACAAAATAACGAGGATGGGGAAGGACCTGACGGTGCACCTGAAGCTCGACTACCACTTGATGTGGACTAGGGTGTCCCGATCTTCTGAAAGGTTCCGTTAAACAGCGATTTGGCGGAGGCTTGACACAAATCGATCCGGCTTCCGAACAACACGTTCTGAACCCGGCAATCGCAGCACCACGTCTCCTCTGGTTATCAACCGTGCAAGCACGATTGACCTCGCCAAGAAGGCTAATCCTTGCATGCGAATCGAAGAACACAAGCAAGAACAAGATAGAAGCAACCAAATTGCAAATATATGATTAAACTCACGAGTTGGAGTCTCACAAACCGACAAAACGGCGAAACTGTTCTTGATAGAATAATCTAAGCAAAACCGAAACCTAGGGTCGTCCATCCTCCCCTGGACGCAGCCCTAAGTGGGCTCAACAAAATACACGGCCAAAAGGCCAAAAGACGGAGGTGCAACACCGAGACAGTTTCTGGACGTCTTCTTATTTCGGCAATTCCCGACGACTCGAGAGGAATTTTGATATGAGACCAGCGCCAATGGAAAGGTTATCAAATTATCTTTCCATCCATATAAAGAACGTCCCAAACGGAGTTCGCATGCGACCGGGCGTCCGTTTTGGTGCAGACTATTTCTGGACTCCGAAACAGACTCGAAGTCGACTTTATTTGGACCTCCAACTTGACATGGACGCCCTTGCTGGCCCTCCACGCCTCCAACCTCCTTCTTAACCATATTATCATCATCTCCATAGTTCCTAACAATAAATAACTCATTACGTAGTAATATATTCTTAAATATAAATAAAGAGATCATTAGGAACATGCTCACCCGTAAATTCAATTGCCGTGCTCTAGTTTCTGTTCTTGAATTATGTATGTGTATTGGAGGAGTGTTGGTTATATCCGAGGGTGTGATGTCCTCGTCAGCTCCATCATTGTAGTTCAGATTTAAATGCTCATGTAGTTTGTCCCAAATTGAACACCAAGGTTGTTTCCAAATATTTGTATTGCCTTTACAAACCTGCAAAATAGTGATTTGAAGAAGCATAGGTCTTATTGTAAGGATAGAAGCCCAAAAGGTAGACTTTGGAATATTTTTCTGGGCTCTCCAAAAATTTTCTTTGGGAAATATTTGCTCTTAGTGATTGCAGAAATATAAGGATCATGATTCTGAATGATTCTCCAAGCAGTGTTCAGCATTAAGCTTATGTTTACTTGCTTCATGTTTCTGATTCCAAGCCCTCCTCTTGCTTTGGGCTGAGTAATATCTTCCCAAGACCTGAAGTTTATAGGATTAGTATAGTGCTCTTCTTTAAGTCCTGCCCACCGGAAATTTCGAATGATGGCATTAATCTTTGAAAGAAACTTCTTAGTAAAAATTATGTTAGACGTGTACTAATAAACAGGAATGGAGGCAAAGCCTGAGTTAATATAAGCTCCGGCATGATTGAGCTTGTTTGCTTTAATAGTAGTTAGCTTTGACTTAAATTTGGTCAGAATAAAATTGTAAGCTTTGGTTCTTTCGCTGTGAGAAATGATTAGAGGACGACCAAGATAGATGGCGGTGTTATCCATGGTTGGGACAGGGAAGATGTTTTGGATAATTTGTTTATCTGTGTCTTTTACATTTCTGCTGAACATGATTGAAGATTTAGACCAACTTGGGGTTTGTCCTGAATTTTCGCAAAATTGTTCTAAGTATGTTTTTGATCTTGGTTGCTTCTGAGGGGGTAGCCTTACCGCAAATAATTACATCGTCGGCGTAAAGAAGGGAGTGGATTGGAGGACAGTTTGGTCCCAATTGAATGCCAGTGAGAGCATTATCTAGAAGGGCTTCTTGCAAAGATAAGGAAAGTTAATTCATTGTTGCTAGGCACTGACCTAGTAGTTCATAAAAAAAATGTTATGCTCGAGCCATGAAAAATATTCCACCAACTTTTGTTAAAGCAATTTGCAAAAAAAAAAAAAAAAAAAAAACGTGTTTCGGTTGTGCCAGGGCTTGCGAATGTGGAGAAGGGTATGAACGCCAGACTCGAAGGAAGAGAGCGGACGAGCGAGAATCGCGGCCGGTGCCATGACCCCGGAAATTGCATACAGTACACAGTTGGTGATAGGGCTACAACTGAGAAAGCGCGTTCTTCTGTACTGGAAGCTTCGGTAGTAAGTATTCAGTGAACTAATCCTGTGAGTGAAGGAATTATTGCCTTTTTTAGCTGAAAAAAACATTACGTGACATCTTCTATTGAAGAAGGGTTTAAAGGAAACGAAACAGTTGATGCCTTATAGGCCATTACACAGGTGGCTGGTTCTCTGTTTATTTTGCGTAAAAGGAAAACGAGTACAACAGGAGGACTACTAACAAACCAGCAGATTAGCCAAAAACTTGTTTGAGTAAGAGAGAACCAGGTGCACATGTCTGATGAGCTAACAAGCCAAAAACGCCCGGGGCACCTGCTGCATGGCGCCGCCGCGTTTTTTGTCAACCTAGAAAGCAGACAGTATGAGAGACGGCTAAAAGCCTAAGACCTTTCATCATATTATTACGAGGAAGCAAAGTTGTACTACCTTGTATTAGTGACATGGCCATCTCGGATGCACACGTGCCAAAGAATGACCCGAGAAGGCGCGAAGCCCAGGCCCACTTCCGTTCTCGCTTTGCTGGTGCTGTTTCTTCCCTGTCCTCATGGGCCTTGCGCGCTTCAGCAGCCTTGATCTGCTCGTAGGTCAAAACTCACCAAAATTTTGTGAGCATGCATTAACGTGTACAAAATGGGATGTACGCATGAATGACTAGGGGCGGGTTTCACCTTGGCGAGTTGCTCTGCCTCACGAGCGCTGGACGATTCTGCGCCATCAATAATGCTCTCGATGCCGCCGGTGTTCACGGCAGCGGCATTTATCCAGGCCATCTCATTACCACCCTGCATGAGGTAGTAGCGGAGCGCTTTGTAGTCGCCGTCGAAGACCCTGAGCATGGATGCCATGTATTCCGCCTTGGCCTTGGCCACCAGCGACTGGAACTCATCGGCCTCCCTCTCTTTGGCGTTGCTGATCTGTGGGCCATGCTTGTACTCCTGCCCGCTGATGTCGCAAAACTTCCGGGTGGAGAGCTCGGCCTTGGCCGCCTCCCTCTTGTCCTCGAAGACCTTCACCACCTTGGCCTGCTCCTTGATCCCGATGGCCTCCTGGCGCACGCGGAACACCTTGGCCTGGGCGTCGACCTCGGCCGCCTTCTGGAGCGTGGTAATACCCTCCCGCTCCTTGGCCTGCAGGTTCATGGCGCCCTGCTGCGTCTTCTGGCCCAGGTACGAGAAGTTCTCCTGCCCGGGGACATCCACGAGCTGCTTCACGTTGGCGTTGTAGATGTAGAGGCCGAACTGGTTGAGCTCGAGCTGGACGCTGTCGAACAGGGCCTGCTTGAACGACTTGGTGCCCCTGAAGATCTCCTCTATGGTCATGGACGCCGCCAGAACGCGTGTCTCGCCCTCGATCACGCCCTTGACAAGCTCGCGGACGTGGTTGGACTGCTTGTCGTGCGGCGCGATCAGCTTGGCGTAGAGGAGGAGCGGCGCCTTGTCGTCGCTGACCTTGGGGCCGATGGTGAAGACGGCGGGGAGGATGAAGGGCAGCTTCTCCGAGCTCATCGCGTGCACCTCGAACTCGTAGTTCACCGGCGTGATGTCGAACTTTTTGCATTGCTGCCCGACCCACACCCAGGCCTTCTTCGCGAGCTTGACGTCGTCGATCCCCCAGCCGGTGATGGCCAGGTACTCGGAGGCGTCGGCGACCTTGAAACTCGCCATGGCTGCTTGATCTCGCCGGCCGGATCTGAGCACGGGGTCGACTTGTTGTTGCTGTCGCCGATCGAGAGAATTGGTTCGGATCTCTAGTCGAATACTAGTTCGCTGGTGGTGTCGTCGGCGGTGGGAGGCAGGTAGGTATAGGGTTTAGCGATAGGCCGGCCGGGAAGAGAAGCAGGTTTTTTGCACAGTGAGCGCTGAAGTTCACCTTGCAGATGCGAGGCACATCTTTTATAGGGACGGGTGGAATGCTACAAGAAGGCGGTTCATCGTCGTGTGTTAGCGTCTGATCACGGTTGGTTGGGCTTTCTTGATAACTTTTCTGATTCCTGTTAGCACTACCGTCCCTGACAAGGAGTATTCACTTTCTTGATAACTTCTCTGATTCCAGTTAGCACTACCGCCCCTGACAAGGGGACCCGCCAAGCCAGGCTGCCAAGGGCGGGAACCGGGAAAGAAGCCAACGTTCACTTGTAATAAAAATATAATCCTGAAATCATATAAAGCACATCCAAGCAAATGTGCCCGATTTTTTCGTTTTTCTATGAAATCTAATCCCGTCCTCAAACTGAAAAGTCCATTTTACAAACGTTTTCCATTTCCTTGACAACGTATCCTATGAAAATCGGGTTCGTGTGCGAACTATAAAATCACCGCCCCTTTAATCATATTTTTGCAAATCCGCCTTCCACCTCTCCCTACGCACTCCCCTTAAAGCAAGATAATATGACCAAGATATGAGTTCTCATAGTTCAGTACACGGATATGATTCTTATATGATATCTTGCCTATGCATTTCATTTGACAAAACAACGATATGCTTGTCCTACTGCGCTACACACGCCTTGAACGCTCCTGCGCATGTTCGCGTACCTGACACCACATCAGAAAACAGAGAACATATGAGAGCATATCTAGTGCTCCCATCCGGTTAGGTGCTTCCGTGCTCTCACAATTAATTTACACTATATAACACTTTCGAAAAATTGTAACAAAAATATATATAGATAGGGGATGTTATCTTCTATCATCATGTTAAAGCATACTTACAACAAGTAATTGTACAAGGCGCAACAAAAAAGAGAAATCAATGTTTCAACAGTAGCAGGGACAGTCGTTAGCAATGACTGACACCGCGCGAGCTCACGGTGGGCGTGGGGCACCCACGGATGGACCCAGCAACGCCCACGCTGATAAGCCAGATCAGATGGGTCCAACTACCAGGTGACCCGCATGACTGGTTCAAACCGTGCATGTGCTACTCAACAACGATGGTTCGATGCTTGCGGCCGGAGATACCGTCCTGCTTGATCGAAAAGGACCTACACATCGGCGTCCGGTGAGGGCAGGGGTAGGGACGACGGCGGCGGCAGGGGCGGTGGCGCACGGCGTAGGGCGGGGGCGGGGGCGATACTGCGGCAGCGCACATTGTTTTCTTGTCCGCCATCCACGGGGAACCGGCAAACTTATTTTTCACGATCGGAGGACCAATGGATCGAGGCCAAATGAACGCAAGTTTTTTTTTAGTAAATTTTTTCTTGACCCTGTTAAATTTGTTGGTTCCTTTATTGGTCCAATTTTTTTGAAATTATCTGTTTGATCTCAAAACCAAATTTGGTTTCTTTTCTGGCCTTTCCGTCAGTTTAAACAACTAATGGTGTTAATTAAGGAGTAAAATGACCAGTTTACCTCTGATTAGACACATTATTTCAGCACATAAATTCAACAAATCTCTGTCCATGCGTCAATTTGTTGGATTCATGTGCAAACATCATGCTGGAATTTGGCGCAATAATGAAATAAAAAAATACTAATCAAATTATTGAATCAATAAATAATACTTATTCAGAAACAGAAACAAAAAATCGAAAAGTGAACTGATTGTATCACATCATGGTAATCAGGTGCATATCGGTCATTTTACCCCTTAGTTAACATGTTTAGTTGCTTAAACTGATGAAGAGGTCATAAAAAGTACCAAATTTAGTTTTGAGCCAAATAGATAAGTTTTAAAAAAATTAGCCAAAAAAGGAACCGACAAGTTTAATAGGATGAAGCAAATTTACTTTTTTTTTCCTTTCTCTGAAATCCTGACTTATTTCTCGAGAGAGATTGAAATCCT
>JAUNZO010004662.1:0-14805 GCA_031894775.1 Chloris gayana | reverse complement strand
ATCTATAGAAACTAAAAAGAACCACTAGAAAACATCAAGCTCCGTTAATAGAAACCACAAACCATTTACTAATTTCTGTTGGAACTTGTATTTATGCACCTGTCCACTTGCCTTTATCTGTATATGCTAGAAAGTTTGGAACTCAGATTGTTTCTGTTCCTTTTCTTAATGACTTTGCACATTAATTTCCTTTGTATCTTATGTAAGAAAGTAATAAGTAAAAATTTATCTGGCACAGAATCTTAAAAAATCTAGTTGGAATTCATGAAAGCATTAACCCACGTTTTTTCAACTGAGATATTTAGTAAATTATGTATTAAGAAAATGTTTTGAAATCCCTTTATGATCTATGGTAACTAATTACTAGCTTCAATTTAAAATAAATTATCTGACAAGTTATCCATAAACAAAATATATTCCTAAGTAAATTATAAACTAATGTGCATACATTTAAATTAATATCAAATTTGAGTCTCATAATTGGAAAAGAGGTACTCCAGCAATACGAACTAGAGCTCCACCATCAAGTCATCAACTCTAGAGAGTTGGGCTCCACCAATTCTTGGAGTTGGGGTGTTCCTCTATATTCATTCAGCTTTGCGAGAGTCTAGGAGTGGGCTCGTGCAACCCTTAAAATTAAACTTAAGTATAATTTATATGTTAATACAAATTTATATGCTCACACTAAATCAATTGTTTAGATGGGATTTAAATGGAGCCAACGATCTCCCAGAGTGCATGAAGTTTGCATTGAAGAAGCTTTTTTATTCCTACGAAACCATTGAGGATGAACTAACAAACGTGGAGAGATACCGCATGCTCTATCTCAAAAACTTTGTAAGCTATCTATCCATCTATTTATCTTTTAGAGTAGTTTTTATTCTAAAACTTTAAAAGAAATTAAGCAGACATATAAGTAATCATACCTCCCAAACATGTATCAAGGTTACTTAGTAGACCGACATATGTAGCCTTGGAATGAACACTAACATGATTTTAAACAAAATCTCATTTCACATTTTGTATATGTTATTTTTACCTAATATAATATGTTTCAATTGCAGACATTAGATTTGGTTAGTGGTTATAATGAAGAGGTCAAAATGCGGGAAGATGGCTATATTCCAAAATCTGTGGAAGAGCACCTACAAATTTCCTTAAGGACCGGTGGATGCCATCTTTTGTCATGTGCTTCCTTTGTCGGTATGGGCGACATTGCAACAAAAGATTCATTTGATTGGGTTTCTAGCATGCCTAAAATGGTTCAAAGTCTGTGCATAATTCTAAGACTATTAGATGACCTCCAAACATATGAGGTATTATTCCCATTCCATTACTATGCAACTTTGAAGTAAACACACGTAATTTGTCATTTCAAATTTAGATCGAGAGTTCTTTTTTCACTCAATATATAATAACATAGCTACATTATTTTGCATCATTAATTGAATTTCAGTGTATAATAACATATGTTTTTATTTGCTAATAGATTTGAATATAAAATTAATAGTAACTTCTCATGCAGCGAGAGCAAATGACGACCCTACATGTTGCTTCAACAATTGACAGCTACATGAAGGAGCACAATGTCTCCATTGAAATTGCACGTGAGAAGATACTAGAGATAAAAGAGGAGACATGGAAAGATTTCAACACTGAGTGGTTGAACCCTGAGAATTGCCAACCAAAACAGATACTGAGTAGAGTATTCAACTTGACAAGAACCATGGAGTTCTTTTACAATAAAGATGATAATTTTACAAACGGCCATAACATTAAAGAAACCGTCCACTCGTTGTTGGTGGAGCCTTTTACAATTGTCTGATACAAGTACGGAAATGCTCTGCGTACGTCTGGTTGTTCCCACTAATCCTTCCGACCAGTGAAAAACATATCCCTGCATCTGTTGAGATCAGGCCGCTTGCACTGGTCGTATGGTTGGGTCGGATGCCCCAACCGTACGTATAGCAGTTACCAATGGACAAAATGTACTATCGTCCTATGTAGGAGAAATATGGTCCACCCGTAGCCTACAACACCATGTTATTGACAAACCTTTTTTATTTGCGAGTACGTTATACTACTTATGAGCTTGATTTTTATCTGGAGATACATTTAATGTAATGTTGCGGAAGTGTCCCGTCAAATTTGCATCATTTAGAAATTAAATAAAGCAACATGATTTCTCTCAAATGGTGACAGCTGATCTAGTTCAACCTGCATGGGTTCCTCGAGAAGTGCATGGGTTCGCCCCTGTTTCACAACTACAGAGTGTGCTTCCTCGAGAACTGCATGGGCTAACCCTTGTTTTACAAATTCTGAAGAAATAATCAATTTCATCGTAACTTGCTAAACCAGAACATTGAATCAAGCTTCGCAAGTTCTCTTCTATCCCGATGAGTGATGATCCCTACATATTTATATTGAAGCGCCACCACATTGGCTAGCCCAATGTCCATGGCTGGCTTGTGAGAGTCGAATGGAGAACCGGCGTGCTGCATCCAAGAGGTCAGAGTTGTGTTCTCCATTGCAGGAGATGGGCTTTTAGTAAGTGATGGCACTGGTTGGTTGGCATGGGCTTAAATGAACCAGCCCATTTTAAATCATAGAGCTCACTAAACCGACAATGATTCAACATGAGCTGCTCAAATAATCACAAACTTTCATCGAAGCTCAAATGCACCCCGTCAAATTTGAATAGGCTTAACGAGACCTTGAAGTTTTTTTGTAATAAGTCCAATTTCACGGTCTTAGTTGGTCACCCATGTGGCACACGCTAAATCATCAGTTGGATGTCCATATTAGCATGCATGGCCACCGAGTGGCAAAATCCACGCATCAACTAGTACGCTGCAATGCTTGCACTATCTCGAAGCAATATATATGTGTGCCTTTAGCGCACTAGAATTGATGAGGGCGCATAGCCATGCTATTGAGAACCAAGAGGTGGCTGCAGGGCGGTGCTGCTCTTCCCACACCACCATCACCTCCGCGACGACATGTGTACTCTTGCCTTGAGCCCTGGCTTGTCCGTCTGGTCGGACATCGTCATCATGCTCCTGTGGCGGCTTTGAAAATGCGGCAACGACCTCGTCTTCTAGAGCATAGACATTGATGCCACGGCGAACCTCCAGTTCCTCCTATATGACCTCGATCTGATCTCTGAGGCTTCCGCTATTGGATGCTTCGTGCCTCACACTCATACCTCTCTTCTCGCCTCGTGTAATTTTTTCCTCTTCCGATTCTTGTAGTTCTCCCCTGATGAAAGGGTTTGACTGTACTTGGCTTCCACCCTCATGTAAGGTGCTATGATTTTGTTGTACCATTACTTGTTTCGATGCAATATATAAGATGGGTGAAATCTCCCGTTTCACTCGGGAAAAAATATCCTTGTGGAAGGGTCACGACAATGGAATTTTTATTTTAAAATAATCATGATTAATTTAAAATTTTAAAAATAGACCGCCTCAAACTAAATTTTCAAGATCTAGACGTTTTTGTCACGCCATATTGTATGGCGTGATTCTTGAATAAATCACGCCATATGAAATGGCGTGATTATGTCCACGTCGGCGTTGACCGTCACGTCGGAACGAGGTGTAGACGAGGTTGACCCGAATCACGCCAATCTGTATGGCGCGATTGGACTATCAATCACGCCAAACCATCCGGCGTGATAGGGACTTAGGTAATTTTCACACGACGCGGACGAAACCGATCACAGCTGAATCACGCCAAATCATCACCATATGATTTGCCGTGATTGATAAGGGAATGACGCCAATTCATATGGCGTGATTCACTCTTCTCTCTCTTAAGTGTCACTTTCAGCTGATGTCAGCTGACATCATCAAGTCATATTTTTTTTAAAAAGCCGTAGACAGTATATGATGTCCGTTTTGAATTCCGTTTTTACCATTGTGTTCTACGCGACGAGACAAACAAAACTAGATCCTACTTGCATATGTTTCGAATATTTTTTCAGACCCTAGATTACTACTACACATATAATGAAATTTAGGATATAAATTTTTTGATTTTAAATTCTATTGTCATCATTGTGTTGTACGTGGCAATACAAACAAACTAGATCCCACTTGCATATGTTTCGAATATTTTTTTTAGTCCCTAAATTACTAGTACACATATTTTTAAATTTAAGTTATAAATATTTTTGAAAAAACATATGCAAATGAGATCTAGTTTTGTTCAGTCTCGTCGCGTAGAACACAATGGTGAAAACGGAATTCAAAATGGACATCATATGTATCTGTCTACGGCTTTTTTAAAAAAATATGACTTGATGATGTCATCGACATCACTGAAAGCGACACTTAAGAGAGAGAAGAGTGAATCACGCCATATGAATTGGCGTGATTACCTTATCAATCACGTCAAATCATATGGCGTGATTCAACTGTGCTTCGGTTCCGTCCGCGTCGTGTGAAAATTACCTAAGTCCCTATCACGCCGGATGGTTTGGCGTGATTGATAGTCCAATCGCGCCATATAGATTGTCATGATTCGGATCAACTTCGATCTACACCCCGTTCGACGTGGCGATCGACATCGACGTGGACATAATCACGCCATTTCATATGGCGTGATTTATTCAGAAATCACGCCATACAATATGGCGTGACAAAAACGTCTAGATCTTGAAATTTTAGTTTGAGGCGATTTATTTTTAAAATTTTAGATTAATAATGATTATTTTAAAATAAAAATTCCACGACAATGGCCTCATGGCTCCACACAACATCGTTGCATGTCCGACCTTATGCGTGTTCGTTTCTCGTGGTCTAAAATTTATAGTTATCACGTCAAAAAGAATCTTATTATTTAGAAGTTCTAAATAAAGTTTAATTATAAAATAAATTACAGCCCCCTAGACTAATTCACTAGACCAACTTAATAAGGTTAATTAAGTCGTGATTAGAAAACAGTTATCTGTAGCACCACTTTAGCAAAATATAGATTAATTAAGATTATTAGATTCATCTCGAAAATTAGCATCAATCTATCAAAAGAATTTTATCATTAAATTAATCGAAATATTCATAAATAGTAAGATTCTCTTTGATGTGATAGTGCTAAATTTTAGGGGCAAGAAACGAACGGGCATGTTTGCATCATCCGAGGTGTCCTAGCTCAGTGCCGATTGAAACGTTTTGATTTTTTAAAAAAAATACAAACTGTAGTACGTGTCGATTGCAGCATAGAGGTGTCCTTGTCGAGAGGTCCAAGTCCAACATGGATGGCCAAGGGCCAACATGGTGTGCCACGTGGATGATCAGTCGTGATCAAAGAGGAAATTGGACTCTTAGCAAATGAATTGACTTGTTTAGGGACGAAATTAAGCGTTGGTCTAAAAATCTTTGTTTTGCACACAAGAAAAAGCCGGAGATAGCGAAGGATCAGCACCCCGGACTCCGAGGAACAGCCGCCTTCGCGCTTGCCTCGCCGCCCGTGGTCCATCTCGGAGCTCAAACAAAGGCCGGCTGGGCCCCAGCCCCCGGCAGCGCCGTCCTGTTGGCAGAGCGGGAAGGAATGAGATGGAACGCCGCGCGGAGTTCGATGGACTGAAAAGACGGCCTCTCTGCTCTGTCCGTCGCACCCTGTGGCGACGGGGAATGGAATTGAACGAATGGAATTTCCTCGTGGAGCGGGGCGGCGTCCGTCCACGGCGCCCGTGACTTCCTTTCCCCTCTCGGGCAGAGCGCGGGAAGCGCTTTGTCCATGGTTTGGACCGGATTGTCCTCTTCTTCTCCTCGTTCTCCTTCCTCGCCGCTACCCACTGTGGAGCGAACGGCTCCATCTCCATCCATCGGCAGCATGTAACACAAGAAGCCTGATTGGAGACTCTAACAAGAATAAAGGTTAGAGTTAGTTTCTATTTAATTTTAATCCTTGAACTAATTCTAGCCGTTGAGGTAGAAGTAAGAGGTTAATAATCATTTGTTTTTTTACAATCCGATTTAGTGTGGCCGGCTCTTGTGTGGCCACCTCACAAATAAGTGAAACAAAACAACTTTCGATCCAAGTATTTAAAACATAATAAATTTAATTTGTCCATACAAGTTCTATACAAATGTCTCACGCAAACATACATCATAATATTTTAGTCCATACAAATAAAGCTTAATAAAAAAGTATACTCCATAAAACAAAGCTTGAGGTCCAGGCCGACGTGGGCAGTGTGAATGCCATGCTTTGATGCCATCTCCGTCCATTGGGCCAGGTAGGGTGTGCGGGCGGGGTGCGGTGGGCGTGCGGCGGATAGGTGGAGCGACGGGAGTGGCGGGCGTGCAAGCGGTGTGCGAACGGGGTGTGGCGGGTGTGCGGCGGATAGGCGGAGCGAAGGGGAGTGGTGGGCGTGCGGCGGAACGGCAGGGTGCAGACGGGGTGCAGTGAGCGTGCATGCGGTGTGCAAACAGGGTGTGGCGGACAAGCGGAGCCACCGGTACCGGCAGGAGTGCGGCAAACGCCGAGCGTTCCGCATACACTTGCATGCGGCCAAGCAGGGCGGCGTTGCGACGAGCGCAGTGACCAGGAAGAGTGGTGGTGGCGTGCCGAGCTCGGTGCGCGGGAGCAGCGACGTGCGGGAGTCTGGCGGTGGATGGGTGTCCACGAAGGGCTGACGTAAGGATCGGAGGTGTGATTGAATATGAGCTTTTTTACAGGTCCTACTCAAACTAGCTTCAATAAACACCTCTTGGAGGGGTAGTTTTTGGGCTGGTTTAGATACAACTAACCCAAATTAATTCTACCTATTTGGTGATTTCAAGGCAAGTTTTTTCCCATAACAGGGCATGTCCTAGAATTTCATTACCTTACAGTAACCAAACCATGCATTTTCTTTTGGTGTTTGTCATCCCAGAGCAGAAAAGTAAAACAGAAAAAAAAAGGAGTTAACACGATTACAGTTACCGTCCTGATTGGACTACAGATTTAAGATCAAATTAAGCCCTGTTCGTTTCCTCTCCTCTAAAATTTAGCACTGTCACATCAAAGAGAATATTACTATTTATGAATATTTTGATCAATTTAATGAAAAAACCCTTTGACAATTGATGCTAATTTTCGAGATGAATCTAATGAGTTTAATTAATTTATGTTTTGTTAAAGTGATGCTACAGTAACCGTCTTCTAATCACGGTTTAATTAACCTCATTAGATTCGTCTTGTAAATTAGTATAGAAGTCTTAATTTATTTTATAATTAAACTTTATATAATAATTCTAAATAGTAAGATTCTTTTTGATGTGACAGCTCTAAAATTTAGATCGCATAAAACGAACACACTTTTAGGGTGTGTTCGTTTCCTCCTCTAAAATTTAGCATCTGTCACATCAAAGAGAATCTTATTATTTATGAATATTTCGTTCAATTTAATGACAAAACCCTATTGACAGATTGGTGCTAATTTTCGAGATGAATCTAATGAGCTTAATTAATCTATATTTTACTAAAGCGATGCTACAGTAACCGTCTTCTAATCATGACTTAATTAACCTCATTAGATTCGTCTCGTAAATTAGTCTAGGGGTCTGTAATTTGTTTTATAATTAAACTTTATTTAATACTCTTAAATAATAAGATTCTTTTTGATGTGACAGTTCTAAAATTTAGACTCCAGAAAATAAACGCAGCCTTAATCTAAACTAACTCTAATGCATTGATAGAAACAGGATCAAGGTTCGCATGGAAAGCGAGAGATCAGGCAGGGGGTCGACCAGGACAGTGGGACAAAGGGAAGGGTGGTGCCACTGGCTGCAGAATGACTGAAAGGGATGTTAGCGCTCCGTGGGACCCACCAAAGCTGCAACTTCAACCCCACCACCACGGAGCACAGTGTGGAAAAAGAGACAAACTCGTCTTTCTGCATGGATCGGAACGAAAAAGAAGAGGTGATAAAGCCGCTTTGCACTGGAGCCCAGCCTAGGTACGGCCCTGTGTGTGTGGAAAGCCCACAAAAAGCTCGGCGTGCCCGAAACCAGAACAAGCAATACACCGCCACTCCATTACTAGCTTACTAGCTCGCGGCGAGGTCGTTGCTTGCGGCGCGCGGTTGTGGAAGACGCACACACCGGCGATAATTAAGCTGATCGATCGAGGAGGCGACGATGCGGGCGGGCGGGTACACGGTGCACCAGTCGCTGACCGCGGAGGCGGCGGCGGTGCTGCGGATGGCGCTGGCGCTGGCGCGCGGCCGCGGCCACGCGCAGGTCACGCCGCTGCACGTGGCCTTCACGCTGCTCGGCTCCTCGGCCGCCTGCGCCTACGGCCTGCTCCGCCGCGCCTGCGCCAGGGCCCACCCCGTGCCGCCGCCGCCGTCGCAGTGCCGCGCGCTCGAGCTCTGCTTCAACGTCGCGCTCAACCGGCTCCCCGCGACGACGACGGCCAGCAGCAGCAGCTCGCCGCTCTCGTCCCCGTCGTCCTCCCCGACGCGCTGCTTCGCGGCGGCGGCGGCGGCGCTGGTCAGCCAGCCCAGCCCGACGCTGTCCAACGCGCTCGTCGCCGCGCTCAAGCGTGCGCAGGCCAATCAGCGCCGCGGCTGCGTCGAGCTGCAGCAGCCTCCACTGCCGGCAGCATCAGCATCGCCACAGCAGCAGCAGCCTCTGCTGACGATCAAGGTGGAGCTGGAGCAGCTCGCCGTGTCCATCCTCGACGACCCCAGCGTGAGCCGCGTCATGCGGGAGGCCGGCTTCTCCAGCGCCAAGGTCAAGGCCAGCCTCGAGGACGACACCGCCGGCGCCATGCTCCTCACCCGACCCCACCACACCTCCACACTCCTCCTCCAGCCGCACACTGACTTTGCGCAGGCCCCCGGCAAGCCGGACCGCGACGTGGACGCCATCCTCGAGGTGATGTCGCGGAAGCAGCAGCAGCAGCAGCACGGAAGGGGGCAACGAAGCAACCCGGTCCTCCTCTCCGACTCCGCGTCCGCGGCGGAGGCCTCGCTGGCCGCGCTGATGCGCCGCCTCGAGCCCGGCGGCGGCGACGTCCCCGCGGAGCTGCGCGGCGCGCACGTGCTCCGCCTCCACCTCTCCCGCGTGCACGTGCGCCTCATGGCCCGCGCCGACGTCGACGCGTGGGCCGCCGACCTGCGCCGCACCGTCGCGGCCTGCACCAACAGCACCAGGGCCGCCGCGCTGGTCATCTACGTCGGCGACATGGGCTGGGCCGTCGACGACGACGACGAGGCCCACCAGCAGCCAGCGACGCCGCCGCGGTACAGCCCGGCCCGGCACGTGGCCGCCGCGCTGGCGCGCCTGCTCGCCGAGCTCCCGGCCTGCTGGCTCGTGGCGGCCGCGAGCTACGGCACCTACATGCGGTGCCAGCGCCGGGCGCTGGACGCCGCGTGGGCCCTGCAGCCGGTGCCCGTCGGCGCCGCCGGCGGCCTCGGCCTCGGCCTCGGACCAAGCGCCGCCGCAAGGTGGCAAAGCGTTAACCTGCCTTCAGCGCTGTACTACTTGTCTTGCATGCTTTGTTTTGTTTTCTTTCACTTTGCTGCGTCTGTGACTGACGACGTGTTGCTGTGTGTCGCCTGTCCTGCCCCGCTGGTTTGCTCCGCTTGGACAGGAATAACACGGAGTGCTGCTTCTGCTTCACTGGCCATGGTGCAGTAGCAGTACTGTACAGCAATTAGAAGTGCCCCCTGAAATAATTGCTCTTTCATATACTAGTATAATAGTCTTGATAGGGCTTTGCTAGATTATGTTAAGTGCTAATTAGGATTAGTTATATGAACTGGTAGCAGTACAAATATATTCCCGAATGTGTAAAATAAACTATGCATGCTTGGCCTTTCTTGTAACCTGAGATGCAAAATGTTTTTTTTGTTGTGACAGAAATATTAACCGCACGGTTCTCTACGTGTCTTAGCAGCCCGAAAGACGGCAGGATTACCAAACTTCTTCAGTTTCCCTCGTCGGGTCCGGATACCACACAAGAGGACGACGTTGCGGCATTGTGCGTCGAATGCGCCACGAACTTCGAGCGGGAAGCATCAGCTGTGAGAGCCAAAGCACAGGGCACACATCTTGCGCTGAGCTGTTTCCCAGGTTGGCCACTGGCGGATGAGCCCCGGACATCACATACGGTAAACCAAGAAACTAGCAAATCATCTGGATATGTGGGTACATGTTCATGGAACGATATAGTAATAACTTCGCATTGTTCAATGCGCAGGATGATCTGGTAGAGCTGAACAGGAAATGGAGCAGGCTGTGCCAGAGGGTTCACTTGCGACAGGCTCCCCCATTCATTATTGCCAAATCCAGCGATGATCCAGGGCTGTGCTTAGCCTTAGCGTCACCGACATGCCATGAGACAACAAGGAAGGTCATCAACCGCCGGGATGCCGAGACCACGCTCAGCCTCCGTCTCCCGAGCTCCTCCGCGGCCGCGATGCCCGAAGACGAAATTCACCGGCACAGGAGCGCAGACTTGGATTGCAATCGCCATCTCACGATCGAGGTGGAGCTGGCGTTCGGCGATCTCAAGAGGAAGGCCGAGAGCGTCCGGCTGCAAAGCGAACCCAAGCGTCGTTGTGGGCTTGATCTGAATGTATGTGCCGAAGAACAGGAGGATGGCGCCGATGGCAGCGGCAGCGAAGACGAGCCCGTTCCAAGCGACTTGACGAACGACGGCCAGGGCAGCAGCAGCGGTGATGACGTAACTAACACCCTTGACAGCCACAATTAGGCTAGAGAGAGAGGGATCTCCGAGAGGAGGCGATGCTCATTTTCTAGTTGCTGCTTGCAACATATATTCAAACTGCAGAATTGGCGGGAAAGCAGCGAGGGAGGTCGTCGCCTGACGCCTGGGTAGCATCGGCCCAGTGCTACACAAATAGGGTCCATGCTGTTGATGGCTGGCCCCCAATTTTTGTTGTGCTGTAGTATGTCTTGAACGGTGCTGTGTATGTAAAATTACCCTAGACTAATATTATTGGCATATATTAACACTTGGCAGTTGTTGTTTGCAGCAAAGGTGAATTTTCATCATTATGCATGAGGCTGAGCAAATTTGGAACTCTCTTATATAATCCTAGTGTTTATCATCAGGAAGTTTTTCACTCCAAAAATAGAATGTACTAATGAGACTTGTTCGGGTGGTCCTTTTTCAAAAGGTTGCACAAACCTTAAAGCGTCCACTTAATTAATTACTCCCCCGTTCTTAAATTATTGATGTCGTTGACTTTTTTATTATCTTTGACCATTTGTCTTATTCAAAAAAATTTAAAAATTATCAAATATTTTATTATGATTCATTTTATCACTAAAGAAAGTTGAGACATGACTTATAGTTTTATATATTTTTAAAAATATTTTGAATAAGATGAATGATCAAACGTAACCAAAAAGTCAACGGCGTCAACAATTTAAAAACGAAGGGAGGAGTACCAATTTAATCTCAGGACGATGGAGGATTTCCCTCGTATCAGTCCAGGAAAAACTAAGGACGATGAGCTCTCATGGCGACCGCCGCCGGCACCTGACCAGGCGTCAAAGAAATTCGCCACTCACTCTGTTTGTGAAGGAAACTCACACCGCAGTTGAACAAAAACTAGATTAGTCCGATGTCCCCTCGCCCCTCCCCCCGGGGCTGTAACTGGGTTTGGGTATGAGTATGGCAGGGTTGGACCTTATAATTAATCCAAAAATAATTGTACTTAAACTTTTAGAAAGAGGACGATCAGCAATTCTAATTCGGAACGCACGTCGGAGAAGTGCAGGATAAAGGATGACAAAAACGACAAATTGCAAGAATTTGAAAGGACATGAGTCCACATGGGAGCCTAGCTACAGAAGACACGGGGACAATATCTGCATGTTTTTATCTCTCTTTCGTTGCACCACCGCTTTCTCTCTTTGTTTGGCAGCGCTCACTTTTGCATGGCACGCTGGAAAAGGCAGGTTGGAATTCCGGAGCCCGCACAGCGATGCTGACCGGACTACCCTTTGGTCTGCAGATCTCCAAACAGGTGGCAGGCGTGAAACTGTACTGTAGAATGGAAAAGCTCGGGAATTTTGTCGAGAATTTATGCGCAGCATTTTAGGCTCCGGAATATATCCCAATTCGGCAGAGGAAGGATTGAACTGTAGTATACTACATACTTTCCTGATTTGGGAGATGCCAGACCCGGATAGCCAATGAAGACTGCAGATGTTACTTGGGAGAGGATGCGAGCTGGCTTCTCGAAGTAACCCAAAGAAAGGACAGGATACCTTGTTCCGCATAGTCCCATGGCAGATTTGAAAAGAGCAGAATAGCGGAAAATCAAACCGACAATCATCGAAGGCCGAATCAAGGAACAAGACTAGCTCGGGCATGGATCATGCCGCGGGAGTAGGATTTAGTTTGCCCTGCTAGGTCTTTTCTAGTTTCATAGCCTACTTGCACCAATCTAAATCTATTTGTAACACTATCAGCGACCGTGCAAATAGTTCACGTCTTGTAATTGATCGTCATCTAAGCTTATTTCTTAATAATAGAGTAATGTGCAACTTTCTTGCGTATTCTAGAGGAAAAAAGAGAACGAATAATTCCGTGACTATTCACCACTCCAGGACTCTATAGGAGAAGAGTCGGACAATCTAAATACAGAAATGTAAGAAATCATATCAATTCTTAATTGTACAGATCTTGCATGCATACCGTTCACTACCGGAAAACGAAAATTCGCCGTGTGTCAAAATGTTTGCCGTGTGTGTTTGTACGGGCACACGGCAAAGAGCCTCTTTGCCGTGTGCTTTTTATCAAACACACGGTAAACATAAGACACACGGTAAATCAAGGGTTTGCCGTGTGTCAAAGGCGGCACACGGCAAACACCACTCTTTGCCGTGTGCCAAAATGTAGCACACGGCAAAAAGTGGTGTTTGCCGTGTGTTTGATAAAAACACACGGCAAAGAATGGTGTTTGCCGTGTGTTTAATCTTGACACACGGTAAATCAAAAAAAGTGGTTATTCACCTCTAAAACTTTATCTCCTATTCAAATATATTATTTGATACTCTATGTTTCAATTTAGGGTAATTCTCGCTGCGTTTACTATATTTAACTAATTTATTTCATTTAAAAGAATATTTTTGTATAAGTCTAATTTCAACTGTAAGTGCAAGAAATAATATAATAAAATGACTCAAAAATGATATTTATAATATTGAGGCAAGTGTAAGGCCTTATCTAGTAGTTGAAATGAAATTTCAAAAGCCGTATCCACGAAACATTTGAACGACTGTGGGATAAATCGGTAATAAATCATATAAAATTCAAACGAAGTCTGAAATTCATGAGATTTGACAGTATATCCTTTTATCATGTACGGAGTCTGTGATAAATGGTTGACATGGTTTTGCACATTTTGTCACGTAAGATGCTTATAAACTGAAGCTTTCCCGAATAAGTTTCATAAACAATAGAGAAGATGAGGTTAGGATAGTAAATACAATAATATTCGAATTAGAATTCCACTTCATAATTTTTCTAAAAACAATAGATAACACATAATTTTTCTCAAGGCAGTAGACAACACATAAATTTTTTAAAAGATAATAGACAACACATAAATTCTTTTAAAGATAATAGACAACACATAATTTCATCTTGACACACGGCAAAGAATAGCTTTACCGTGTGCTATTTTTTCTGGCACACGGCAAACCACTTTTTTTGGAGCCGCGCGCAACTGATCCAAAATTTTTTACGGAAGCTTATCTCCACCTCTCGCTCTCTCACCAATCTTATCTTCTCTCCTCTCTCTCTCGGTGCCTCTCTCTCCCCGGTTGCGGCGGCGGCGGGACCAGGAGCGGTGAGGCGGGCCACGTGCGGCGGCTGCAACTCAGCGGGGCTAGGAGCGACGAGCCACGCGCGGTGGCAGCCAGGAGCGGCGGCGGCAAGGCGCGCCGGGGCCGGGCGCGGCGAGTCAGCCGCAGAGGCGGGCCTTGAGGCGGCGGTGGGCCGGGCGCCGAGGTGCGGGCGGGCCAGGAGCGGTGAAGCGGCGGCGGGCGGGCGAAGCTCTACGGCACGGGCGGGGCTAGGCACGGTTGCGGCGGGGCGGGACCAGGAGCGGTGAGGCGGCGGCGGGACCAGGCGCGGCGACGGCGGCCGGGGCCAGGAGCTGCGGCGCGGGTGAGCCAGGAGCGGTGAGGCAGCGACGAGGCGGGGCCAAGCGCTGCGGCGCGGGCAGGGCCAGGCGCGGCGACGGTGGTCGGGGCCAGGCGCGGTTGCTGCGGCGGCGGGCCAGGCGAGGCGACGGCGGCCGGAGCCAGGCGCTGCGGCGCAGGTGGGCCAGGAGCGGTAAGGCAGCGGTGGGGCCAGGCCGCCGCGGCTCGACGGCGGGCGGGGCCAAGTACGGTGGCGGCAGGGACGGGCCAGGCGCGGCGAGGTGGGCTGCCGGGCCGGGCGCGGCGGCAGCGCGATGAGCGGTAAGAGTTTCTCTCTCGATGTTTCTCGACTGGTCTTCCCGCTCTTCGTCTCGGCAGCGGCGTCGCCGGCGACGCGATGTCGTCGGATGGTGCCAGTTGTTTAAAAAAAGAAAAATCCATGTTTACCGTGTGTCTTTGTTGGGGCACACGGCAAACTCAAAAACTTCGCCATGTGCTGGCGGTGACACACGGCAAAGTCTTTGCCGTGTGCGCGATAAAAGGCACACGGCAAAGCCGGCTTTGCCGTCAGAATTTATCGCCGTCGGGGCATCGCCGTGGGCCACCTACGGCAAAAACAACGCCGTGTGTATTCCAGCCTTCGCCGTGTGCCGCAGGCACACGGCGAATTTTCGTTTTCCGGTAGTGG
>JAUNZO010004661.1:0-124561 GCA_031894775.1 Chloris gayana | reverse complement strand
AGGGGGTAGTGAGATTAGCATACATAGTTTTAACTTCATTCGTGCATTATTGACATAATTATATTATACATACAAAATAAGGATACACAAACTGTGGCATTAGTTTGGTAGGAGTTATGGTCATCTGTTGACTCAATTCTTAATAATTGTTTGTATGGTCAAAATCCTATCATGGCTATAAAATCTACAGCTCTTGCATGCGTACCCTATCTATCTACCAAAATGTGGACTTCTTTTGATTGTATACTATGGTGCCAGGCATTTTGATAACTAAACGAATACATCTGTGCAGGCAATTTGCTAGTGGAAACACAAGTCCTTCCTCCCGTTATGAAGATTTAGGTGAAGAATATGCCAGCATGAGTGGAGCTCGCCAAGAAGGATTTAGCAAGCTTCACGGTGAATACCTGAGACGCACACCAAGAAGAAATTCGCCTCTTGCAGGTTGATCATTATTTTAGTTCTGTCTATGACACTGCAGTTTAGTATTATTATCATTTGGTGAGTAGTTTTTTATTTTGCCTTTCCAGGTACAACAAAGACATTGTCACAAGGTCATGCTGGAGAGACGTACTATTCAACCTTCCACACAACACCCGAGAGGAGGAAGTTTTCCAAGGAGGAATACGAAGCATTCACCAAAGAGGAGACGAAAAAAGCTATGCAACAGCTGCTGTCCTCACCTGACTTCAACAGGTGGGCATTGGCTAACGCGGACAGGATATCTGTTACTCCACCGGGAGGCAGCTACAGTAGCAACAGCCAGCAGCAGCAGAGAAATCGTTTGTTTGAATGGTTTTGAGGCATGTACATTTAGTTTGTTTTTGGTAGTAGGCGAGTGGGAGTGTTCAGTAGTCGGCACGGCAGTTTCATGACTTCAGTACAAGAACAGCATATCAGCTGCTGCCACATTTTGAAGTGGCAGAAATTTGTAAACTACTGTAATGGGTTAGCCACTTAGCTCCAAACGGCTTGTGTGCCTTGTATGCTAACATTTAGTGCTACAGTGAATCTAATTTGTTTGACTGCACTTCATCTTCAAATAATATGGATGGGTATATATGCGCCAGGGCCAGATCCTAGACTAGGGTGTAAAGGAACTTAGTTCATATGATCGAAGAGGTTTGAGCATAATCGAATCGAGTACACAATAAAGGACACGGATGTGCCTGGCGAATTTTGGTTTCAATAGCATATATTCAAACCTCTTCAAGGCCATCCCACGTGCCCGTAAAATCCACACCAATATGTCTACAGTAATATCATCTGATGGCATTCCTGACTTTATGACAGCAGGCTCTGTGGAACTCACATTCAATCAGATTTATTATACTAGATTTAAGAATCCAATCATTACATTGAAGAAGAATGTTTGCAAATAAATAAAATGACTTGAAAATGAAAGTAGAGGAGCTCGATGGGTTTATCAGTCCCGTGCCCAAGCATGCACGCATCATCAGTTGCGGCTCCTGGCCGTATCCAAGATCGGACGACGCGGGCAGAACCACGAGAGCGGATGCCACGGACCTGGGAGCGGCAGCTTCCGCGTACTCTCGTGGCGGTGAGGGCGTTGGCGAAGATCACTGACGACCATCCCCGACAGTTTCCTCGTCACCAAGTCCGTGCTGAAGTGGTAGATGCATCCCGCCTTGACCGCAGGGAAGCGGCTCGCCGGGAGCGCGAACGCGTGGCTATGCGACGCCAGGAACAGCGCGTAGTCTCCGCCGGCCATCTCGTGAACGTCCGACCACCGCGCCGGGACGCCGTCCGCGTCGACCTCGATCTTGGCCACCCTGGCGGAAAACTGGAGGCCGTACGAGCGGCCGACGCAGCGGCACAGCTTCTTGGGCACCATGACGAAGATCTGCCGCGCCTGCACGAACAGGAGGTCGCCGCCGCACTCCACCAGGCACTCGTGCGAGTACACCTCGTCGTAATAAGGCGGGCAGTCCACCCGCACCGGGCTCATGACGAGTTTCTTGGCATCGAGGTCGCAGATGGCGACGCTGTAGTCGAGGAGGAGCACGTAGACCCGGCCCCGGAAGAACTCGAGGCCGCGGTAGTACCGGATCAGGCCCGGGTGGCTGTCGTCCGGATCGATCTGCGCCCACTCGGCGTCGCCGGGGCGGCAGAAGGCGAGCAGATGCCCCAGGTAGGACCACTCGGCCCTCTTGAAGAAGGCGAACACCTGGACCGCGTCGGGCGCGACGAGCGGGTCGTCGGAGAGGAAGACGCCGAACAGCTCGCAGGCAGCAGGGTCGTCGTCGTCGTCGTCGTCCATGGCGGGCAGCGGCACCTCGGCGCGAGAGACGGGATCCCGTAGGAGGAGGCGCGTGCCTTCCTTCACGGCGAGCCAGCCGCGCGAGGCGCCCCTCGCGTAGGCGGGCACCGCCGCCGACTCTTCTTCCTTCACGTGGACGGCTCGAACGCGGCTGCCACCGTGGCGTGTCGTCGCCGGCTGGACGTAGGCGTGCCTGCCGTCGGTAGGAGAGAGCAGGACGAACCAGGGTCGAGGGACCGGGGCACCGGCGCCGGCGGCCACGCGCCAGTGGTGGCACACGTGGCGGAAGCTGAGGGCGTCGACGTCATCAGGGAGGCGGGTGAAGACGTCGCGGAGCAACCCTCTCTCCAGTGATGCCCAGTCCCTCATGGAGTCTGTTGGGACTGGCGATGCCACAGATCGAGAACAAGGATACGCATGGGATATAGTTGCGGCCGGGAGTTTGTTGCAGAAATGCTAGACTTGCTCGGGTTTGTTGGGTGAGCAGCCGTGTTTAGTTAATTTTTCACCAACGAAAACAGATTTACTCCGGTTTTTCTCTAACTGCCTTAGCCCCTCTCATGCATGCATGCATGCATGCCGGCCGCGCTGCCAATATTCTCTATATGATTAATTGATTATATATTGAACAACATTGTTGTACAACAGAGAGATACCTGTGTACATTTGCAGGCCAAATAAACTATACACAAAACGTTCAACAAGATTATGCGTGTAATTCTCTAAAAAAACGCAAATTTTAGAGATAAAGAAGAGGCAGCAAAGAAGAGCTGTCGTAGTTTGCATGTCCGCATGCACCACCGCCGCGCTCCGTCACCAAGCGAGGAGGAAGAAGAAAGGAGGGGTGCGCCAGAGGCGGCGTTTCCTCGCGTATGCGAGTATGCGAGGCCGATCAAATGCTCCTGGTGACACACGACGAGTAACTAGCCCACAATACAACAGTCGAGTGGAATACAGGACTCGGACGTGCCTGGCGCAAGATCCGACTCGCTCTCGTTGACGGGTTCAAGCCGCACCTCCCCGGCTCCCCGGGACGTGCTGGCCTCCGGAGTCGCCGTCCGCCGCCTCGACCTCTGCTTCCGCGTCCTGGACGACGCCCACCCTCTGAGTCCGGGTTCGGCGCCACCGCCATGCTTTCCCCTTTTCGAGTACCTGCGGTTATTCTTGGTGGACATCTCGGAGACGGCGCGCTGGCCGGTCTGGTCGACGGCTGCCCGGTTTTACGGAAGCTGTTCCTCCACAACATGCATGGCCTCCGCCGCGTCGCGCTCCGCTCCCGCACGCTGGCCACCGCGTGGATTTACCGGTGCGCCGGGCTCGACGAGCTGCGCGTCCGGGGACGCGCCCGGTCTCCGCGCACCCTCACCTTCCGTACGTGGCATGGACCTCTCGGCTCTCGCGGATGGAACTCGAGCTCCCCGTCTCGGTCCAGCAGGTCGGCCTCGTGCTACCAATGATAGGCCTCGATGCGCTGCTCCCCACCACCAAGACTCGTGTGCCGCAGCGGCCGGCCCCCTTCGTAACGTCGCTTGATCTGAGCGTGGCGTTCGACTCGGCTAACAAGTTCAAGGAAGCCGCCCACATCTTGACCATGTTCCCTCGTCTCCGGCGTTTGCAGCTCACGGTAAACAACAAGCTAGTATAGCATGCACTCTGTATCCACTCTCACTAATTAACCAAAAACGCCGTCGTTTAATTTGCAGTGCTTTCACTCCCAAACAAACTAGTACAACAGACGGCGTGATGATAGAGGGTGGCCGCCGGCGGACGGGATGATTGCCTGCCTGAACCAGCACCAGACGCACGTGCTGATGGAAGGGTACGGAGCCACCAGAGGAGAGCAGGAGTTTGCAACCTTCCTCCTGTCTCATGCCAGGTCTCTCACTTCAGAGCCACTACGGGCGTGTTTGGTAGCCTGAAGTAGGCTAGCCAGCATGGCTAGAGCCTGGCCAGGCCACTTTGGTATGGATGAAGTGATGCAGGGTCATCTTGTTTGGTATCTTGCATTTGTTTGGTATCCTGCATGACTTAAACCAGGTTGAGTAGAGATTGTGTTTGTTAGACTAGATGGGAGGCTGGTCAGTTATAACTGCCAGTTTGAGATTGTGTTTGGTAGCCTGCACAAGGCAAGTTACACTTACCTTGTATCAGGATGTGGTGAGTTTACCACAATATACAATTAGACAAGACATATTGAAGAAGCAACAATTATTACAGGCAACTTCAGTTTATAACATATGTTTACATGGCTGTTAAGCCTTAACATTAATCAACTTGTACAACAATACAGCTACTGTTATTGCAAGAAAAATGATAACTACATTTCTAACATCACAAGTAGCAGGTCTAGCAGCACCAGCTAACTGATCATAGCCATCATATGTAGCAATAGGTACATTCTGATTAAAAGCTTTAATTGCCTCCGAATAAGTTGCAATCCTTCAATAACAAGCCCCAGGAAAGCCACATACCTCCATGTTGCATAGCTCCCAGGCCGGGTAGACTCCAGGGTGTCTTCCAACGAACACGACATACCATGCCATCCCGTATGAAAAAAAGAATATGGGAAAAAAATGTTGTGCCTCGGTTGAATGCTAGTTGAAGTCTACAACTCTGAGTTTTGATTCTTGTAGACCTTCGATTTATGCCAAGTAGCCAACATACACATCGAAGATCTAAAGAAACAAAACCAAGAACTCTATAGACATGTATGTCAAATCATAGGCACAAATAACATCCTCGGATGTATGTCATTAAAAAAAACACCGACAATTTCTCATCACCGGCTGGTGAGGGCCTCAGCACATGACACTTATAGCAACCAAATAAAAATAATGACTCAATGCTGGCTTGGAACATCAGCTAGAAAAACAGACCAGAAATAACAAACCGGATAAATAGACAAGAAATGAGCCAGCAAATCCTAGTCCGTGTCATGTTATCATCGGCCATAAATTGAGCAGAAAACACACAACAAGTGCAGGGAAAGAAATTCATAATATTACAATACCAAGTCTGAATCAAATGCAGTAGCAATGGTAAGCATTACAACTACCACCAGCCACACCGGTAGCTAGGAATTACTCATCAACACAAGCTATCAACTACCAGCAGCCATAGGTTAGAACTATAGCAGACACAAAAGCAAGTCAAGAGGCTACCTCACTCGCACAAAAACTAGGAGCTGTGTTGGTTTAGAGGGAGGAGGAAATATACCATCTCTACTCAACCTCTACCAAAAGTTAGTACCCACCGATCCGTAGGACAGAATCAAGAGTAGTGCTTGCCAAGCCATGTCCCGAGCCACAAGTCCCTGTGGTTCTCGGTCATGTTGATGTATCCACGAGCTTGGGCTTTGTTATCTAACAGGTGAGAAAACACCACCATCGGTGCCTCCTCGGTGAAGTTAGGAGCACCCATGACAGCTTCATATAGCTGCTCATCCACATGTGCATCTGCAGTCTCCCTCAAAGCAGCAGCAACATTATTGATCTGCATCAGTCATGTTGCTCATTAGCAGCTCCTCATCAACCAAGCATGACCTCTTCCTCTTCCCCCCAGCAACACCTGTTCCTTCAGTTGCTTTAGACCCTTCTGCAGGTTGTATCTTCTCATGTACAACAGCTTTAGCTTTTGTTTGTGCTGTGTCTGCAGCTTCACTGTCACCAATGCAGCTGAAAACTCCAAGAGCTTCACCGGAACCCATGGCATATCTGCCAGTAGCCATGGTGCTGCCAAAAGCAACCTGCATCTCATTGTAGAACTCAATTGGCCTCGTTGAGGAATTCAGCATCCTTGGGGTGATCCTGTTATGCACAAAGACATAGAACACTTAGTGAACTCGCCACAAAATAAATAGCCTCGGATGTACATAGAACATTTAGTGAACTGCTCACCTTGACGTGGCCAAGGTAGTGGTCATGCTCCAAAACTATACTGCAAGTGTCATCATCCCACAATGCACCACCGAGGTCCTTCAACTTGCAAACTTTACCCCACCTCTCGCCTCCACTTCCTCAAGTGATTGTACACATGTGTTGCAGTTACTTCTTCCCAGTAAAACTCCTTCAATGCTTTGGAGACCTGGTTGACATGGACTTCCTTGAAGCCCTTGTCGATCCTTGCTCCCTTACCAACTAGCTCACGGATACGACGCAACACAAAGCCATAGTTTGCTGGTGTCCACCTCATGGGAGGCCTTGCACCCCCATTAGGTGCAGGTGGGACAGGAGCAACTCCAACGAGAACCTCAACAACATCATCATTCCCCCGAGCCATAGTCCTAATTTTTGTGCAGTTGGTAGCATAACCAAAAATAGTTCATAACCAAGGATAACAAATGATACAAGAACAAACAGAATATAGATCACATCAACAGAAATAACAGGCAAATGATATTTAAATTTGTCTCGATTACAAGCACAACACATCACTTCACATGACTCCAACATGGTTCCAAACTGGACATGGCAAGTGCAAGAATAATAACATAAACATGATTAGGTGTGTCCTCCACCCCTGCAAGCCCACATATCCCGTGCTATTGCCTCCCTACCAGCTGCCCATGCATTATTCTCCCGGGTGGAACTAGGAGGAGCTGGGCCTATGTGATCGGGCCCCTCTCTAAGGAATGTCTCCTCAGCTGGAACAACTTCATCAACCCCAAAAGAGAGAATCCAATTGTGCAAAATGCAACAAGCTAAGACAAGTTTCACTTGGGTCTTATATGGGTGGTAGGGCTTGCCATCAAGTATTTTAAAGCGACCTTTCAATGCAGCAAAAGCTCTCTCCACAAGTAACACGCAATGAAGAATGTCCGAGATTAAACAATTCTCTTGTATTTTGTGGATAGTTCCTACTGCTGAACTCGTAAAGGTGATAACGAACAACACGAAATGGAGGCATGAAACCTGTGCGGCAAGCATAACCAGCATCCACTAGGTAGTATTTGCCTACAAATTGTACACACAAATGTCTAAGAATGCAAGTTAACCAGACAGGACTATGTAACTACATGCAAACACTAGTGTTACCTTCAGGTACACCGAGGCCATCATCCCTCTCTAAAGCATCGGCCAAGATATGAGCATCATGAGCTGACCCTTCCCAACCAGCAAGAACATAAGTGAACTTCAAATCAAAGTCCACAGCAGCCATGACATTCCGTGTAGGCTGGTGCTTTCTACCCCTAAAGGCTGGTTGCATTCTTAATGGCACTCTAGTAAGGACATGAGTACCATCAATTGCTCCAATGCAATCCTAAAGTGATGCATGTAGTTTACATATTAGTTGTAACTACAGATTACACATGGATAAGTAGACAACTTAAGTTGTGATTCAAATTACCTTAAAAAAAGGGTTCCATCTCGTGACTTCATAAAATCTTGGGGTGGATATCATTACTTGGGGCCTTAATCATGTCATCCCTTAGCTCCCCAATGGCAAACAACACCTGTCTAAATTGCCTACCGATAGTTTCAATGCACCTCCTAAATGTTTGATGAACTACCCTAAACCTCCGATTATGTCCAACCACATGAAGAAACATGGCAACCTATTCTTCTACTCGAACTCGTTTATGTTATCCGAAAGCAAAGCCCTCTGTCCGAACAGGTCACACAAGGAAAAAAGGGCGCTCTGCTCATACGCAACATGTTTATGCATTCTCGCATCGGTAGAGTTATAGATGAGCTCGAGGTTTTTCCGCCTTTCGGCATCAGCCTCACACCTAGGCAACAACTCAAGTGGGTGCGGTTCTAAGCATCTACGTGACCTAAGCTTTCTAGCAACAAATGCTACCATGACAACCACCATAGCAACAGCTTGTGAACGGAGCAAGGACCGGTTGTCCATCTACATAAACAGGAATGAAAGATGGAAGATAAGTGCCACATCCAGGTTTGACGTCCAATGTTAGGAGAACATAAGTAAGTGCGGCAAACGCCGTAGCGGCTGCTACTGGAACCAGTAGCCACCCAGCCACAGCGTGTTTAACATCATTGACAATGAGCAAGAAACCAAAAATGAACCATTCATGAATAACCGGCCAAATAAAGAGACATTCACATGAATCCAGCCAAGAAAGACGGAAAGAGGAAGGTCATACCCTGTCCCGGATGAGCGAGGGACTCGGAGACGGAGCAGATCCGACCGCCGGTGAAGGACCGGAGGAAGAGGAAGCAGCCTCCTCGACCCACCCAAGACGACGCGGATGCAGCGGGTTCCGGCGTGGAGGAGGAAGCCGAAGGGAGGATTCACCGGCAGATCTGCGAGGAGGAGGTAGCCCGGTGGCCTTCCTCGCCGCCGGCACCGTCGACGTCTTCCGAGCGGGAGAGGAGAGCGGGTGAGGATTGGATGCGGCGGAGGAGGCGAATGGGGAACGAATGAGCAGCCTCGCTATATAGGACGGTAACCCTAGACATTTCACGGGGCCAGGTGTTGGCGCCGAGTCCCGCCCGAGCCAGCGCACTGCAGGCCTTTTGGCTCGGCGGGTGCAGCGAAAAGAAGCGCGCAGGCCTGGCTCGGGAGGAACGGCGGATTTTTTCGTTCCCGCTCGTGCAGCAAAAACGGGCCAAAATGCACCCGCCCAGCCTGGCTCCAAGGCCTGTCCAACCTACCAAACAAAGCAAGTTGCATCCCCTCAGCCTGGTTCATGGCCCATGCAGCCTACCAAACAGCCCCTACGTAACCGACATCCCGGACATTGCTGAAGCTTGGGAGCGTATGAGAGAGCCGGCTTGCCGAGAACAATTCGCAAGGGTTTCGACTCCTTGTTCCTTCTCATAGCCTGGCACATCCGGAAAGAAAGGAACAACCGAGTGTTCCAGCAGGCCGATGCGTCCGTCCGGGTTGTAGTGAGCAGGATTAAGGACGAGGCAAGGATCTGGTCGGTTGCAGGGGCCTCCGCTTTAGGTAGTATCTTGCCACGAGAGTAGGCTTTGATAGCGTTGGTGTGAGTTTCTCCAGTGTGCTAGCTGTTGGTAGCTTAGGGTCTAGGGCGTCTTTTGTAAGATCTGAACCGAGCTGCCGGTGTCCGTCTTTGACAGTTCGCATTGTACCGGTCGTCAACCAAAACTTCTTTCTTAATGCAAACATACGCAGCTCTCTAGCGTATTCGAGAAAAAAAAAAGGTCTCTCACTTCCATGAAATTTATCCACTCAGTACACTCGGGGGTGCCAAGACTGTCGAAAGCCAGAATCGCATGATACGGAGAAAGGGTGTTGGCTCCTCGGTAGCCCGGCTTCACTTTCACCGATCTAGAGACGAAACAACAGTCGGGCAAAAGCATGGGCAAAGTCTTTTCTCCCACCGGTGGGACGTCCCATCGGACATGCAGCCGTTGATTCATTCTCCCCTCCTCGAGATCTGTTACTCCTTTTTTTTATTCTGTTTTGGAAACCGGGGGAATAGTGGAATACCATTGGAATACGGTGACAATTTTGATAACTATACCAACACCTTTTCACCACGTAGTCCCAATAGCTTCCCTAAATTCGCAGAACAGATTTGGAAACAGTGACCCACTTGTTGCAACCTCGGTTTTATCGATCCATTTCCATCAATAGCTCTACACCACCATATATCTCTCTCTCTGTTGTTTATCTCACCGTCACACCCTTAACACATTACATAACATAAGAAGCTACAACTAGAAAAATAATCAACCATATTTTAATTGAAAGTAATCATGCCTAACATTGAAATTACGTACAAGTCAAAACGGATTATGCAAATTTAAGTCTCATGTGAACACAAATAATATTTTTAGCAGCTCGATATCTCCGCACAACTAAAGTGCACCCCATCAGGATGAAAAGAAAATGAAAGACTCTTATCAGAGAACTAGTGTCGATAAATGTATTGAAAAATTCTTATAGGTTAACCATCCAGCTCTGTTTTTTTTTCCTGAAGTTAAACGTGAGATAAAGTTGTAGCATACGTTGGTAATTAAATTTATATTCAACATATGTCACATGTCCACCTTGGACTTTGGTGCTTGGTCCGAAAAAAACTGTACAAGAACTGTTAAATGTCAGATTGTCATTTTAAACTATTGTTGGTGATAGAATAGTTTTATTATACTCAACCTGTAACGAAAAAACAACTGTTATTTATAAAGAAGGTTGTCTGCTTCCCGTTTTGGGAATGGTCTCTAGGACCAAGACATCGAAATTTTCAACGGCCACTACAACAAAGCAGCTTAACATGTGAATACAACATTTATGCTTCGCAGCAACATTCCAATCCTCACTCAACTCAGAAGTTCAAACATACATTCATCAAGAAGGTGAGCTCTAGCAAAAACTTCAGTACTTCCATTATTCATAGGGTTTACTAAAAAATAAAATTTATAGAGTACCATCGGACATGCAGTCGTTGATTCATTCTCCCCTCCTCGAGATCTGTTACTCCTTTTTTCTTATTCTGTTTTGGAAACTGGGGGAATAGTGGAATACCATTGAAATACGGTGACAATTTTGGTAACTATACCAACACCTTTTCACCACGTGGTCCCAATAGTTTCCCTAAATTCGCAGAACTGATTTGAAAACAATGACCCACTTGTTGCAACCTCGGTTTTATCAATCCGTCCCCATCAATGACTCTACACCACCATATCTCTCTCTCTCTCTCTGTTGTTTATCTAAACGCCACACCCTTAACCCATTACATAACATAAGAAGCTACAACTAGAAAAATAATCAACCATATTTTAATTGAAAGTAATCATGCCTAACATTGAAATTACGCACAAGTCCAAACGGATTATGCAAATCTAAGTCTCATGTGAACACAAAGAATATTTTTAAAGTTCGATATCCCCGCACAACTAAAGTGCACCCCATTAGGATAAAAAGAAAATGAAAGACTCTTATAAGAGAACATCCATCAAGAAGGTGTCTAGCAAAAACTTCAGTACTTCCATTATTCAATACTCAGTCATAGGGTTTACTAAAAAATTTACAGAGTACCATTTTCTTCATTTCCTTTACTTCCTGGACTGCTTGACTCCTTGGATGGATAGTTTGATCAGGACAAGGATGGCGTAATGAGGAAATGAAAGAAGAAAATTAAGAGCTTGGCGAGGAGGAAGAAAGAGGAAAAGTTAAGGAGAAGAAAATACAAAGGAAGAGGCGGTCACGGCTAGGAAGAACAATGAATACTCCATGCTAATCACGAGGAGAATAACTGGGACCGTGGTCCAAAGGCTGCTTGCTGCTGTAAGAGGAAACAGGAAATACGTTGTTGTATAAAAGGTGAGAGGAACAATACGAGTCAGTAAATACGGCTAGAGTATTGCTGGTGACGCGCATCCCCAAACGACAGAGCAGTATCAACGGTTGCATGTGCCGGCAGGACATCCTACCGGTGGGTAAAAATCCATATCCCAAAAGCATGCTAGGCTGGCAACTTTTATGCATTCCTCACCTCTCGTTTGACATTGTCAACTCGTAGAGAAACTCTGAAGAATGGAAATAATATTATTAAAGCGCCACTTTCCTGCTTATTCTCCCTAACTTCAGATCTTGTACATCTAACATTCCTAGAATCAATATAATATTCTATTAAATTCTTTGAATTCAAATATCCTAGCCTAGTTTCTCCAATCCGAACGTGGAATAGTTGAATCTTGTTCAAAATAACTTCAAATCTCTTCGCTGAATCTTGCTCTGCATAAATGACATCTTCAAATATTTTGACATGACTAAATAAAACAGTTTCATAAAATTTTACTTTCACACAATTTCTATTATATATATAGATGGGTTAAGATCTATAAAAAAATCCCGCAGACCAACGGTCCCACTCCCGTCGGCTTCTTGTGCTCTTGGAAAGAGAAGGAACTGGGTCGATGAATGTGAGATTTTAGCTTGACCAGATGAAGATTGGCCGGGGTGGAAACAAAGTGTCCATCGCGAAATAAAATCATGCTTTGTTCGGTCCCTTGTAAGTGGATTTTTCCTACAACATATCTAACACACCCACTCTTGTATAATTTCTATATTTTGCAATCCTTTATGTTTTATGTCGTTTTCTTATATTTTTGTGTTTTTCTCTGTTACTAGCTAGGCTGTTTGTTTTATATGCTATATATTTATAAAATAATAAACCCAACTTTTTTTTGCTTTATAAATGTTGTAACATCATGCAAGCATTCATTATGTCGCCATATAATACAGTGAGATCGTGGAATCAAAGTTGGAACAATACAAGTATTTTTGTTTTTAGAATACAAAGTATGCATGCATTGTTTGTGATAATGTTTGGTAAATGTCAACGAAGGTATTGTCAATAGATTCCTTTCTTTTGGTGCGATTCTATATGCCAGTAGCAACACACGACTGGTAGTTATATTAGAAATGCGTACATGATAGTTTCAAATATTATGTTTGTAGTACACAAAAAGACATAATTTGTTGGTAGAATGTATGGTGTAATTTAATTTGTGAGAGCCCGAACCAAAGAATTTTTTTATAGCACTGAAGGTTAATTTTATTTCCTAATGCATAGGTGCACTATGTTCTAATTTGATTATTGTGAACTCAAATTTTAACTTGAGGTCGAGGTTTAGTATGAGACTTCTCAAAATAGGGGTTTACAGAAGCGAACTTAAGAGTATGTTAGAAAGCAATGGACCTAAACGCGCGCGTGTGTGTGATTGTGTGTACTACTCCCTCCGTCTAAGAATGTAAGGATTTGTTGATTTTCTGATTTCTCGTTTGACCATTCGTCTTACTTAAAATATTTATGTAAATATAAAAATAAATAGAACATACTTAAAACATATATAGGAATAAAATAAATTCTATTCTAACAAAATAAATAAAATTTTAATAAATTTTTTAAATAAGACGAGTGATCAAACTTGACATTTGAAAATCAATAAATCCTTACATTCCTTGACGGAGATACTAGTATTATTATTGGCATTGTATATTCATGAGTAGATGGAGGAGCTCGTGTTTTTAACCACATAGAAGAATTTTTTTCCCCCATTTACATATTCTGAATGCTCTCTTTTATATAAGTCAATAGGCATATCACAACGGTCAAAAGAGATTCAGTGGTACAACATGCGTAGTACTAAGGGCCTGTTCGTTTCCCCTATCTAATTTTTAGAGGGGTCAAATCAAAGAGAATTTTATCATTTTGGAGTACTAAATAAAGTCTAATCTCGAAACTAATTGCAGACCCCTATCTAATTCACGAGACGAATCCAACGAGGATAATTATAGTGTTATTAGAAGATGTTTACTGTAGCATCACTGTAGCAAAACATAGATTAATTAGGATTATTAGATTCGTCTCGCAAATTAGAGGGGGTCGCGACATAGGTTTTGTTATTAAATTAATAAAATTACTATTAAATAGTAAGATTCTCTTTGATGTGACAGATATCTAAATTTTAGAGGGTGGAAACGAACGGGGCCTAAGTGAGAGAGAAAGGATGATGATTCTCATAACACCGATGTAGGGAGTTACTGTATTACTTATTAGGGGTGCATTGCGTTAACTTTAACGGTTCGAAAGAGTAAATTGAATTAAGATAAATTTGAAATAAAATGGATTCTTCAGTAAAATAAAATAGTGGGTACATCACATCAATTCCTTTTATGCGGAGAGCAAACAATAAATTTACGCCATGGCAATGGACTGGTTATCAATTCGGTCAAGAAAATGGACTGGTTTCTTCGTGGCGAAGCCTAGCAGTCTCCAACGTGGCCTTCAGACCATCGTTCACCGAGCCGGCACAAGCACGCACAACCTCTGTCCTAACAGTGTCGCTGCAGTTACTTTTCATTTCTGCAGCACGCAAGCTTGACTTTCGTTCCCCTTTCCATCCGGCTCCATCTGCGGTGGAATCTCAAATTGACTGTGGTCTTCATTTGTCCCTTGTACTAGAAAGCACCGCACGCTCTAGCTTAAGCACCGGCAATGGCAGCCGCATCAGCTGGCGCGTCCTCCTCTGACTCCGTCCAGATACTCTACGACGCCGCAACGATGGACGACACCGCGACCACCCATGGCGATGCCAAGGCTGGTGGTGCCTCCTCTCGGTCTTGGTCCACGGCGAAGGAGACCATCTCAACGTTGACCGGTCCAGGGCAGCTTGAGGCCCTGTGCAAGATGTACAACGTTCCCGAGGTGTACAAGCCGTACTTCGCGAGGAAGAAGCCGGCCTGCACGGCGCTGCCGGAGTCCTATAACGCCATCAGCGTGTACGCCGACGCGTTCGACGCCGGCATGCGGCTCCCGCTGCACGAGTTCTACGCCAAGGTGCTGACGCACTACGGCCTCGCACCGAGCCAGCTCATGCCCAACTCGTGGCGCTACATGGCCGCCTTCGTGCTGCTCTGCGAGGACGCCGGCGTCGAGCCCCTGCTTTCTGTCTTCCTGCACCTGTTCACGGTGTGCGACCGCAAGTCCTCCGGGTGGCGCCACTTCAAGCCCTTCGCCTACAGCAACCGTGCCCCACTCTTCACCGGCTCGATACCCTCGTACCCGGGCTGGAGGTCCCGGTTCTTCTTCCTCCAGTTGCCGCCGGCGATGCCTTGGCCATGCCAACTTAAGTGGGGAAGAAAGCCGGTTTCGGAGGCCTTCGGCAGGCCGGCGTTAACGACTGGCGAGAAGATGGCCAGGCAAAAGCTGCTCGACAGAGCGGCCGTCATTGCCGGCCGGAACGATTCTGGCATTAATGTCGTGTCGTTCCTCTCCCGGCGCACTCTCCCCGTCGGCGTTCACGCCCCTGCTCCCAACCCGCATGTGCAGCTACCGGCGGTGGTGGAACATGAAGCCAGAGCCGCCACCGCCAGCCGGGCCATCGGGCATACAAGGAAGCGCAAGGCGCCTGAAGCTGCTGCCACCCCTCCGCCGGAACAGGCCCAGCACGTCGAGGCGACCTCAACGACGACGGGTTCTGCTCGCGCAGGACCGTCCAAAGTCTCCGGCGACGAGCGCTCCGCCACGCGGGATCTGTTCCAGCTGTCGCAGAGGGCCATGGCGGAGCTTGAAGGAAAGGAAAACGAGCTCCGGGCGAGCAAACACGAGGTTGCCAAACTCAAGCTGGAGCTGCAAGCGGCAAGAGACGGTCACATCGAGGAACTCCGGCTGGTGAAGGAAACACACGCGAAGGAGATTCTTGCGGCCAAAGCTGCACGTTCTGCCGAGGTTGGCCAGCTCAAGGAGGAGTTTCAACGCGCAGCTGCCGAGAGCGACGCCGAGGTGAAGGCCGTCAAGGTTCGGTGCCAGAGCAAGATCATCAGATTGGAGCTCGAGAGGTACGTCAAGGGATTGAGGGATATGAAGCAACTGGTGGTAGACAAGTACCCTCACGTCGTCGATCCCTTGGAGCTGAAGCACCCGCAGATATTGGAGGACGCCGAGGAGCTCAATGGTGGCCCTCGAACTCCAGGACCTGCTCCTCGGGCACCTGCAGAGGGTCAGTGACTCGATTCGCGTGGATGCTGGCATCATGCATTTTGGTAAGCTTCCTTCTTGCTGTTATTCACTCTGCACGAGAGCTGGTTAGATTTATGTTAGATGGATTGGTAAAGTTACTTGCCATTTCCACATGTAATTCACTCTGCTCGAGTAGTAACTCTGTTTTTTTTTTTTTGAAAGCCGAGTAGTAACTCTGTTTACTGGCAATGTAGAAAGCATTTTGGTTCAATAAGAAAAAATGCATGCTTATTCCCATTGGGTAATGTAGAAAGCGTTTTGGTATTATTGTTGAGTAGGAAACTATCCCCATAGATTTCAGTTTCCTGAAACTTTAGAAATTGCTTTACATCCTAACCAAACTGTCCATGTATCTATATTAGTTCAATTTTGTTGGTCCAAACTCCAAAGGTTTAATTAGGAGAGTTTGGATCCTATTCGCGTCAAATAATAGGGTACAAATGATCTCGTTTTGTGTCCGATAGGATCAAATTTTTCTATGGGTCCTTTATGATAGGAAAACATTAACAGGATAGAACTGTTAAAACTGGATCAGAAACCTGAGATAGGCAATTCAGCCTATTTGCATGTCCTGTGGCTGTAAATGGGTTATAAGTATGCTGGTGGAGGTAGGCGTATTTGAACATATTCATGGAAGTTAATTTAGAGGTTTTACAAATTGTAATGTGATTCTTGCATTGGTGATGTTACTAGATATTTTGCTTGTGCTTCTCTTTTATGGGTCATGTGGAAATGGAGAAATGGTTATACTATTAATTATAAGAATACACTCTTATCTGAACAAGTGGAGCTATTGTCGTGGACATTGTTTTGCAGGTTGTTGATTTGCCGGGGGCCAAGAGACCAGGAATGACATTTCTGAAGTTTAAGTTCTAGCCTTGTAGGAGGCTGGAGGCCTAGATAACCTAGAATTAAAGAACTCTGATGGAAAGATGTTCACCTAGAATTTGGATCATTACTTCGCCTATTGTACAGTTGTTTTAACTGGGTTGTTTTATCAGGCTTCAGCAAAAACCTTCAGCTCCAGCTTCTTAATTTTGATCCATTAAGGTTGGATTCGGAAAATGAATTAGGAACGAACTGGAAAAAATGTTTTAATTTGATCAATAATTCGCCTAAACTGAAACATCGTTTTCCAATGTTTTGAAGTGGGTTGCAGTATCTGCCCGTCGTGTTCAATCAGGCAGACTTCTCTCTGGCTTTCATGCTTGCGCTTGGTTCAGGCTTGTGGAGCATCAAGTAGCGACCTAAAACCCTGAACAGAAAAAACAGAGAGATGCTTTGACAGAAAAGAATTCAGAGATTTTGTGGCACCCTATATAGTAGTCAATAATTAATTCAGTTAACATGACAGCAGATTACACGGTATTGGAGATATCTTACATTACATTACATGAGTTTTTTTTCGAACCAATATTACATCAGATGATCTTTACATGCGTGCAACAGCAGAGCTAGGATTCCTGAATCACACACACTGCGTCTTTGGTCTCTTGGCCGTAGGAACTTTCAGCAGCCTTTTTGTCTTCTTGGGCAGCATCGTCGCCGGCAGCATCTTCTTCTTGATGGGCAACTCCATCGCGTGGACGCCGGCGAACCAGGGAGCTTGAGCGCAGCGGCGGCCGTGAGCCGGTTCTCCGGATTGCAGGCGAGGAGTCCGTGGAGGACCTCGAAGCCTTGCTCGGACAGCTTCGTCTCGGGGAAGAGCTCCCGCAGACTGTTCTGCTTCTGCACGTCGAGCTCCGGCAGCACGACGGTGGCGAACGCCGTGGACGAGAAGCCCGGCCACGCGTCGTCGTCGGGCACGCCGAGCACGTCGAAGATGGCGCAGAGCTGGCCGTCCTCGTAGCAGCCCTGAAAGAGCGCGCTGCCCTTGACGATGGCCGCCATGACGCAGCCGAGCGACCAGGCGTCGACGCGCGCGTCGTAGCAGGGGAAGTCGAGCAGCATCTCCGGGGCCTTGTACCAGAGCGTCCCGGCGGGCTCGTGCGGCGGCGGGGCGGAGGCGGACATGGCGAGCCCGAAATCGCAGATCTTGACGGCGCCGTGGTCCTCCGTGACCAGGATGTTCTCGGGCTTGATGTCGCGGTGGATCACGCCGCGCGCGTGCATCTCGGACGCGGCCATCAGAAGCTGCCACATCACGGCGCAGAGCGTGGCCTCCTCGAGAGGCGGCGGCCGGCTGCCGCCGGAATTTTGCGCGCGGAGGAAGTTGGCGATGCTGGGCCCCACGTACTCCATGACGAGGCGGAGGTTCTTGGTGGAGGAGTCGCGGACGACGCCGTGGTAGCCGACGACGAAAGGGATGCCGGCGCAGGACTCGAGGAAGCGCGCCTCCTCCATTAGCTCCTTCTCGGGGTCGCCGTCCGCCGCGATGACGTGCTTGATGGCCACGGCCTTGCCGGTGGCGCGGTGGCGCGCCTTCACGACGGCGCCGTAGCTGCCCTTGCCGAGGCTGCTGCTCGGATCCTCCTCGTACTCGTCGGCGCTGCGGGGGACGATGCGCCGGCTCCTCTTGCGAGGTGACATCGCTTCTGCGACTGCGACGGTGGAGGCGGCGGCGGCTTGGCGCTTCACCATCTCGATGGTGTCGTCTCTCGTGGTGGTTGTGGTTGGATTGGGGGAAGAAAGGATGACGAGATGATCGGGAGGTATGGGGTTCCCCTGCTTGCCCTTTTATTATGCACGCTCCGCACTCATGGTTCCGACTTGGAGGCGGAGGGTTCAGCAATCGGACCGCTCAAACCGCGTGCTAAACACGCAGAAACCAAGTCGGATTCAAATGGACCCTGCGCGCCAAAAGTGAGGGAGGGGTCGAGTCGAGGACCTCTGTTCTGTCCTGCATATCTTCAGGCGATAGAGGAAATAGCAGCCGGGTGATCACGATTCACGATGGCTGCTAGGGGGATTAAGCTGTGCGATCACGGACTCGATACAGCTGCGAGAGGGATCGTGTACACTAAATTTCGAGACGAACCTACAGCGAAATGTTGCAGAAGCGATGCCGTTTTCGTTCTCCAGGGTATATGCGTCTCTTTTCTTGGACTGGTAAATAAGAACGTGTTACAAGTGCAACGATCTGAAATCTTATACTCCTATATATGAAGAAGAAATCGATTTTAGCTGTTGGACGCTACAAGCAATGAGAAGCCAGGTCATTGATCTGCAGAGTCAGGAACAGAAAAATTTCAGAGACGCTGCCGTTAGACAGCATTCTGGAATACTCACAATTTAAGGAGTTGATACTTAAATTGGGAAAATTCGAAGGGATAATACTTTATGTCCACAGGTCCGGTGGATACCCTCAATTGTGACGACACGTGGATCAGAATGAATTTAAGTAGCAGGTGCTTAGCGACTTTAATTGGAGGTGAGATAAAATTATGAAAGTTAAGAAGAGTGTGAGTTAGCGGTGTAGGGAGTGCTGGTGAGACCCATAGCGGGTGCATGTACCTACTGGACCACGTACGCTAGGCTTAACTAAGGCAGTACAAAGCACGCAACTGTCGTGGTCTTAGACTGACTCCAACAAGGCTATGCAATTTTAAGAGCCAAATGAAGGTTTGACTGGCGTGCACAGTAAAAGAATAGCAATGCATTCGGTGAAGTCTCCAACAGACATTGCTTTTTTCCTCTCCCGCCAGGGACAGTTTCTTTTCCGGCGAAGTCCCGCGCTCCCGCGAGAGGCAGTATCTTTTCCCGCGGCTGCTCGCCCCGCGCGCCGCCCAATCTCCACTGCTGCTAGCCCCTGCGCGCTGGTCGCCGCTTGCCCCGTGTGCCGCCGCTGCTGGGCTCGCGAGCCGCTCGCCGGCGTCGTCGCGCGCCCTGCGCGCCGGGCGGTGCTGGTCGCCTCACGCGTCGCTGCTGCTCGCATGTGCACTGTCCCAGCATCAGGTAACAGAGGCTCCTACGATTGAAACCAAATGTCTGTACAAGTTTCTGGCTTCATCAGTTAATGTATTCTCAGTACCTCCAAACTTCTCAGAAAAGAGCAGGTGCTTATACGAAAACCGAAGGGATTCAGAAAGAGATGACTTTACACATGAGCAGATTCAGATACAGATGATTATCCCTTCACCATTTACAGAAGTTTGTGTTGATTGATATTTTTTATTATTTGCAGATGTGCAAGAATCGACAACAAATAATCCACAAACCCACAGATCTACCCTACCAAAACCTACAGAACCATGGAATCATATGCAGACTGCATGGAATCCACCAAAGAGAAAGGAGATTGCATCGAATCCACCATGGAGAAAGGGGACAGCGAACTGCATACCTGCAGTCCACACTGACTGAAGCAGAAGCAGGTATTTGTTATGATTGCGTCGCTCGACTCCGCGTGAGGCCACGCACCGTTCGCCCGCCGCTCGCTCGCCGCCACCCAGTCGCCTTGTCTGCCGCCAGAGCTGCCCGTCCCGCGCCGCCGCCCGCTCGCCCCGCAAGCCGCTGGAGCCGCTGGTCCCGCGCCGCCGCCCGCTCGTCCCGCACGCCGTTGGAGCCGCTGGTCCCGCGCGCCGCAGCCGTGTCAGGCGCTGACGGCTGCTCGCCCCGCGCGCCCCGCGTGAGCAGCCCGGCGCTCCTCTTTCGCTTCTCTTCCGGCTTCCGGTCGTTGGCCACTCCCAGATGCAATAGAGGAGAGAGGTACTCTATTTTTAGACCGTCTCTCTCCTCGAAGCCATATTTGCCTTCCCTTTTGCCTAGCCTGTTAGAGACAAATTTCTCATGCATAGTACCACTTCGATAGTCATATTCAGTTTGCCTTTCCTGATGCATGGCGTTGTTGGAGTCAATCTTAACAAGCGGTAATGAATGTTAACAAACGGTCGCAACAGCGTGCTGGTCACAATTGCGAGCCATTCAGTCGATTGATCGCAACAGTGACGGACTGAACAGACGGTTGTGTGTTGCCCAGTAAGGATCGGCCTGAGCAGGTGGGACCACCGAAGCCAGAGCGGTCGTTGGGCAGGTGATGTGCAGCAAGCAAGTCAATATGAGTGCCCTTGGAAGTTGCGACACGCTTGGGTGCAGTTCCCAAGTTGATGAGGGAAATACGTGTAAAATCATGGAATAATAGTCAACTTCGTCTCTGAACTATCATTTAAAGTCTAATTTCATCTCTCAACTTTCAAAAAATCCAATTAAGTCCTTAAACTTTGGTTGGCGGGTTCAATCTCATCCCTCGTCCTACATGGATATCCACGTGGCATGCCATGTCAACTTTGAGTTGGATTCCAAATTTCAAATTAGATTTTTCTTCGATTGTAACTCTGTTTTAAAATCTGTTTGAATAATTGTATTTTTTTAACGTAATATTTGGATGTATTTGTTACTTTAACATTTTATATACCACTCATAAGATAAATGGGTGGCTCTTCAAAATAAGATTGCAGAGTCAGGTTGTGATAGCATCTGTTTACATGAAACAAAGAGAGAGCTCTTTGATATTTCATACATAAAAAAATTTTGTCCTCTACACTTTGACAAGTTTGAATTTCTGCCTTATGTGGGAGCATCTGGTGGTTGTATTACAATTTGGAAAAGCTCTAAATTTAATGAGGCCCTTAAGTTTTTCAATGATTATGGAAATTACAGTAAAATTACAATCCTTGCATTTAGGAACGGAGTAGTATCTAACTAACATCTATGGTCCTTGTGCCTCTGAAAATAAGCATGCTTTGCTAGAGTGGTTCATGAATATAGACATGCCAAATGAGGTAAATTGGTTGGTCATGAGAGATTTTAATATGATAAGAAGCCCTAAAAATAGAAATAAACGTGGATGAGGGAAATGATAGGTTTTAATAATGATGCAATAAGTGATCTTGGCTTGTTGGAACTGCCCCTCGAAGGGAGAAAGTATAGATGGAGCAATATGCAGTAGCATCCTTTACTAGTCAAGCTAGATTGGTGCTTAAACTTAGCTAATTAGGCCATTGATTTTCCTGACACTCAAGTCAAAGCTTTGACAAGGAATACTTCAGATCATGTACCCCGTCAAATCTCCATAATCACTACTAATACTAAACCAAAAATCTTCAGGTCTTAAAACTTTTGGATGGAGCATCCTTAATTTATGGAAGTAGTGAGCGGTGCCTGGTCTTTTGACCCACCTTAGCACAACCCTACAAAAAGACTAACAACTAAGTTGAAGCATCTGTGAAAGCAACTAAAAGATTGGGCTGTCAATTTATCTAATTTATCTACTACAATTGACAACTCAAAAATGGTGGTTCACCTGCTGGATATTATGGAAGAGCATAGATATGTCACTGTGGAAGAATGGAACTTCAGGGATATTATCCAAAACCATATCAGGATCTTATTTCACTGTCAAAATATATATCGTGTGTTTATTATCGAGATTTTGGTAAAGAGCTAACGGTCCGCTCATTGTTGAGTGCTTTGTCTCGGGACAATCGGCAAACCGGTTTCTTTGTGCAGGGTCTTTACCGAGTGCCAGGGAGGTGGCACTTGGCAAACGAACTTTTTCGCTAATTGCTCGACAAATAGCACTCAACAAAGCACCCGACATCGGGTAACGAGTCAGTTTTCGGTAGTGGAAGTCAATGTTTGAAATGGAACAAATGTAATGGCAAGTAGGTGTCGTGATAGGATCTAGGACGATCTTCCGAGAGGTAAAGCGGTAAAATCAATTGTGGAGAGCTCTACGTTGACAATCTGGCTTCAAATCAACACGATTCGATCCTATAACTCCTACGTCACTGCTCCATTGGTTATCAACCAAGCACAACATGATTGACCTCACCGAAAAGGCTTTTCCTGCAAGCAATCGAGAACACAAATAAGAAGATATAAACACGCAATCCGAAATTGCAAATATAAATGGACACTATGAATTAATGGAGTTCAAGCACTCGGTTCGAATGGACTAATCGTCATAGTCGAGGAGAACAAGAACTGGGGCCCTGGATCACAGTAAAAGGACTTGCCGCCACAGTTACAATGAATCAATCATAGTTTCTTGATAAAAAACTCGAACTAGACAAAACGTAAGTCTAAACGGTAGAAGCTACTAAGTTATATAGTCTAGGAGCATGCTAGGGCGCACCCAGGTGACACAACGCCTTGTCGTGATCGCACAACATGATCCATGACGGTTCTGGAGCTGGGATGTTCCATGACGGTTCTCGAGCCGGGACCAGAACTAAAACGACGGTGTTGTCGTCTTCGTTCTAACGCCTCGTTCTGACGTCGTATGAAGAAGAAATAATCAAAACCATCGAGGCAGGTTCGCTGAATTCGAATCGGAAGGAACCTTGTAATTTGAAGAATACTTTAAGTTAAATGCATTTAGGATGACGATGTCCTCATCATGTCGGGCCCCCAACTGGTTGGGTGAGGCTGAAATGGCCGAGCTAGGCTACAGTTTTTTTCCTTGTTCTCTCTGACTCTCACAAAAACAATGGACACGTCATTTGAATGGTCATTGTCGTAACACAAACAAAGTCCAAGAGATGATGAAACATTGCTCTGTGAATGTGACCATTAACTGTTCGTTTGCACTTGATTTGGTACATGAGATAATCTGCAATGATATGCGTTTCCTTGGTAACCCAACTTGCATTAAAATATATTGTGACGACCAAGCAGCCAGTGGGCTTGTTTGACCAGTTCTTGTGCTCAGAACAAAGAAGAAATATATATATGATAAACGAAAGGTCAGTTCTCAGAACAAAAAATTTCTGGGGCGGCACAACTTTGTCGTTGTTGGTCAACATTACTTCCTCCATTCTAAAAATATTAACGTTGTTGACTTTTCTCTGTTATATTTGATCGTTTGATTGTTCGTCTTATTCAAAATATTTTTTTAAAAAAAATGCAAAATTCTAAATTATGTTTTAATTTTCATATTTTTTAATCTTTTTGAATAGATCAAATGTAACAGAATTAACAATGTTAACAATTTAAAAATGGAGGGAGTAGTTATTAGTATGTAGTCGCTACGACGAGATGGCACATCTCTCGGTCAATTCTATTCTTCACTAGATATGGTACGTTGGCATCAGGCAGGCCCTGTCTCCATCGAAAGCATATACATCGCGGTCAAGATGAAGCAAACCAGATTTCCGAGGAAAATGAATGGAATAGGCAAAGAAATCGATATGGAGTCAGTCGGTCAATGGACGACAGCAACGAAATGAATTGTTCCGCCCATATATGATGAAACTCAGGTGTAGATCAACAACACGCAGCACACAAGAGCTTATTGGGTGGCTTGGCCATGGCTGAATGGATCCACCTTCTGCTGCCGCTATTAACCGTACTTGTTTCCCTGACAGTGTCGAGGTCGCAGACGGCAAACGTCACTGCGGGCGACTCTCTACAGGCCGCCGCCGGCGCTGGCTGGCCATCTCCGTCCGGCCATTTCGCGTTCGGTTTCTACGCCACGGAAGGCGGCCTGGCCGTCGGCGTCTGGCTCGCCACCACGCCTAACGTAACGGTGACGTGGACGGCCAACCGGAACGACACGCCAGCGACGGGCGGCGCGCTGCGGCTGACGCGCGACGGCCGTCTGCTCTGGACCGGCGCGGGCGGCCAGGACAAGGCAGTCGCCGTGCCGCAACAGCCGGTGGCGGCGGCGGCGATGCTCGACGACGGCAGCTTCGTGCTGTACGGCGCGAACGGGGCGGTGGTGTGGTCCACGTTCACGGCCCCGACGGACACCCTTGTCGCCGGGCAGGAACTGGTGCCCGGCGATCAGCTGCTGTCGAGCGTGTCGGGGACGAACCGGGCTACGGGCAAGTACCAGCTGAACAACCAGCTCAGCGACGGCAACCTGGTGATGTACCCGGTGGACACTGAGAGCGTGGTGGCCGCAGCGTACTGGGCCACCGACACGTCCCAGCTTGGGTTCCGCGTCGCCTTGCGACTCGATGCCCGCGGCGTGCTGTACCTGGTTGGGGTGGGCAACAACAGCAACTACACCAAGAACTTGACGCAGCCCGGAGCGGCGCCGTCACCCGGCGGAGGAGAGCAGGTGTTCTACCGTGTGACGCTGGATCCAGACGTAGCGCTGCGATTGTACCGCCACGCCGTCGCGTCCCCCGGTGGGGCGTGGAAGACGGAGGTCCAGTCGATCGGGCCGAGCGACCGGTGCCTTGTCAAGGGCGCGTGTGGGCTCAACAGCTATTGCGTCCATGACCGCGACCGCGACGGGGAGCCGAGCTGCCTGTGTCCGCCGGGTTTCGACTTCATCGACGCCACCAACGCCGCGCTCGGGTGTGCGAGGCAAAACTCTGGCGCCGGAGAAGACTACTGCTTGGCCCATGGATCCACCTCGTCCTCCTCCTCCTCCTTGTCTATGGTGCCAATGCCCAACATGTGGTGGACGGACGCGCCTTACGGCATTCTAAAAGCTGGTACGAGCGCTGCCGACTGCCAGGCCGCGTGCCTGGCCGACTGCCTCTGCGCCGCCGTGCTGCTGAATAGCGACGACGACACGTGCACCAAGCAGCAGCTCCCGCTCCGGTACGGCCGCGCGGGCAGCGAGTACACGCTCTTCGTCAAGACGGCCCCAGTAGCAGAGGTGGTAGGCGGCAGGGGCCACCGCGCGGCCATCATCGCGTTGGCCTGCACAATCGGGTTCCTCACGTGCCTTTCCTTAGCCGCCCTCGTCGCCGCCGCGCGCCTGGTCTGGGTCAACCGAAAGAAGAAGCACATGTTCACGCCGGAGGAGGAGGAGGAGGACGACGACGAGGAGATTCCCCTGAAATCCTACACTTACCAGGAGCTGGAGCGCGCGACGGGCAGCTTCCGTGAGCCGCTGGGCCGCGGCGCGTTCGGCACCGTCTTCAAAGGGACGCTGCTGCTGCGCCAGAACAACAAGGCCGTTGCTGTAAAGCGGCTGGAGAAGGTGGTGGAGGAGGGCGAGCGTGAGTTCCAGCGCGAGGTGCGTGCCATCGGGCGGACAAGCCACCGGAACCTGGTCCGGCTGCTGGGATTCTGCCACGAGGGCGCGCACCGCCTGCTGGTGTACGAGTACATGAGCAACGGCTCCCTCGCCGACCTCATCTTCGCCGGGAGGAGACGCGGCAACGACAAGACCACCTCTTCATCGTCCTGGCACCAGCGGCTGGGCATCGCCCTGGACGTGGCGCGCGGGCTGCACTACCTCCACGACGACCTGGACAGCCGCGTGATCCACTGCGACGTCAAGCCGCAGAACATCCTCCTGGACGCCGGCGGCACCGCCAAGATCGCCGACTTCGGCCTGGCCAAGCTCATGCTGCCCGACCAGACGCGCACCTTCACCGGCGTGCGCGGCACCAGAGGGTACCTCGCCCCGGAGTGGTACCGCGGCGCCGGGCCCGTCACCGTCAAGGCCGACGTGTACAGCTACGGCGTCGTGCTCCTCGAGATCGTCACGTGCCGCCGCAGCATGGAGATGGAGGAGGCCGGCGAGGACGCCACGCTACTCGACTGGGCATACGACTGCCTCCTCAAGGGGGACGTCAAGATCCTGCTCACCGCCGGCACCGACCAGACGGTCGACGCGGTGGAGGTGGAGAAACTGGTCAAGGTGGCCATCTGGTGCGCGCAGCCGGACCCCAACGCCAGACCCACCATGAAGAACGTCATCCTCATGCTGGAAGGACACATGGACGTGCGATTCCCTCCACCTCCAGCATCGTCTTATTGAAACCAACACTTTTGCATTCGCAGTACTAGTTCTGGTTTCAACCTCGTTTCGGCAAACACACATGGATTTGGGGCCATTTGTTACTGGTGTCGGGAAACGAACACAAGGCATATTGTTGTTCCTGGTGCTGCTGATCCTCTGATATAATGAGCGTTGGACGAATGATGAGCCGGTGATGACCTTGACTTTTGACTGTGTTCGCCTGAGTTTTTTCCCTGCCGCGACCATTGTAAAACTTCATCGACTTTCAGTAGCGCAGCGAAAATGCGGAGACGTCGATTTCGATTTGCGGAGTCGAGGAATCAGAAATGTGGGTTGGAAACCGCCTCGGCCGAAATTGTCCCCTATTTCTAGCCCATTTATATGGACTGCATGAATGCATGATACACACACGTATTCAATAAATGGGCCATATATCACGGGCGGGGCGACGGATCGAACTTGGAATTCCACTGCCAAACTGTAGCTTTCCACTCCGCTTTGCAGCCTTTTATTAGCCTCTGCCATGCTCTTGTTTTTTTTTTGTGGGATTTGACATGCTCTTGTTAACCACTGCTTGAGAAAATGAATGTAAATGCAGCAGCATTATCGTGAATGAGGTCATTTTTTTCGAATGAAGGGAATTTTATTAAAATATAAATGAGTACATTACCCTTACATCAAAACTCTTAAAAATGAATAAAAACACAAAGAAAACAACTAGGTATTTTGCTCATCTTCAACAACCCTTTTGATTGATGCTGGTAAGAATCAACAAGCCATATTCTCTACAACCGCCAATGGCAAAAAGCAACAACTGTGAATGAGGTCATATAGAGGTGGATGCCACTAGATGAAGCCAAAAGAACCTCCTAGATGTCGGCGACGCGACAAGTTGCTCCTTTCGGATCAGACCCGGACCTTCATTGGCGTGCATGACACTCGGGTGACCGGGTGACCTCGCCCCGAGTGGTATGGCACTCGGGTTGGTGACGGTCAAGGCAGACGTGTACAACTACAACGTCATGCTCACGAAGATCATCACATGCGGCCGGAAGGCCGACAAGGACAAAACACTCCTTTAGGGATGACGATTCTTTTAGTACTGTTGGTGCATTACTGGTCACCGGTAAGTGGACCCATAACTCGCATGTCGGTGACTAGTCATGCATCGGTATTACTACAGAGGATCCCAACACCTCCTTGAGTGAGCCTACGAGTGCCTCCTCATGGAGGACATCAAGATGCTCACGACTCGCAACGACATGGTGGATGTGGAGACGGTCATCAAGGTGGCCATGTTGTGCTGGCAAGGCCGACAATGAAGACCGTCATCTTCATGCTGGAGGGCCACATGAAGGTGTCATTTCCTCCACCTTCAAGCATCTTCTTGAAGCTGCTACCACGTGCTATTGTGGTAACTGCTTCAAGAATCTTATATCCATTATTTTCTTATTTAAAACTTCCAAGGAGTTTTATCCGATTTGCATCACAAAATTATCACATTAATAAAAGAAGATAAAATTAAGTTAGTGGATTTTATATAAAAAATTAACGACGTAGATGGAACTATTGTATGTCCTTAAGAGTCCAAGCATTAAAAGATTTTGGAAGTAATACCTGTAATTCTTAGTGTAAACATAACTTAGTTGATTATGTTTTTCTTATCGTGGAACCAACTCAATTGGGTTCACACGGTTTGCACATGAATATTGCATTTATGGCTAACTAAATTTATATCTTATAACTTTTATTAAGATTCGTACATTAAATTATCGAATTTCTTTAAATTCAAAATTCTTTGTTAAATTTCTCCAATCCAAGCCTGGAATAGTTGAAAATCTTGTTCAAATTTTCTTCAAACCTCGTGTTTCAATATTGCTTTCGCTGTTTTTGCATACTTCAATTTCGCTTTCGTTGAAGATCAACACGACAGGAAACCAACCCAACCGGTTCGTGCACCAGAGACAGATAGTGCGACGTCCATCGCCATCCACGAACCGGTCCTGCCCCCGCTGCGGTCGCCCGCGACCTCGAGGAACACGTCAGAGTGACAGGGAAGTCACAACGGACACGCGCATGTTCCACGAAATTCCCTCGAAGAATATGACGAGGCCCATTGACTTGCTCACTTCGCTTTTCCCCGCAATCCTTTCCTTGGAAGGTCGGCAAGGAACGAACCCAAAAACCGAAGCGATCCAGCGCATAGGTTGCCAGTTCGTTCTTGTTGAATCAGTTACCGCTTTTCTGTCGGTGCGTCAGTTGCTGGGACCTCATCCATCCCCACCATGGCCAGCGGCAGGGGCAGCATGGATTGGTCGTCGATGCCGTCCGACCTCCTGCTCTCCGTGTTCGCGCTCCTCACCTCCGACGCCGACCGCATCTGCTTCCGTGCCGTGTGCACGGGCTGGGCCGCCGCCGCGGCCACCTGGCGCCCGAGGCCCTGGCTCGTGGGCTCCCGCACCGACCGATCCGGCCGGGCCGCCGGCGCCATCTCGTCGTTCTGGCTCGCCCCAAGCGGCAGCCTCGTGGCGTTCCCCGCCGCCGTGCCCGCCGGGCTCGAGTACCTCTCCTCGTCGCACGGGTACCTCGCGCTCGCCGATCCGAGGACCAGCCCCAAGGCCATCGTGCTGGTCAATCCGGTCAACGGCTGGCGCGTCCAGCTCCCGCCCATCAGGTTCTTCAAGAGGTGGATCGACGTGACCGCCGTCGTGCTGTCGGATGCTCCGGCCGTGTCCGCCGATTGGGAAGCCGTGGTCGTCGGGTTCCCGACGAGTTGCCTCGCGCACTACAGCTCCGCCACGGGGGCGTGGAGGAAGCTGGATTTCAGCGTGAACGGCCACGTCGGCGTCGCGCACTACCGGGGCCGGTTCTACGTGGCGTTCAAGTCCCAGCTCTGGTTCTGCCTGGTCGACGGGGACAATCCGGCTGTCATCCCGCTGGAACACGTCGACGGCGGCTCGGACGACGACGAGAAGGTTCTCGGAACCAGGAAGCGCGTCGCGGAGACGCACCTGGTGGAGTGCGACGGCGAGCTGCTCCTCGTCTCGGTGCACGACGGCGCCGAGTACTGCTCCGACGACGACACGGGCGTGGGCCTCGGCGTCCTCGGCGGCGGCCGGGACGCGCGCACGGTGGAGGTGCACGTGGTGGAGTGGCACGTGGACGGGCGGGTGCGGCTGGTTCCGGAGGTTGATCTCGGCCTGAACGCGCTGTTCCTGGGGAGGAACCAAGCGTTCGCGCTCAAGCCGGAGGAGTTCCCCGCCTGCCGCGTCAACTGCGTCTACCTCGTGGACCGGCAGGGCCACCCGGACGGGCTTGTCAGGATCGTGGACGTGGAGAGCCAGTGGCTGTGTGGCAAGGAGACAATCGTCTGCCCGGATAACGGCCGGAGCGGATCCCCATCCCCTGCAGTAGGTTGGACGCGCCGAGGTTGGTTCTTCCCCAACTACTGAAGCAGTCATTGTCATTGTCTCCTTCAACTATCTTCTGTCATTGAGTCATTGTGCTCGCTTCGTACTAATTTTGTTCAGCTCAGCACTATGCTTTGCATTCAGACCTTGCTTATGTTCTCGAGGAACGCCTTCTCCATGAAAATATAAAATGTGTTTTTATGATCCGAAATTCTAGAATACTGGCAATCATGACCGTTGAAGTAGAGTGTTTTCATGCTTCACAAGCGTCGAAGTGGGCATCAGAGCTGATTTACAAAAACATGCATACGCCAAAGAATTTACTCAAGAGAACCCGAATGAGTACTTTATGTGGTAATTCCATTCTGCTGGTAACTTCTAAATAATCATCTGGTCGTCAACATCTGCCTTAGAAAAAAAATCGACGCATCAAAGAGTAATTAATCAATCGGACTCAGATTGGCACCTAAACACGAAACAATCTGTCAGAAAAATCTGAACAAACATGAGGTTATCACTTGACCCACGGACCAGCATAGCACTTGACTAAAATTCAAATCGGGATGAACATACATGTTTTTGTGCTCATAAAATTGGCAGAAATATTATGAAGCACCGTGTGTTGGTTGGTTTGTCAGAGATAAATTTGTTTGTATGTGCGAGGTGTCTCCATTTTGACAGTGAACCGGTGTCCCCGATTATGATGTGGAGCATATGTGCAAATGATAATTTGTGTTGCTTTTGTTCTTAGTGCACATCGATCATCTTGTCCAATATCTCGCAGTTGTTTGCGTATAAGTAAGCTCGCATGCTCTGCATCATGGATACATTGCAAGTAAATTCAGACAAAAAAGTACCATCAAAAGAACGAAATGCGTATAGGGGACAGTGCGGAATCATCATGATGTTCAGTTTGCGAGAGCAAAGTGATGACGAGTCGATCGAATCCACTACTGCGATATGTATATGAGTATCGGTTGGGGCAGAGTCCCCACGAGGACATGTCTCTCAAGCAATGTCTCCAAAATCAGCATATTTTTGAATGGTGAATGGCATTCTAACTTTGTGGGCGGTCATGAGTCATGACAACGGTATTTATGGAACTCACTTACAAATCGGATTTATAAATTAAACATCTTTATTCGTCCAATCAGTCATTACCTTGAAGAAGAATGTTCTAAATGAAACTACAGAAGCAAATGCATGCATCATCACATGCGCTTCTTCTTCGTCGCTGCATCCACCAAGATGGGACAACGCGGGCAAAACAAGACAGCGGATGCCATAGCCCGTCGAGCGGCATACTTCGCACATTCTCATGGCGGTGAGGACGTTGCCGTACATCACTGACGACCATCCCCGACACGTTCTCAACTATGTGGTGTAAGCTGAAGTGGTAGATGCATCCAGCCTTGACAGTAGGAAAGCCGCTCGATCGCCGGGAGGGGAGAGCGAACGCGCGCGTGGCCGCTTCACAACGGCTGCAGGAACACCGCGTAGTTTCCGATGTCTCCTCGACGTCCGACCGATGCACCGGCATGCCGTCCGCATCGACCTCGATCTTGATCACCGTCGCCGAAAACTTGAGGTCATAGGAGCGGCCGAAGAAGCACTTCGGCCTCCGGCGAGCCTTGAAGATCTGCCTCACTCGCACGAACAGGAGGTCGCCGCCGCCCTCCACCAGGCATTCTTGCGAGTACACTTCATTGGTACAAGACAAGTCCAACTTTACTGAGCTCTTGAACAGCCTCCGTGCGTCGAGGTCACAGGCGGCAACTGTGTAATCCAAGAGGAGCACATAGGCTCGGCCTTGGAAGACCTCGAGCGCCCGGATCCGGTTGACATTATCCTGTTGGCCATCCTCCCATTCCCCGTCGATCCGTGTCCACTCGTTGTCGCCGGGACGGCAAAACCGCAAAACGCGAGACAATCTGTCTCGAAGAAGGCAAAAACCGTGTACCCAACGGGATCTGCGGGAGGGAATCGTCGGAAAGGAAAATGCTGAACATTTGGCACACAGGGTCCATGTCGGGCAGCAGTATTTCGACGCCAGGGATGAGGTCCCTCAGAAGGAGGAGATTGCCTTCACTTCACTCACGGCGAGCCAGCCGCGGGACGAGCCCCTGGTCGTGGCGTTGAACAATTATTCACTGACGCTGACGTCCTCCATGTGAACGGCCCTGATGCGGCTGCGGCCATGGCGTTGCACGTATGCATGAGCGTCGCCATCGCCGGAAGGGTGCGACAAGACGAACCAGGGCCGAGGGACCTGAGCGCCGACGCCCAGCGGCGGCACGCCAGTTGTGACAGGCATGGCAGAAGCTGACAACATCCGCATCGGCAAGGAGGCGGGTGAAGATGTCGCGTAGCACCCCTCGCTCGAGGGAAGCCCAGGCCCCAGTCTCCCATGGAGTCCTAGTACACGGAGCCACGGAGCCTTTGATGGAGGAGAAGAATGGTCACATTTGCATCTGTGAACGTGTGACGGTGTGAGGTGCTTTTGGATCTGTATGAGGAGATTTTGTAGGACAGGTTGTTTTTTTTTTTTGATAATACGTATCTGTATTTCTAGTTAAGGAAATCGTACAAAGACGCATACAGTACGAACATGAAGAAGCTCAGGGACAGCTCACCCGACCGAACTGCAGAGAAGCCCCTCAAAGAAAAAGAAATTACAACAAAGTCCACAGCTCCCCTGCTTGTCATCCTCGCCGGAGATTGCCGTCGTCGCCGGACGCCGCTGTCGACGAAGACCTCCAAGTAAGGTGGAGGCAAACCGAATAGAGATTCTTCCTCAGCTTTTCTTCCCAATAGATGACTGTGGCCTAATTAATCCCGATGAGTAAATAGTGGAAGAGATGCGTATCAAGTTTGGTGCGTACTACAGATTTGAATCTCGTCCTCGTGCCCGGCGGAGGCGCTATGTGCTGGAGGCCGCGGCCGCGGGCGTGAGCAGGAGCTTCGGCTTTGCCTGATCCGGCGCCCGGCGGCCTGCGTGCGGTGTCCGCTTCGGTGGCAACGCCACACCTCCTCCCCTCTCCATTCGTTCCCATGGCAACCGTGGCGGCGACGGCGACCAAGATGCGCCATGCGGGTCCCGTCCAGGGTAGCAAGGCCAAAGCGGCAGTGGCGGCGGCTACGTCGGCCATTGAGGTGGCCGAGCTGCAGGTCCACCGAGGAAGAGAAGCTGCGACAATGCCCTCCGGAAGTTGGCGGCAGCCGCTCCGTGGGCGAAGCTCCGGCTTCACCCGAACCGGCGCTCGGTGGCCAGATCTACGATCTAGGGGACTGCGTCCGATGGCAGTGCCCTCCTAGGACGAAGAAAAGGCAGCGACGTGCCGTGTTGGCGAAGCCGTGAGGCCAGGGTACCGTGAGCGGCGGGAGCACATCGCTGTCTATGCCGTCGTGCGTCGAGGCGATGGTGGCACATGCGGCGACAGCGAGCGGAGCTACAAGCGGCCACATGGACACTCGGCTGGAGCTGGAGGCGCGGATGGCGCGCAAGCGTTGATGACGCACCGCACGACGGGGCGTGCGTGTGTTGATGACGCATCATGCGCTGGTGGCAAGGCCGACGCGGTGTGTGGTAGTGCTCACCGTGACGGCAACGATGATGCCTTGTGCTGTCTTCTTCTTGAAGGCGTCGAGGTGTAGACTTGCATCTCCGCTATCCTCTAGGTGAAAGCCCAAATCCGCCTCGCCGGATTAGATGGCAGCGACGTCTAAGCGTCATGACCTTCCTAAAAACGTCATTTAAGAGCAATCCCTAACCTTGTGGTGCCCTCTTTGTGTTTGTGTGTGTCGTTGTTTGTTTGTGTGTGTCCGTGTTGTATGTGCGGAGTTGTGTTTGTATATTTTGTTTGAGTCGTTACGGTTCTTGTTCCGCTTTCTTGTTAATACAACGAAGTGCAGCTCTCCTGCGTTTTCAAGAAAAAAACATGCGGTAGGCCGGCCGCTCGCGCTGCATCCTGCTGGATCCACGGCCGTCGCGGCCCGCGCCGCCATGCTGATCTCCTACATCGACGGCCGCCGCGGCGGGGAGCGGGAGGTGCCCGGGAGCATGAGCTGGCGCAGGGCGCGGTACGTAGACGCGCGCTGTCGCCACCGACCCGGCGAGATCCCGTCGGCCCGGCGCCTGCTCGCGTGCCGTGGGTCGTCGCGGCGGCATGGACGCGCGGATCTAGTCGGCCTCCTCCTTCGACCCGTCCATCGCGAGCGGCGGCCGCGGGCAGGCATGGCTGCTATGCTATTGCTGGAGACGTTGGCCATGGCTGCTTGGGTGGAGAGAGGAAGAAGATTGGAAAGTGAACATGCTAAAAAGCGGGACTCACATGGTGTAGGGGCTGAGAAGTAGAGGCTTCTGCTGGAGTTGGAGGTAGAATGGAGGGACCTTAAATGTGGGACCCAGCCCCTAAATTAAAAAGTAGGTTCTCTATTTTCATGCCATTGCTGGAGATGCTCTTAGGATACGAATCTGCGTGTCAACACCTATATATTATGAAATCCTCATAAGTCCAAGCGGTATAGATTCAACATTCTGAATCACAAACGTGTTAGCAGACAACTCAATACAGAGGAACCCCAGGACCTTCCAATTAATTGAACTTGTGAACATCAGAACATGATGCGAAGCTGCATTGGTCAAGCAGGAACCCTGTTCCATGTAGATGATGATAGTTCTCAACTAAGCCCATGTCCTCATTTATTAGTTCTCAACTAGTGGACGAGTATCATGTTGTTTGTTCTGCAAAAACTCTTTGGTGACAAGCAAATTTTGTTGCTTTGCAAAAACTCTTTAGTGACAAGCAAATTTTGTTGCTTTGATAAATGAAAATTCAGGTAGTAAAAAATTGTATATCACGAATTGAAAGTCGCCTAGAGGGGGGAGTGAATAGGCGATAATCCTGAAAATCACTTAATTTAACAAATTAAATATGCAGGAAAGATTTGTCCGACTCAATGTCCGATTATAGTAGGACAAAGTCCGACTCTCGACAAATATCCGACTAGAGTAGGACAAAGTCCGACTGCCTCGTGCGGAAAGTAGATCGGCAGCCAAGTTGGACAAATCCACGGTAAATAAACAACAAGCAAGCAGCTAGCAACACTAGAAAGCTAGGGCAACAAGGGCACAAGCAAGCAAGCCACTTATGCAAGTTAATCTAGGAATTTAAGCAAGAGCAACCTAGAGCTATAGCACACCAATTGCAAGAAACAAAAGGGGAGACAAGGAGACACACGATTTTTCACCGAAGTTCAGCTCCACCAAGAAGCCTACGTCTCCGTTGAGGAGTTCACCAAGGACCGGGTTGCTCTCAACCCTAAACCTCTTCAAGCCACCACAAAGGCCGGCTTAAAATTCACTAAAACAAAGCTCCACGAAGGGAGGGGCAATACAAACGACCCGAGTCTCAACCACAAGCTTGGGAGCTTGCCGGTTAACGCCTAACCGTCTAGGGGATGAATCCCCAAGGGTAACAAACACAACAAGTACCGGCGATAAGAAAGAATCAAGTGCTCTTGAGATGGTGATGAAGCTCAACGAATTTCTCCTCAATCTTCTCACAAATCTGCCAAGGATTGGAGTGGGGAATCAAATCGGAAAGAGAGGAGTGCTTGAGTGAGTTTGAGAGTGTTTTTGAGTGTGGGGAGGGTGCCAACCGGCCAAAAATGGACGAGGTCCCCTTTTATAGCCGGGGCACTCAAAAGAGCCGTTGGGCTAGATCCGACTCGGATTTTGTCCGAGTGAGTCGGACAAAGTCCGACTCCTAGGGTTTCAAAAAGGTGTTTTAGTTCTAGAGTCCGAGTGGAAAAACCGACAAGAGTCGGATATATCCGAGTATAAAAGAGAGTCGGATATTGTCCGACGGAGTCGGACTTTGTCCGACTCCTAGGGTTTCAAAAGAATGGCGACCGTTCGGAGTCCGAGTGGTTTGTCCGACCGAGTCGGACATTGTCCAACTTCATAGGAATTTTTCTTTTGCCAGCCTTCCGGAGTCCGAGTCCAATGTCCGAGTGAGTCGGACATTGTCCGACTCCAAAGGTTATTTTGAATTTGGATGGAGTTTTGAGCACTTTTATTTTTCACACCTCATACTTGTGTGTCCCTCTTGATAGTACGGTGTTTCCTATACTCAAGACATAAATAAAAAACTTTACAACTTGATCTTGAGCATAAGTGGACCATTTTTCAAATCATGCAAATATGACGTACTTGGCCAATTCCTTTTTGTGTTTCTTTGCTCTCAATTGAATTTAAGTATGCACTGTACACAAGCTCATTTGAAACATTAGTCCTTTTTAATTGTATTGACGTCAATCACTCAAAACCATAATTAGGGGCCTAGATGCACTTTCACGAATTGATTGTTAAAGAGATCAAAGCCCGATGGGAGAGCTTTGATTCAATTGAGTTCATTCACAAAAACCGGAGATCCAATGGTGACATGCATGTCCTTGCGAGGAGCTAAATTTACAGTTCCTTTTTGGAGACATGTTTGGTTGCTATCACCCAGTGATAATAGTAGTAGGGAGAGAGTAGTTTGATATTTTCCTTTTCTTCCTACTTTAGATAATTTTTTAATTTACTTAATTAATCTAGCTTCAGCAAAGAAGCATCCAAACTAAGGGCATACAAACTAAAGGCATACATGCACTTAATTTGAAAACGTAAAGAAAAACCATAAACTTAAAATAATTAAAGAAAAATGACAATTTAAGTTCAACTTGAGTTAGGGAACAACGCATTTCATTTCCTAATTTCGTAATGATTCACCAACATCAGTTGTGACAGAAGTTTTTTTCATTGTTTTCAGGGTCAAAAAAATATTATAGACCCCATCTAAAAATGTTGGATCTTTGTTAAATGAGGCGCAACATAAGTAATTTTGATGACACAAAAAAAGAATTACAAGTAGAGTGAGGGAAACTGGAGAAGAGTTTCACCTAGATGGAACTTGGTATAAATGATTCCTTAGAAATGAAATATTGTTAGCATTATTTGAGGAGAAAATTTTCATTCCATCTATAGGTGCCCAATAAAATGAAACATAATTATGTACTATGAAACAACAAATTAAAATGAATGCATAAATGAAATTCTCAACTGAAACTAGCATGATATCTAAAAAAATGGCTCTTACTTTCAAGGAAACAATAAAATCTGTACAATATATAGTAGCAACAAATTTACCAAATAGCATGGGAGCGCATATACTGAAACATTATCAGCCGGAAAGATCATTGTTGTTGCGCCTGCAACTGCAAGAGTGGGCTTCGGAGACATAACCAGGAATGCAGCCGTCATCCCGGGTCTCCTGCGGGTACAAAATTTCTTTCCAAATATCTGAACCCAGGTGGAACATAAACGCCTTTCTTCGTGTTCTGGTGCGTTGCGGACAGGCCAACGACCTGGTGGTAAGGCGTCCGAGTGGCAGCTGCCAAGTCGGGGTTCGAACTCCCGATCTCGCATTGGGTGGAAAAAATCCCTCGCTCTCCCCAGGCCAAAGCATAGGTAAAGACTCGCGCTATAGCTCACACGGTCAGCTGAGTTCCCGTGTATGGGTGGGGAGGGGGTTCGGGAATTTTCTCGACCTACGTGAGAAGGCTCTTCTCCTTAATATAAGCCGTCGGGGTGGCTTCTTCCCTTCTCCTTAATATAAGCCGTCGAAGGTGGCTTCTTCCCCCGTACAGGTCGAGGTTTTTTTGTGTGTTCTGATGCGTTTGTGGACTACGTCTGTTCCCGTAGGCTATTTTCGATGTTCCAAACTTCCAATCGAACACGAAGTGTCTAGTGGAATCGATTCAAGTGAGTATTGTACTGATGTTGCCGCACGACCCTGCTGTGATAACGGAAAACGTGGTGCAATGACCTATTTCCTCTATAAATTGAGCACCATCCAGTTGTTCATGAGCACAGTGCAGTCTCTCCACAGACAGTGCACACACCAAGAATGATGCAAGCTAACCCATCTAGCCCAGCTTCTAATACCAGAAGCAAGAAGAAACTCCAACTTGAATAAACTATGTTGATGAACTACTACTTTTGATGTAATTTAAGACGTATTATATACTACCACTTTTTGTGTGTGTGTGGCCTCAGTGCGATGAAAACTAGTGAACTTATTTGCTTAATTGTTGGTGATATTAACTTGTTATGCAATCGTCAATTTTTCTCTCATGATATGTATGTATTTCTCGATATGTATATGCAATGGTATTTCTTGGTACGCAATGATATGCATGTGACATGTACCTATTTTTTCTTTTTTTAAAAAATCATGTCCAATTTTTTCTTATTTTCCCACAATTTCCTAATTTTCCCACATTTTCTTAAAATTTTCCCACAATTTCGTTAATTTCCCACATTTTTCTCATTTTTCAGAATTTTAAACAACTTTTAAAATTATTCTATCAGATTTTTTAACATATTATTATAAAAAGGGCAAAACTGTCTTTTAACACCATCTAACACCTCTAAAATGTTTTAGGTGACACACGCGTAAGAGCCATCTTTTGTAATGGCACGCAGACTCCCCAACTCCCGTAATGTACCCAAAACATATGGATGCAAGCAGATCTCGCATATCTCCCATTCGCCTTGGCCAGGCAGCTACCTCAGACGCTCGATTTTGAGCGCCTGGGACAGGCAGCCCACGCCAGGAGTCAAAGCAAACAAGTGTGGGACTTGGCTGTGCATAGATCTTGTTGAAGGTGAATTTATTAAATGAATGTAGCACAAAGGTTGTCGCATTACAAAGTCCTCCAACTTGTGTTAAAAAAGGTAAAAGGTGCACCTATACTTGCAAGTTTTCTGGACTCAGAACTTGTTACAGCATCATTGTTCTATCTCGATAAACAGGCTCGCTTGAGGATGCAAACCTGCCTCCACCAGCGTCAGATTGTGCTTCTCCGGACCATATGGGACCCTTGGGAAATTCGAAAATAAACAGTACTTTTCTGCCTTCAAGCAATCCAAAGAATCGACGTAGTCATAGAGGGAAGTGACGGTGGAAGAACTGTGGAATCTCCGTTCCTTGCGTTCTCCAGTTGGAAATCTTATGAGAACCTGCAACATCATCAGCATTGCACCTAGTTAGTTCCAAAGAATTTGCACAAGTAACTCCAGTTAAAAGAAGACAAGTTGCATGCAGAGACCAACAAAAAAATCAGACAGCACATTATGTTCCAACTTGCGCTTTCTTTTCAAAACAAGAAACAACTGGACATATGGAAGTTGGCATATCTCTTCATTAAAATAGGAAAATTTGCAATATAGCAGTGATACTAGGTGGGCATCAAATAGGAAAATGCTCCAAAACAAGTAAGGCATCGTTCTAAGCATATAGTCCTAGATTAAAAATTGGACAAAGGTTGTAAAAAGGTGGAATCAAAGGGTGCTGAACATACTCGAGTAACATCAGGTCCTTTCTCAGGTTCAGCTCCAAGGGCCATGGCCTTCTCTTGCCTCCTCCTAGCAAGAGCAGCTTCCTTTTCTGCTGCTTCTTGGGCTGCCCTCGCTAGAGCTTCTTCTTCTTCTTTACGCTTTCCCTCAGCCTCTGCAGCCTCTCTTTCTAGTCTTTGCTGTTCCTCCATCCTTTCACGTTCCCTGGCCTGGTAATGTAAAGGCAGATTCACCATTAAATTATTCCAACGTTAGCAGAATATAAGGATACACTACCCCAAGTTGGTGTCTTCATCGACGCATTATGGAGCAGCAGACTAGTAACCAGCCGTAGGATCCTTTCATATATAGAGATGCCTAATCTTCTACTACCAAGTATCAGGTGATAGTATAAGGATGGGCATTGCCCATATAGTTAACAAATACCTGGTCAGCTTCAAGTGCAGCTCTGTAGGCAGCATCTTGTTCTTCACGTAAGCGTTGATTGTTCAGTCTCTCTTCAGCTTCAATCCTGGCAGCAACAAGTTGTGTAGCACATTCTTCAACAACTCGTTGAAGAATCGTTATCATCTCTTCAGGTGTTTTGGGACCTTCTACCTGCGGAATATGAAAACAAAAATCATTAGGGATACTGATCAACTCTAGATGGTAAGAGTATAAAATAATGACTGCATAATGTACATGCATGGTCAAACAGTGGAGGCCAATCATTAGTGACAGTTCAAGTAGCATAGACTAAAATAATATATCTCTAATGGTACTATCAGTAATTAGCTGAACAAAATTTCAAGATTTCACTAAAGACTAGAAACTACAGATGTGTGCATAGTGAAAGCCAGTGATCTATTCAGTAGTTAGCTGCTTTAAATCAAATTAGTTGGGGAAAAAATCTTATCAGGAAAAAAATTGCCTCATTGCTTTTCATATCATGATTAGTGAGCAGTACTTGGCAAAATTCGTTGGATTAAAACACAAAAATCTAATATATTCATAGAAAAATCATGTCAATGTATTTAGTGATCTAAGATACGTTGTGGGTGGGAAATGGGAAACGAGCAGTTGGGCTTGTTAAGAACCTTGTTTCCTTTTGTGGAACTGAACGGTTTCTGCATTGGAAATTGGTGGGTACAGCTCTAACCAAATTACTACCGAAGTCCTTGTCGATTGTTTTTTGATAGAACGGTAATTTAGCATGAAAACTACTGAAGAAAGTCCCATCCAAAACCCATAGCTGCCAATCAGGTAAATGGAAGTGAAAAACTAAGCCACTTGCCCAAACCTCACCTCTCAGCTAGTGCATTTTTTGTTCCCATTGGCCATTGAATTGTGTGATCATAGCTAAACATGTCATATGTTTAAAAAAGGTACTACAAAGGTTGCTTTAAATTAATGCATACCTAAGAAAATGGATAAAACATAAAGAGTTCTCTCACAGAGAAGGGAGCCAAAGATTTTATGGGATAAAACATAAAGAGTTCTCTCACAGAGAAGAGAGCCAAAGATTTTATGGTTGCTAACCCAAATAGAAAAGGCAACATTTACCTTAAGAAAGTTAACATAAGCACTCTTAAGCCATTGATTTAGTAATGATAGCACAGATACCCCCAAAATCAGTCATATTTCACTATCTTTCAAGAGGCCAAAACATTCTAATACCGTTCAATAAAAAGCACCGATTACTTAAGCATAACAGTGAACTAATATTGGTAATTAAGGCGGTCTTGTCCAAACTATATATAATATTTTCAGGGCAGCATGACTAAAACTGATAAGCACTAACCATTGCTGATCTAACTCTAACCAATCTATTTTTTCTGCACAAACTCTTAGAGTATCATTGATCTGCTAATCAAGACAATTCAGAAAGGCAAACTTATGAAATATAGCAGAATAATCCAAGATGAGAGTTCAAATCTATTGCTCAGAAGACATAGGTGACAGTCCAACATCATACCTGCTGCAATAGAACGATTCTCTGGTTCGTAGATGCCATGACCACAGCACAAAAAGGGAATCTCGAAGCATTGAGGCTGTTACTCATCTTGAACCCTTCAGTTCTTCTGATACTACCACCCCACGCTACAAAGTTTTCATCTATGAAGGCCGCAACAGGCTCCGCGCAGAGGCAGCTGCCACAGAAGGCAGGGGCATCCGGGTGATCAGGCGAGTGGAGATACACGAACAGAAGCTTGTACTCACGCTGCGCACGCTGCAAAGCATCGGCGAACCCCTCGGCGACGAAGCGTGGACCACGGCCGGCGACGAATTCGCGTTGGAACTCCGCGATGAAGTCAGCCGCCTCGGCAGCGGACGGCGGCAGCTCAAGCAGCCGGTCGCCGCCACCTCCCTGAGCCGCGAGTCCGAGGATCGAGAGGGAGCGCGACAGCACGCCACCGGCGACCCAGGCGCCAAGGCGGACGGTGCCGGCGATGAGTCCGACCCCGCCCGAGACAACGTAGAACGGGAGAGTGACCAGCTTCCAGGCGATCCCCGGCTGCTGCTGCTGATTCTGCTGCTGATGTGGCGGGGAGGGGGAATCGGCGGCCCCACAAACTCCGCGTCCGCCAGCGGGGCGGACTGGAACGGCTCGCGCGAGGAAGTGGAGGTTGAGGGGAGGGGGAGGACGGATTGGCGGTGATGGAGGATACGGCGACCTGCAGGTCCCAGTTGTGTGCGGCAAGGATCTCAGTGCAGAGGTCCGTGTCGGTGATGCCGGTGACGGCTTGGAAGTAGCTGACCTTATCGTCGACGGTCTCGGCCATGGCGGCCGGCAGCGGGCGGCGGCGGAGGACGGAGCTAGGGTTTGGGGATTGGGGAAGACGGCGGTGATGGCTGTGGTTGTTAGGAGGAAAAGGCGAGAAGGCAAGATGCGGTTGCGGAGCGAGGAAGGAGACGGGTCAGTGGTGACGTCTTCTCCTCTTCGTCTCGAGGTGGAGTCGATGGAGCGACTTACCGATTTTTTTATTATTATTAATTTGGTGACGGTTATGGATAACGAGCAGCGAAAAATTTTGAACGATTAAGAGCAATTTATCAAAAACATAAACTAGCATATGTACATAAATACATGCCGTTTCATAATAGTATGTTTTTCTTTTCGGATACGTCGTTTCTAAATAAGTTTTTTTTCTTTTCGGACCCGTCGTTTCTTAATATGGTTATGGCTCTAAACCACACTACTATTGGACTCCTACCATTGCACGACGGAATCGATTTGCGTAGGGAGAGGATGATTCTTTGGACCTGATGTCCTACCGATATTTGGCCACAGCGGCGCCTGAAGCAATCAGCATCGCGCACGGCCAGCGCAGGCCACGTAGATGCTGCGTGTTTGCAATGGACTCTTCGAGATTGTTCGTCGGAGATAAACAAACGTGAACATAATCTAACCCTGGAAATTTAAAAGCTACAGGCAAATTACTGAAAAAGTTGCGAATTCACTGAAAACACATCACACCACTAAAAAAGCACTCAAGTACAAGATGGACTGGGCGGGGGAGAGTTTCATCTCCTCCTCAAACTCTAAAAAAATAAATCACTCAAGAAAATTTGCCGTGCCAAGTAGCGTTTGCATATTTCATGTTGAAAACTAATAACGTACCAAAGTTTCGTACGAGGCAGATACAGCTCGACTTTAAGAAAAACGTGAAATATATTGGAACACAGAAATAGGACTAGTTAGCTCCCTTCACGCAAACAGAAGCATCGTAATCAGTCAGGTACCTTTTGTCAAGATTACTCATAATGGTATACAGTACATTTCTTCTTTAGCAAAACGGGATTTATACACAAAACAACTGCATTAGAAGGGCAAGATCGTCTTGTAGGATGCAGCTCCATAGTACATTCATATCCCTATAGCTCCTCGATAAGAACCTTGGATTGTGGGTTGCTCTTTCTACCAGCCGTTCGGCTCCCACTGCCCAATTCCTCGAGAGAAGCCTTGTGCACCTCAACAATGTGAGCTAAAGATGCCCAGGCCTCATTTGGCTGCTCATGGACCCAACATGTCATGAAGTATAGCTTCCTAGTTGCGGCACGAAGCCTTTGAGAGCTCTGCGCCTTCTCCACCTTGCCCACTTTGGCAGCTTTGAGCATACTCTCGCCAGCTTGAATGAGTCTACGGAAGTCACAGAGTGCACAGATAAGAGCGTTGTGTCCCAAGGACAGGAGGGTGACGATATCGTCCACTAGTCCAATGGCAAACCTGAAACCACCAGTGTGCCTATAAGCAGGGGAGCATGTCTCCTCTATGCAAGCCGTGAGTGCTTCAGGTACTGTTTCAGGTTTAGCATCCTCAGCCATGACTTTTGACATAGACATGGCAACACTGGAAGCACCAAAAGGATCAGAGGGCCAATCACCATTGTAGAGTCGAAGGGTGAAGCAGTAACTGTACAGAATATCAACCAAGTGGACAGCAAGCAGAGGAGATGGCTCCGCTTTTGTTAACTGTTTGAGCGATGGGAGAGGAGATTCTGGCCCTTCAGGGATTTCATTGATGCTAGGCTCTTGGTCAGTCATTGGATCTGGCACAGCAGTGTGTTCTGAGGTTACTTCTCTGATAAGCTGTCTTCCATCAGGGCTCAGGGAGATGAATCTAGACGATGGTTTTTTCCACCATGGTGTCCATGGCTCAATCATCTTGCTAAGTTCACCAGATGCCAGAGCTTGACGAAATCGTTTGATTTCATCATCAGAGAGGTCTTCAAGTTTTATCTCTTCCCCTGTATGGTCGAAAGAACAAAGAAATATCACACACGATGGGCATAACATTATTTCCTAGTTCTACGGACCTTCAACTCTGAAACTGTAAGGCCATAAACGAATGAGCATAATGAACAAAACATGGATAATGGTATGCTACATTTCTAAAACAAACTACAACAGAATCATGAAAAAGCAATGACCAGACGGAAGTATCAGCAACAAGAATATGACTGGTCACCATTTCCCAGCATTTTGGAGCTTAACTAATTATCTTTTATAGGAGGCTAGGCCACGAGGAGGCAAGCCAAACAAACTGGAGCACTGAACATAATTCTCACATGAAAAATTAGTCAGAAACCTACTTTCGGGTGCTCTTCCCAGATAGCTATTTATCTACATTTAGTTCCCTCTTTTTTTATAGTAATAGGTGGCCATTGTTGAATTTACAACTAAGTATTAATATGATGGCTAGATCCAATGGATCTATCAGAACTGTGATGGCTAAGAATGAATCTAAGCTTAAAGAACACATTGTAATGAACCTACCACAGTATAGTATTACCAAAAGTCACTGTATTGCCACATAGAACAGTAAGAGAAGTAAAAATAACATACCAGACATAACTTTTTGGATAAGCTCATCTGATAGCATTGAATCTGCGAACATCAAAAGTTAGGCGTTAAAATAAAATCTTTATCAATTTAGCATGTATACATGGCTGCCAAACAATCAAAAAGATACAATAGGGTTTATCAACAATTATTCAAAGGATGCATACAAAAAAAAATCAGAAGACAAGTCATTGTAGTTACTCCCATGGCCCATCAATTTTCTTTTGACAACATTTGGCCGTTTAGAAAAAAGGAACATGAACTGTAGTGTAAATTCTTTGTCCTAAGCATCATAAACAGAAACGTGGAGGTAGTATATCATTAGGCATTAGCTACAGCCAAGTAAATTAGGCATACCAAAGCATGATTGTAGCATCATGTGATAGAAAAACTGTACCATCTTTTGATTACTTCAGTACTCTCATTTACTGCCCATATGTATTTTCTTGAGAACAAAAATAAAGATTCACTTGGGACTTAGGAAAAGAAAACTTATGAACATACTCCTCCATTCTGCTTTTCTTGTCGTTAGGAAAAGCCAGCTAGTGCAAATTTAAACTAGCTGCCTCATCCTCACAACAAGAAAAACGCCAACGGATGGAGGAGTAGGTGATGACACAAGAAATTGAGCAACTTCTAACAATGAAGCAATGACAATAACCAATTTTTATATGTTTTAAGCGTAAAAGTAGACAACTAAGGAGTAACAAACAAACAAACAAAAACAAGTTCACAAGGCTTGGGAGATTTTTAACAGAGCTTCAATTTGGCAACATAAAAAATATAACTTCAAGATTGCTTTGTTATATCTAGGGTGGCACATTGAAGCAACACTTGACAACAGAAATTATTTCAGAAGAAAAGGCAAGATGCATTACATATAAAAAGGGTCAACCTGTAAAATCTGCCATAACAGTGACCAGAATAGAAATGAAAAAAAAAACTATACGCACTTAGGATAAACAAACATTATAATATAGATATAGAATTGGCACATTGCACACAAAACTTACCATCTGAGTCCATCTCTTCTTCCAAGTGAAGCCGTTTGAGGATATCCAGCATCTTCTTCTTTGATTCATCTTCAGGCTGCATCTGCTTAAGCTCATCTATAACATTCTCACGCATGAAAGTTTCAGTGCATTGAACACTATGCCCCTGCCAAAGAAGAATCAAGAATACTATTAGAAGCAATACCAAGCAAAAAGGGACTTCAGTAATCAGTAGGATACTGAATGTGAACTCCATGCAATCTTCTTTGCCATCTAAATGCTTAGAAAAGACGCACACAATAGAAACTTAATATGAACACAAAAGGATGACTCAGTCTTGAAGAGTGAGCAGAATAGTCCATTATAATACCACACAGAGAGTTTGCACAATAGTAGGGCGTGTGTTTGCACATGAATAAACAAGTATTTTCTAACAAAAGCTAGATAAAAATGTCTTAAGCAGGTATATTGATCTTTTCAGGCCTCCAGAAAGAGGTTAAATAAATGTCAGCTTCGATGAACTCTAACAACTACAACTCACTGTAACTTGAAATGTTCAATGTGTTCTTCCCTCGATACCAAATGAAGGTATTTATCAAAATTATATATGAGTTATTAACAAAATAGAGGAGCATGGAATCTATGAAGTGTATACTTCAAGTCGCTCAATTATTTGGCCCCCTTCAATCTAATGTTGATTTGATCCAGCAAAGCAATCAGTAACGCAACATTGTATCATGGAACTGTGTCAACCAACAAAACTAGGAAATCTTCAATATCCTAGTAAGCATAGAGATGCACTATGTCACTGTTGTCATACTGACCCTTGGTTAGTGGAGCACCAAATAAGCACACAAAAGCTAAACGATTCCACCTGTTTAGTGTAATTTGCAGGAAACCGTAGTAAAAAATTTATAGAAGGTTACATGATTAAACACGGGAATCAGAGCCTGCTTTTTTTCCAAAAGCTTACAAAGTGCAAACTCACTCCAGCAATTTGACAAACACCTTGTGGGCACTGGCACAAAACGACCCGAAATTCAAAGCAACATGAGTGCCCTGAACGCGATTGAACAATCTCAAGACACAAGAAACGCGAAAAAAAACATCACACAAGAGCCAGGCCTCACCTTGTAGCACGGGAGAGAGCAGTAGCGGGTGTTACAGCGGGGGCAGGTGTACTGCGCGAACTGCTTCTGGCACCTGCGAATACACGGCCCGCTACGGTGTGAGTACCCGCATCAGAAGAAGAGAGTAACCAATGCAATAGGAGAAGGTCTGAGACTTACACGCGGCAGATGACTCTGGTCTCGGCGAAGGAGGAGGAAGACGACGACGACGCGGAGGAGGCCGAGGTGGCCTCTTGCTCGGAGATCAGGACGTCCCTCTCCATCGTGGCAGCGCGGTAGGTGTCTGCTCGTACAGAGTACTTTCCACTCCCTCCCGGCAGCCCGAGTCGCCCCGTGTGGCTTCTTCCCGGCGTGCGGCGCGGCGCGGGTTGCCGAGCTTTCTCGACGCTGGAGGAAGCCAGGATGGCACGCTAGAGAGCTCGGTGGAAGGAGAAGGAAGTGGGCTAACTGGGTTTTAGTTTCCAGAACGGTCAGCCCAGTATGGTTTTCGCGAGCAGGCCGGAGGAAAATGGCTAAATGGGCTGGACAACTAGTAAGTGTACTACAGGTAATGCTGGCCATTTGGGCCGTGTTTTTGGGCCGCCCGGAAGCCCGCAAAAAAAGCATGGCCCAAGCACGGCACGGCCCGAAATAATTTCGGGCCGGGCCGGCACGGCCCGAGGTGTCGTGCCGTGCTTGGGCCGATGGGGTGGCTCGACGGGCGGCACGGGCACGGCCTGTTTAGGCCTTGGCCCGGTAAAGCACGAAAATGGCCTATTTAGGCACGGCACGAAAAGAACTTATTTAAAATATATATGGTTTCTATACAAACATCAACCTATCAATGGCTTGGTAGTAAGTCTCTCTTCTAGAAACTAGAAGACCCAAGTTTGAATTCCATTAAAACTCCATATTTCACCACCATTTTTGCTCCATTTAAACGTTAATGGATCGGCGTGCCTAACGGGCCGGCCCAGCACAGCTGTGTAATTCGTGCTCACGGCACGACCCGAAATGAATTCCGTGCCGTGCCGGCCCGAAAAGAAACGGGCCGTGCCTTGGTGTGCTCTGGCCGGGTCGTGCCGGGTGGCCCGTTTGGACGAGTATAGACTACAGGTCTAATTGGATCGTTCAATTTATGTACGACTGAGATATATAAGTAATATTTTTGAGCCCATGTGTTATCATAATTTTATAATTGGATGCTGGTTAGACAAATTAGATTTGATCTATAGCACTACTCTTAAATTTTTCTAGATGTCAATTTAAAATGGTTTATTCAAAAACTTATTTAACTTTTTATAAAGCAGACAACAAATGATCGACCCGACCGAAATAGGCCACTGTTGTTACTGGGTCGGAAAGCATGACTCACCGTCGCGCCACCCATCTTATAATAAGTTCTTAACGGCGAACGTGTGCGAGCGAAGGACAGGAGCGTCGCAGAAGCAGGCGTGTTTCGTGTACTGCGTACTGTTCCACGCACCGCACATCCTGGTCGAACCACCACTCGCCGTGCAACGGCGACGTAAACTGCCCCAGACCACAGTGGAATGGAACGGAGGACGGGTGTGATGTGCGGTGCCGGTGCCGCGGTGCGTAATAAACAAGAAAGCTTTCAACGCGTAGCTGTCTCACAACAATGCTTCTCAGAAGCGTGTGTGGACAAGCTTTGCTTAACGAGGTTGTAATGAGAGCAGTGCATGTTTATATCTCAACAGGCTCCAGCCCGTGTCTCCCCGCTCTCCTGTCAGAAACAGAAAATAAATAACGCTTCTGGGATTCTTCTCTCTTTTTTTGCGACGTATCGCTCCTGGGATTCATGTGCAGGCATTTCCAGCCTGTTAATGTTTGTAGGGCTATATCGAATCTGCTTGACTTTGGACTTGGAGCGTGTTCGATCTTCAGAGTGACGGTGCACTTCGGTTAGAAGATCTTCAGAGCGACGGTGCGGTGCGCAGGTGGGGCCACCGATCCTGGAAGAAAAGACGGGCCACCCGACCCCACCCCAGGAGAAGCTGGCCAGGACTGGTGAATCGGTGATACGAGATCTCTCGCTCGTCACCGTCTCCCGCCGCATCAGAGCCAGTGACACAGCGGAACCGGGCTGCGATGCCTGAAGCGGCGGCAGAGGCGGGGCGGCAGCAGCCGACGGCGTCCGAGCGGCGGCGCATGTACCGCGACCTGGCGCTGTCGCTGCGGTGCGGCCTCCGCGACGCGGCCGCGGGCTTCTCGTTCCTACGCCTGCGCGGCCTCCGCGCGCTCCTCCGCGCCCTCCGCTCCGCCGACGCGCGCATCTTCCGCGACTCGCAGGCCATCCGTGACCTCCAAGGTTAATTTACATCAGCACGCGTCTGTGTTTGTTTTGTTCTCGTCGATCCACTCTCCCCTCCACTTTACCATATCACGCACGGGAATGGAGTTCAAAAAAAAAGAAAAAATCACGGGAATGGAATGTGCGGGGTGCAGTGGTGCCGGTGCTGTTCGAGCACAGCCTGCGCAAGGCGAACGACGACGCGGTGGTGACGGTGGGCCAGGTGCTGGGCATCGAGCCCGCCAGGCTCCGGAGCCCCGCCACGGACTCCGAGCTCGCGCTCGCGCTCAGGGTGATCGAGGGCTGCTGCCTCCTCTGCTCCGACTGCGCCGCCGCCGCGCACCGGTACAATGCCGTGAAGGTACGGCCCTTGCAACGGTGCATTTTTCGTTTATTAGCTTCCATGGCTGTTTCTCTGAGACACGGCGCTGTTCGTCTGGTGTGCCATTACTATTAGTTGGGACATTCTCATCGCATAGGTGAGTACTAGTACAAAGGCCAACAGTAGAGCAAGCACGGAGCTTCTGTTTTGGGGTTAGGTTCAGTTATTATGGTACTCCCGTCCCGGCATTTTTTCCTCAGAGCTTGAGTGAACGATAGGACAGTCCTGAAATGTTGGGCCACAGGCATCGTGGTCCTCAGAGCTTGGAAGCGTTCAGTTAAAGTTTACTGAGGGGCTGTTTGTGGCAGGGTTTGAAATCCCGACCGGTTTCCGCGATTTCCGGAGATCCGGTCCGGGCCGGTTTCACCAGGAGACCGGGATCCCGGATTTGAATTTTGAATTTTTTGAAAATTTAAAAGAATTTGATATGAAAATATGAAAAAAAACTAGATAAAAAATCATGATTTATGGTGAAATCCAATCATAAAAATGATGATGTTTTGACTTATGAGAAAAATGAAGTAAGATACAAGTTAAGAAAGAAATAAAAAAAATCTTATTTGGTATTGAGTTCATATTTATCTATCATAGTTTGTATTTGTCAGGAAGTATTAGTTGTGGACTTCATCTAGGTCTTTATCATGCATTTGTGATGGATGAATATTTTATGTGTCATGAATATGAGTAGAAATATTATGAAACTGTTATGCCAATTTTTTAGATTAATTCCACGCCTTTTTTCATGTTTTAACCTCTTCTCAAATTTTACAAATCAGTCACCGGGATCCCGGTAATCCCGTCCGGAATCCCGGTAATCCCGGTCGGGATCCCGGTCCATCCCATCTGGACTGCCAAAACGGAGTTCGTCCGGATTCCGGACCGGGATTACCGGTTTCGCGAAAACCGACGTCCCGGTCTCGACCGGGATTACCGGGAGAAACGGGAATGTAAACCTTGGTTTGTGGTATATGCAGAAAAATCATATTCTTTGCAGTAACATTAGAACTGGTTTTTGGATTCTTTCAAAACCGCGAAGCTCTTCTTGTTATGTTCATCTCATTCTTATTGTAACTTACCCAGGTAATTCTGAATATACTGATGACTCGGGGTATCCTTGAACAAAAAGCATGCTTGGACACCCTTTTAGCATTGCTGGTGGGTTGTTCAGAGAACTTGACGGTATGTCCTCATGCCTATGAAACACGCACGCCGTCCATATTCAGAGAACAAAAACAAAAAAACATGTTTGGACACTCTTGCTTCAGTTTGTGTACTGAATTCTTTCCTGCCTAGAGTTCTCTGATCTCTCATTGGGTCTCTCTGTAGGACTTCAAAGAACAAGAGGGGCTACATAAAATTGCTTGCATTGTAAAGGACACAAATAGCGATGGCCATATAAGGTCTGTCCATATTCTCAAAGTCCTCCTCATCACCGACACCACTGGGACTACTTTGTTGTCACTATAAAGTAGTAGTCACTGAATTTCATTTTCCTTTTAGGCTAAAATGTGCAGAGTTTCTACTTCTTTATCCTGGAAGCACAAGAGATGGTTGCGGTGCAGCCTCAAAGTCTGATGTGCAAGATGATCTCGTACTACTCTTTGGAGAGAGATGCTCAACCTTTATCTGCTCGAGTAACCTTTTCAATTCAACTCTGGATCCACATGTGAGGCAATCTGACCTAAGCTTTCTTGCAGAGCATGTGTTGGATTGCATGAAACCATATTGAAGAGAAGCATGATATGCTAGTCCTCTACACACATGCAGTAATTCAGTGACTTAGTGTAATGGCGTCTGGACACTCCATAAGTTTAACTATGTTCCTATTAATCTCGGCAATTCAACAGTGTGTTTGGCAACATCATTTCCTTCTGATAGGATGTGATATCACCTCCATTGGGAACTTATCTAAGGTAAAACTATTGTACAGATTACGAACTGAAAGGGGAAAAAATATTTATCAGCAAATTTGTACTGTTGATTCCTCCTCTTTTTTCTGTAATGTTGTAATAACCTTTTATATACTAGTGTAGTGCCCGTGCGTTGCTACGGGCGTGAACTCATGTATATATATAGAAGAAGTTTTGAGTCATATCTATGTAGCTTTTTTTGTTTAAATCATTAAGCTGAATTGTCTTGTAACATTCAAACAAAAAATATTTCAAAAATATTTTTAGAGTCATTTTTCCACAATTTATCTTTTTGGCTTGTGTAAGAATTGTATTAAATCTTTACTTGAAAAGGTGTTGTTCTTGAAATTTTGTACCCAAGATTATTTTGCACAAGCTGTTCAAACACAAGTGAGAAACTGACATACGTGCGACCTACCGTAGCGGGGGACTGGGGAGTGGCACAAGATACCGTGGTTTAAAAATAAAAATTAAAGACACCACAAAATTAAAGACACCACACCGGTTCATCCAGCATCAGTAGGACAGTAGAGGGGTAGTGTGAAGTCCTTGGACACCCTTTTTCTCTCTCATTCCTCCCCATTATTCTTCCAGCGGGTGTGGAGGTGGGCGTTGGAGCAGGAGCCGTTTCCGCCATGTAGATGAGCCAAGCTGCTCTGCCACCTCTGCTTCTTTCACCTGATGGCTCCCATCTTCCAGGTATGATCTGAATGCCATAAGTTTCTGATTGCTGCATCCACCAGATCCATCCGCTTTGTCGTTCTGGATTCCCCCAAATTTGATATTTTGCAGTGCGAGATCGGCCACATGTCTTGCTCTGTTTCCTTAGAGTTGCAGCATCTGAAGAACAACCTACCTGATGAAGTGGAAGTCGTCCGCGTCGATGAGAGATTTTCCGCCTTGGGAAACTGCATTGCCTACAACTACCATGTTGCTGTCACGCACCCTGACCTGGACAGTAATGATTAATTGTTTTGTGACATCTGTTGCATGTTTATATTATTTACTGTGAAAGTATAGTAAATAAGTTTATAAAGCTCCTTTAATCTTAAATTAATGTTATATGGAAGCGATGCTTCTCAAGTACACTGAAGTAGACACCTGACACTGAAGTAGAATCTAATTTTTCTACCAGTAGACTCTATGTCCTACAATTGAATATGAGCGATGGTTTTCAAGTACACTGAAGTAGACACCTTACACTGAAGTAGAATCTAATATTCCTAGCAGTAGACTCTATGTCCTACAAGTGAATATGACAGTATTTATTTTTCAAATCTTCTTTCCTTTGATGCTTGAGAGGTAGGCTTTCATGTCTTCAGGTAGTAGTAGTTCTCTTGCCTCGTTTCCATCAAATGATAATATGTCCACCAGTAATTGTCTCCGTAGCGATTGACCGTTCTGCACATAAATTTATTCAATTTTTTTAGATGCGATGCCGTGATTTAAATGCGCATAGATAACTGAAATATCATTTTAGCTTACCTCTGTTACCATTACATGGTTGTCTTTTTGGTTCCACAAAGACATTGCTGAAAGTACTTGGTGTCCTGATATTTCTCTGCAAAACAGTTTTTTTTCGAAATTAAAATTGTGATACTTTGAGTTGTATTTTCAGTGAATTAATGTTGTCGTTGTAAATAAGATGGTACCTGTTTCTTGTCTGCATTCCCTTGTCCATTATCTCTGTTTCTCAATGTTCCCAGCCAAGTATTGGAGCTTCTTGCAGTTCTTTTACGGCTAGTTGATAGTATGGGAACAATATGTTTAAATTTTTCGCGAACCTCTTGTAGTCATGTTTGGTACTCCACTGAGGAATTGGGTTTGGGTCCAACATGAGGATCTTTCTCTCTTCATGTCGTATTATGAAAAGGTAGTAGTTCCCGAATTTCTCTAGTGGAATGTAGATCTGAAAATGTATGTGTGAATCAGTAATTTTAGAGTATATTTATAGAGTAATATTAATGTTAGTATTTATTACCGATTTGCATATGAAGATGCTACTTTCCATCTGATGCATGCATCTGAATGTATTTGTCATCTTTTGTACATCCGGTTTCTTTCTGATTCCTATTGGTTTTCAGAAATCGCACGTCTCCTGGTAGGTAATAGAGCAATTAGTAGATAAAATTGTCTTCTTGAATATAAGTATATTTAATAGGGATGTTTCGTAGGAAATAGAGCAATTAGTAGATAAAATTGTCTTCTTGAATATAAGTATATTTAATAGGGATGTTTGCTCACGTTGAAAGTTAGGTCCATAAAATGGTTTTCCCTCTTTCCTTGTATTGTTTTTGCCTTCTGCTTCTTGTTGTGTTCTATCATCCTCACTCCCATGTTGAAAAGTTTGCTTGATATTGGCCCATTCATATTCGAAGAATCAATCAGCTCTTTCAAACTTAGCTTGATTTGGTATGGTTTGAAGCTCAGAGCCCACATTGTCCTGCAAAAGAGTTTCAACAAGATCTGACTTTATATCATTGTGTACAGGCATGTCTTGTTCTTCATCATCTACAAATAATAAGATATATATATTGGTAAAAAAAACAACAAAACATGATTTGACTGAAACTATTCCTAAACACAACATATGATTAACACCAACCTTCATACGCCCATGTGTCGTCCGCTTCTCCATTAGAGTCTGACTCATAAGATGCCAGTCGTGGTGCTGATTCTTTATTTTCAGAGCATACAATGTATACAATATAAATAAAAGATATAAGAACATAGATTGTATAAAATGTATCATGAATAAAAGACAAAATAAATAAATATCTTGGTCATAATTGCTCACCTTGGTCATCATCAGATGTATCCTGTTGAGATGACCTCATGCTGCATAGCTCTTGGAATAGTTCATTACGTGGATTTCACAAAGCTGTCCTTTCACTGCTTGCGACGTTACGCTGCCGTTTTTTGTTTGTTTTATCGACATCTCCTACTATGTCAGTAGGTTCATTAGCCAGGGATTTTGTAGGTAGATGGAAAGGCCTCCACGTAGGCTGAAAGATTGATTCATCTTTCATGGCTTCTTCAAGAGCAGCCTTACGTTTCTCCGGAAACTCAACCTCAGGTACCTAATCTGGATTCTCCATTGCAATCGACTCTGGACAAATAGCTTCTTTGTTCTTCTTGATTCGCATAATTTTTTCCTTGATTCAAGAGTATTTTGTTTTTCTCTTCTTATACTTCGTTGTTCATTGGAAATATTATTATAATGGGAACGTGCCCTGCGATGAGCTGAGACCTTTTTCACTGACTGCGTCTGAACTACAATATCATTTGTTGCATATCAATGATATTAGTTTTCCTCGCAGCATTTTTAAACTGTAAATGCATAAAAAATAATTTCAACCACAAGAATGTTGACCTTGATTTTTTCCTTCCATTGGCAAAACACCCTCTCTTGGAGACCTTTCTCCTGGTGTATGCAATGGTATTTCATGAGGAGTAAATACTGCTGAAAGTAGAAAAACCACAAAGAGCACACATTAGAGTCAACAAAGAAATCTGTAATGACTTCAATAAATATAGAAAATAAAGTTCAACCATACTGATCATTTCAATGTCATGATAACCATACATTTTCTCACACGAAAAGCATGGTATCTGGATGACTACTGATATTAGTATAGCAAGTTACAAATGTCTCAGTTGTGATTAATTTTCCTATTTAGCTAGTTATCCTTATTATCGTTTTGTATGTCAAATACAGGGCTGAAAACGACAATCTTGGTGTGCAATTACTGTAAGACCAAGGCTGGATGACTATTGATATTAGTATAGCAAGTTACAAATGTCTCACTTAGTTGTGATTAATTTTCCTATTTAGCCAATTATCCTTATTATCGTTTTGTATGTCAAATACAGGGCTGAAAACGACAATCTTGGTGTGCAATTACTGTAAGACCAAGGCTGATTATTTTGTGGCTTCAAGACAAAAACATACAAATTGAATTTCATGGAAAGCCCTCATGGAATATAAAGGTTAGTTTACAAATTTTCATCCTCATATTGCCTTGCAATCAGATACAAAATTTCTCTTATGGAATATAAAAGGTTAGTTTACCAATTTTCATTCTCACATTGCCTTGCATTCAGATTCAAAATTTCTATCCAAAAGTCATTTATGTTGTTGTTTAGATGAAAAAAGGTGGGAGATTACAGGCTTACTAAAATCATTAGGTCCTCTCAATGCTTGAATGCTATTTAGATTGCACAACTCCTGGCCTAAACCTGTTCATGTAAAGATGGTAGAAAATGAAAAATATAATAAAATAGGAACAAAATTCAAAAACTATATCAGTACATAGGTAGATAGATTTTGTTCTTGCCTTCATTGCTATTTTGTGTTTTGTTCAGACCTTCAAACAACTCTGCCACTGTTGCATTTCTTTTCTTTTTCACCACCGGATTTTTCTAGCGTAGTTTGCTCTATCCCTTATCCGTCTAGCTTCTTGTTTTTCCTCCTTTGTTTTTTTTTGTTCTTGTCACATTAATAACCATGCTTCTAAACAGGCAAGAGGAGTTTGTTGACCCTGGAAGATGAACAATGTTCACAGATGTAGTAGTGGCAATGTGCTTTCGATTTTCGTCTGCAGAAGAAATCTTCTTCAGTTTGAAGCAGCAATTTGCAACGGCCCTCAAGCTGAACTTGGCTGGAACTTGAAGAGACAGGAGGCTACTGTTTTCGCAGCCCTCAAGGTGAACTTGGCTGGAAATTGGAGAGACAGGAGGCCACTGTATTCGCAGTTGCTATCAAAGAAGAGTGGCCGGAAGTTTTCTGGGTTCAAAAGTCAATGACGTTGATGACGAAAGAGTATTTGAATCCAGCTCACAGCATTGAGAAGCGATTGTTCGATAAGAGCAGGCCGAGCGGAGAAGACCCAAGGCAAGTGCATCGGAGGGGCAGCCGGCGACACGGCGCAATGGAGCGTGGATCGGTGCGGGGCATAAACGGCTGAAGTTGCCTGCTGTAAATACACGGTGGATTTTTTCCTTCATGAGTCCTCTTCAGATTCAGATGCGGGAGTCCAGGTACAAGTCCACTTCCGCATCTTTCTTTCTTTTCCGTTTCTTTCAGGAGTCCGTTTCTTCCGCATCTTTCTATCTTTCCCGATTCTTTCTTTGTTTTCTCTCGTAGATACATTTCTTTCGGGAGTACGTTTCTTCTGCATGGGCCTCATGCCGTTTCAGTTGGGCCTGCTAGGAATGTAACTTGCACGTATCCTTCTCTGCCTCGATCTTTCTTTCTTTTCCGAATCTTTCTTTGTTTTCTCTCGTAGATATAAACGACGACGGGACGACGGGTTTTTGGTGGGGGTCGTAGACGACCTCACCAAAATTTTTAGATTGGGTATAGATTCAACAGGGTACGTCTCTTTTGTTTCCTAAAAAAAACAATTATACTTGCTTGTGTGCAAAATGTACATTCTAGCTTATTTTATTATTTTGTTTTCATACAAAGTTATTTGGCGTGACTAGCTTTGGATTATAAGTAGTTTCGTGACTAAGGCTGCCCAAGCCTCACCGGATTCATCGGCGCCTAAGGAGCAAGGAACAGTGGAACACCAAGAGAATTCGAGGAGAAATTTATTCTACCACCCATGGCGCAGAACGATCGCAGTTTGAAATCCGGGCCGAGCATACACATACGCCGACATGCTGCTTGGGCTGGCTAGGCCCAATCGGCACTTGGTGCCAAAAGAAGAGCCCAGCCAAACGCAGGAAGCACGATCGATATGTTGCTGCTGTAGATTGTTAGCGGTCGGCAGCGGCGGTGAGGAGACCTGTTCTGCAAACAGACGAGAGTAGGAGGCTAGTCCAGCTTGGGGCTCCTTCGGATTCTCCATCTCTATCATACATGAAGATAATACGAAAAAGAAAATAGATAATTAAGAAAGCCATCAAGCTCCAATTAAAACTCCATTTAGATCGGAAGGTTTAGCGTATACCAATGAATGGCAGGGATAGGTCGAGTTTAGGAAGGCAAGATCTGGATTATGGGGGTTTGGTTTGGATATATTGGGATTCGGGAATTTAACGGTAGAAGAATCGGTGAAAATAGGGTTTCGATGGTGGAGGTGGGAGATTAAGGGGGATAAGAAGGGGAATTACTATGATGGGATGAGGTTATGGTGGTTGGCAAAAGATTCCTCGTGTCGGGACGGTCGCGTGAGCGAAAGAATCGCCGAATCGGAGGTCCGGATCAAAAGATATGAAGTCCGGAAGCTCCGGGAACCTTTCTATAATTACTTTTAAGATCACAATGACCTATCCGTAATTACGTAAAAGTTTGAAGGGATCTTTTTAAAATGTCGGAGACCTAAAAGATAATGCCTAAAAAGTTCGGGGGTCTTTTGTAAAAATCCGAGTCCTAAACATAATACGAGAATAAGGACAGGAGCTTAAATGCAAAAATGCTTTTGCTAGGGATTTTCTAGAATTTTCTGGAATTATTTTTATGTGGAAAATCCATGGACCGGGTCTATGGGGGTGGTTCATGGGTTTATGATGGACCGAAGGGCTAGAGTGTAAATGCGCATAACTATTATAGGAGGTGTGTTGATTTGTAAAGAAGACAGGGGGTATCTTGTTAAATGGATTTTTCTCACGTGTACGGAAGGTTGCGCCTTCTTCTACCTCTAGCTGCATGCCATGGATGGCCATGAAGGTCGCGCCCGCGGGGAGGAGAGGGGGAAGGCGGGCCGGGAAGGTGGGGAATCATTGGAGGGGGACGACGCGCATCCGTCCGGAGTGGAAGGAGAAGGGGAGGTGGCCGGGATGCGACGTATTTTGGAGGAAGGCCATGGCCATGGAGCTCGAGAGAAAATAAGGAAAACTCCGATTGCGGGCAGCTCGGTGTGAGAGAGAGGGTGGCGTTTGCGCCGGTGCGAAGAGAGAGCGAGGTGTGTCCCTTTTATAGGCACGGAGCGACGGGAGGAGCACGAAAGCATCTCCGGGACAAGAGCTCGCCTCCAATAGTGCTCTGTTCATGAGTTCGTCCGGGAGCGAGCCATGGAGTCCGATACGGCGAGGCTTGGGGGAGGTTGCTTGGCCGGGAGACACGCTTGTCCGGGAGCGTCACGAGGTTGTGGAATGTGTGGAGGAGGTGGACAAGTGTGGAGCATTTCTGGCTGGAGGAGGAAGACGTTGTCCTGTGTGGAGAGGAAGACGACGGCGACACCGTGCGCATGGCCGCACGCCGGGGATGGGCTGTGCCTACCGGTTGGGCCACGCCTGCCGCGTGGGCCGCGGCTCCGGGTGGGCCGCGCCCTGGTGGGCTGAATGGAGGAGGGGAAGGCTGTGGTGGGCCAAGGGGGATAGAAAAGGAAAAAAATGGGTGGGCCGGAGAAAGAAGGGAGGAGGAGTCGGCCTAGGAAGGAGAAAATTGTTTATTCCTTTTTTAGATTTTTTTGTTGCGAATGAATTTTGGAGTTTTAAAAATTGGAGCAACACTCATAAACAATTTTAAAATTAAAAGAATTTAATAAGCAATCACTTCTCAAGATTATTTTGATAATTTTAAAAAGTTTCAATTTTTTCTTCCCTAGTTTACTTAATTGCGAAGTTTTGTTTCCGAAAATCTATGAATCGAAAAATAAATTTTAAAAATAAATAAATTATCATGAATTTTGAATTTTAATTTAAATTTTAAAATTTCGGGGTGTTACACGCCCATACAAGGATGTGTGGTGTGTATGTAAGACCAAGAGAGGTATACGCACAAGAACCAGGTCCTCAAGCTGCCGGGACGAGTCACCAATCCCTCTGCTCAAACCACAGTCTCAACAACAACAACTATCACCACACGAGAGATTCTATAACCCAAATTCCCTACTCACGGTGCCCGCAACGGACATCATCCAAGTGAGAACTCTCCAAAAGTTCCCCAACACCTAATCACCTACACTCGCCCCGCAAATCACCTAGTGGGTTGCTAATACGAAACACAACAGCTAAGAAGCACCTACAATTTATTTTACACAAAAATATGTATATCTTCATGTGGGGTTCAATTAAACATCTAAGCAATTCTAAGCATGCAAGCGGTAATAGTAGAGCATCCTATGGCAAAGAGTGGCAAGGTAACATGATATGGCATATGTCGGTGTGTGAGTACACCTCCAAATGGGGGCCAGTCAAGGCTCCCTTGGGATAGGCTCGGGGAAGAACGGATCCGCTCGCGCGTTAGCGTGGATGATTCAAGTGAGTAAGAACACCGAGAGTTATCCGAGGTTCGGACCGCAAGATGCGTAACACCCTACGTCTGCTTGTGTGTGTATTCGAAAAAGAAGAAGCCTCTATTACATGGGGGTACCCCTCCTTTTATTGGGCCGGGAGGGAGTACTTGTACAAGTACCGGAGAGGTACCCGGGCACCGGTGGGGGTCCGGTCCCTCCTGGAACATTCCGACACGATCCCGACACAAATCCGTTGCGGTCTCTGTCCCTTGGTTCGCGTTCCCAATCTCTCCCTTCTCATTGGCCGAGAACCCTCCTCGCCACTGTAGCCGCGTGGCTTCCCGAGACGCGGCGTACGGGGAAGACGCGCGCACGTCTGTCGGGCTGCGGCGTCGCCACGAGCACTCGAGTGCCGCATTAACTCCGGGTGGTTGGGTCGCCGGAGGAAACTACCGCGAAGCTTCGTTCTCCCTCCGGCGCTCCCGCTCCTCCGGCTTTCGCGGACTCGTGGACTTCGTGGCTTCGTGGACTCCGTGGCTTCGTGGACTTCCCCGCCCTGCGGCCTTCGTCTTCGTTCGTGGGCCGAAGCGGCCCACGCGCGGTTAGGGGGACCCCGATCCCCCTACACCGACAGGAGCCCCGGCCCGGTCGGCCGACCCGCGGGGTCGGAGCGAGGATTGGGGCCACCCGCCGGTGCCGGCGCCGTTTGGGTTGTTCCGGGCGTAGCTCTCGAAGGAATCGAAGCCGCTTGGGCTGCGGGGCACGATCGCCCGAGGCGTCGCGTCGCTTTGGTTCGCGTGTGGTGGGCCGGCCGGCGTCCGCGCTCAAGTAGGGGGATGGCCGGTTGCCCACGGCACGTTTTCCACTTCGCCCTTCGCCTTCCGTCTTCTCAACTTCCTTCTTGCCGCCGCGCTCCCTTCGCCTTCTCCTCCGCCGATCCGCGCCGCCGCTTTCGTCGCCGTCGCCGCCTGTCGTCAAGATGGTCCGCGGAAGGTCCTCCCCCGCCGCGGCGGTTCACGCGCGCGCTCGCCGTCGGCGGATGCCCCGCCAACGGCGCGGTTGCCCGACGCCAAGGTCGACATGTCGCGGCTTTCGCCCTTCCTGCCGGTGGACGGTGATGGGGCGATTCGCGTTGGGGGCCTTTGCCGCCGCCGACCGGAGGGTCGGAGATCCTCCACTTCGTATCCTTCGTCATCGCCGGCGCCGTTCCCCCGCCTTCTCCGACTTCTTCCTGGAGGTGCTCCGGGAGTATGGGATCCGCATGGCGCACCTCACGCCGAACGCGGTCGCGGCGCCGGCCGTGTTCGCCCATTTGTGCGAAGGATTCGTGGGGGTGCGGCCGTGCTTCCCCATATTCCAACGCTACTTCAAGATGTCGCTCACCAACGCCTCGGAAGTGATCGAATGCGTCCGGCCGACGGCCGGCCCGACGACGGGTACATAGAGTACTCGCCCGAGCAACAAGGTGGAGGCGTGGAAGAGGGCCCGGTTCGTGGTGCCGTACGAAAAGGACCTTCGTCGCCTCCGCGTCCCGCCGGTCCCGGCCCAACATTTGGCCGTCCGGGACGCCGTGCCCCGCCTTCCCGAGGGCATGATGCCGGTGGTCAACCGGATCGCGGCGCTCGCCGCGGGCTGGTCCGACTTCGCGCGGGGTGGTGCACGACTTCCTCGAGCGCAACATCGCGCCCCTTCGCCGGAGGTCGGTCCCGTCGTGGATGTGCCGGGACTTCAACTTCGCCGGCCGCACTCGCACGGGGCGGGCTCGGACCTGCCCGAGACCGCGAAGCGATACGCCTACTCCACGGCGACCAGGAAGAAGTGGCCCGCCTCCTTCGCGTGCCGGAAGGTGCCGGGCCCCTTCATCGATCGGCGAACAAGCGCGCCGTCCCGGACGAGCATGTCCCGGCGGGGCCGCTCGGGTATCTTGACCCGATCCCGGCTCCCGCCCTGGTCTCCGGGTACCGGGGTTGCACCTTCTTCCGGCCGGGTGCGACGGCCGCCCACGGGGCGCCTCCGAAGCTCCGGGTGGTAGCCCCGGCGGCTGCGAGGCCTGCTCCGGCGCGCGGGACAAGGGCAAAGGCAAAAGGTCTCCGTCGCCCTCCTCCTCCGACTCCTCGGGCCCGCCTGTCTTCCACGAAGCGGGCCCGGCAGGCTCGCCGGCGCCGGTGACGGGGGCCGCTCCACGGGAGAAGTCCCTGCGGCCGCACCGGTGCAAGCGGCCGGGTGGACGCGCGACGAGTAGGAAGCTTTCCTCTCTTTTTACTTAAGCTGCATGCCCGGTGTGCTGTACTTCGTCCCATCGTAGGGCGATGGTTGCGAAATGTGTTCGATTTGCGTTGTTTGCGGGATCGTCCGGATCGAAGCGGACCGGACCTGGTCCCTTTGGACCCCAAGGCGGCCGGTGCGGCTCCGGCGGCCGGAGCGGAGGACGGCGCGGGAGGGGCAACGAGTGCCCTTGAAGGGGTGGCTGCTGGTGCCCCGAAGAAGAGGTCGCGAGACGATCCTGCGGAGGTGGTCGCAGGCGCCGCCGGAGAGGAGGCCGCGGGCACTCCCGAGGGGTGGCCGTCGGTGTCGCCGAAGAAGAGGCCGCGGGTGCCCTGGCCGGCGAGGAGGCTGCGGGCGCCCTGCCGGGGAGGAGGACGCGGGTGCCTCCGCCGGGCGACCTTGGCCGGGTGTCACCTACTCCGGCTGGGGACGTGCCGGGTGCTTTCCCGATCGGCGCCGCCGGCGTCCACCCCGATCTTCCACTCCGCGGCGGGTGCCGGCGCCGCCAGCCCTATAGTGCTCGGAGGGAATGACTCCCCTCCGCGCGTTCGGTCGGAGCCGAGAACGGTGGGCGGCGGAGACACGTCGTCGACCGCTGCCGCCGGTAGGGGCCGTGGGCGCGCCGGACGCGGCCGGAGCGGGTCACCTTCGGGTCGCTGCGGCGGCATGGGTCGCCGAAGATTGACGATGTGCTCGGGGAGGCCACCCGGTCGCTTCTTGCCATGAAGGCGGCCGTGAAGAAGGCGGATGCGTCCCTGGAGGACCGGGAGGCCGCGGCGGCCGAGCGCGAGGCGGAGGTGGCGGAGGCACGGCGGGCCTTGGAGACGGCGGTGAAGCCGGCCCAGCAGCGATATCGGCGCCGCATGGAGGAAATCCGGCGTGAGCTGGACCAAGCTGCCGGGATCGGCGACCGGGCCGCCGAGAAGGCTGCGTGACGCGAAGGCCCGCGAGGCCGAAAGCGTGAACCGCCTCCATAGCGTCCTGGAGCGGGAGCGTGCTCGTGCGGCTTCGCGGCGCGCGGTTGGAGGAGGCGGAGGCCCACATGGACCTCCGCGAGGCGGCCGTGACCCGTCGCGAGGTGACCGCGGCGGCTCGCGAGGAGGAGCCGAAGGAGCGTGCCGGCGCGCTTGCCCTTCGGGAGGCTGCGGCCGGGCGAGCGGGAGCGGGCCGTCGGAGCGGCCGAGGCGAGGGTGCAACGCGTCGGTGACTCCTTGGCCTCCCGGAGGCGGCGCTTAGGGGACGCGAGGGCGCCCGGCTTCCCGAGAGGAGCAGGTCCGGCTTCGTGAGAACGAGGCCGCCGTCCGAAGGAAGCCTTGGAGACGGAGGCGGCCCGTCTCGCTCGGGCCGAGGAGCGGGTCCGCGACATCGCCGACGGGTTGGCGCACCGCATCCGCGAGGAAACTCTCGCGAGGGCCCGGAAGGCCTTCGCCGTCGAGCTTAAGGCGATGGAGAAAAGCCGGGATGAGTACCGCCGGCGAGTCGAGCGGTTGGAGGCCCGGCCGAAGAAGTCGGGTCGCGGCTCTTCCGCCGCGGCTGATGGCGATGACCTCCGACGGCAGCTCGGCGAGGCGCGGTCCCGGCCTGAGGAATCCGAGCTTCGGCGCGTTGAGCCGAGCGAGCGGGCGACGAGGCGGCCACGGCGGCGCGGACGCATGCGGAGATCGCTGCCGAGGTGCACCGGGCCGTTTCGTCGGCGCTATTCCGAGCGGGTTTGTCTCGTCTTCCGGAGCCCCTGGACCGCGGCGCGACTGGGTATGCCTTCGCCATGCGGGGGTGGTTGACTCTCGAGCGGCTCGAACACCGGGTGGCGGAGGTCTTGGAGGATGAGGGGCGGCAAACCATAGCCGCGGCCCTGGAGGAGGTGCTTGGCGAACGCGCCGGTGCCGGTGCCGGGTTCCCACTCCTAGCCGTGGTGAACGGCGATGTCCCTGCGGGTGAGCACGCCACGGCTAAGGCGCGAGCTCGTGCGTCGCTCGCGCCTTCGCGGAAAGCTTCAAGCGCGGCTAAGTGCTTGCTTCCCCCACTGCGAGTGGTTTCTTGGCGCCCGTGCCTTTTGTTTGTAATGAACTCGTTCTTACGTGTTAGTTAGAAATTTAAACTCAAACTTGTCGGTGTCAATGAAGAGTTTAAACTCGTTGTTCCTTCGTTCCGTGCGATTGTCCGCGTGCGTCGTGTAGTCGTAGACCGTTTGGTACTTCGTAGTTGCGCTAAGAGCACGATTCGCAGCGCCCGAGCCGCAACTAGCCAAACGCCTGCCGGCTTTTGACTAAGTCGTTGACCTGCCTTGCCCGTCGAGAGGAAAACAAGGTCTTAAATATGCACGACCGCGGTCCTGCGAGAAGTTGAAAAGAAGCGGCCGGCGCTGTTTTTCATTTAAAACACGTTAGTACAAGTGCCGTGGCGATCGTGGCCGTGGCGATAGGACTTCGGGTACTACCCGGGACCATTGGCTACGAGAATATTCTAAGGGTGGAATTTCTTTAGGTGCTCAATGTTCCAAGCGCTTGGTTCCGGTACCCGTCCTCCGACTCCAACCGAACGGATCCGGGCGGGTGACGGCGATGACGAGGAAGGGCCCTTCCCACATGGGAGTTAGCTTATCCTTGCCTTCACGCGTCCGAGCCCGTCGGAGGACGAGGTCTCCCGTTTGCAACTCCGGGGCGCACGCGCCGCTGGTGATAGCGGCGCAAGCCCCGGAGGTACCTCGCGCTTCGCGAGTAGTACTCGCCGTCTTGCCTCCTCGAGGAGGTCAATGTCGTCGTGCCGCCGGGTGCTTTGGTCGGCTTCGTCGAATACGGCGACTCGGGGGCTATTGAACCGGATCTCCGTGGGTAGCACCGCCTCCGCACCGTACACGAGAAAAAAGGCGTTTCGCACCGTGGCTCGACTCGTCGTGGTGCGCGGGGACCGGAGCACGGATTGGATCTCGGTTACCCACTTGGAGCCTTTCTTTTTCAACGGGTCAAATGATCTTGTTTTCAAACCCTTGAGGATTTCTCCGTTGGCGCGTTCGACTTGGCCGTTACTTTGTGGGTGGGCTCTTGAGGCAAAGCGGATCCGGGTCTTGAGGGAGTCGCGGTATGCTTGCGAATGCGTGGCGCGTGAACCGGGTCCCGTTGTCCGTGATAATCCGCTGCGGCACCCGAATCTTGCAATGACATTCTTCATGAATTTGACCGCCGAGTTTTGGTCTATCTTTGTCACGGCCTCCGCTTCTACCCACTTCGTGAACTTGTCGATGGCCACATATAGCCACCTGTACCCACCGGGCGATCGGAAATGGCCCTACAATGTCCGGACCCCAAACCGCGAACGGCCAAGATAAGGGAATTGTTTGAAGGGCTTGAGCGGGCGAGTGCGTACGCTGGCGTGAAGCGGCATGCCTTGCATTGTTGCACCGGCCTGGTGGCGTCTCGAAGGGCTGTCGGCCGGTAGTAACCTCGCCGAAAGGCTTTCCCGACCGGCGTGCGGGGAGCGTGGTGGCTGCCGCACTCGCCCTCGTGGATCTCAACGAGTATGTCGTTGCCTTCTTCCATCTTTACGCACTTCGACAGAACGCCATTGGCGCTGCGCTTGTACGATCCGCCATCGACGATGGCGTATCGCTTGGCTTGGCGGGCTAGGCGTTCCGCTTCCGTGTCGTCTTCCGGAAGGATGTCGTCACGCAGTACCCGAGGATGTTGTCCATCCAGCGGGCGTCTTGCGGCTCGGTGGCAAGCGCTTCTTCGCTATTCCGTGTGTGCTGCGAGATCCTGCGGGTGCGCTCGCGCTTTGTTGTTGCTGTGTCGGAGCTCGGTCGGCGTCGGAGGCCGAAGGGGATGACGGGATCTCCATGAACGTCCGGGTGGGGTTGGAGCTCGAGTGGAGGCCACCGGGATAGCTCGTCGGCAAAGTGATTGTCGCCCGAGGTACGTGAAGCACCTCGAGGCCGTTGAACTTCTTTTCCATCCGCCTAACCGCCGCAAGGTATGCAGCCATCTGCGGGTCGTTGCATTGGTACTCCTTGGATATCCGGTTGACGACAAGTTGCGAGTCTCCCCGGGCGAGGAGGCGCGTGACCCCGAGATCGGCCGCGATCCGCAACCCCGCCGGGAGAGCTTCGTGATTCTGCCATGTTGTTGGTGCACCGGAAGTGTAGGCTGGACCGCGTAGCGCAGCTCGTCGCCGGTTGGTGATAGCAGCAGCACCCTCGCTCCCGCACCGTTGAGGGTGAGGGAACCGTCGAAGAACATCGTCCGGTAGTCGCCGGGCGCGTCGTGCTGCTGCACCGGGTGCTAAGCTCTTCCCGCTCGATCTCTCGGGGTGGGCGTCCACTCGGCGATGAACTCGGCAAGAGCCCGGCTCTTGATGATGTGTGTGCTTGAGGAAGGACAAGTCGAACTCCCTAGCTCCACGGCCCACTTGGCCACTCGCCCGGTCGCTTCCCTGTTGCGCGATATGGTCTCCGGCGGTGCCGTAGTTACCACCCGGACGGGATGGCCTTGAAAGTAGTGTCGCAGACTTCGGGACGCGATGAGTACTGTGTAGAGCATCTTACGAGTACCGTGGGTACCGGGTCTTGGCGTCCCGCAAAACCTCGGCGATGAAATACACCGGCGCCGGATGCGCCGAGTGCGAGGCTCGGCCTCCGAGGGTGCAGGCCCCGGCTCGCTCTCGCTCGTCGTAGTAGTCGGGGCCGAAGCCCCGGGTGACGCGGTGGTGACGCCGTGTCTGTCGTCGATGGTAGTTGGAGCGGATCCCGCCCCGCCCACAACATGAGACGTGGTCGGAGCCGGAGCCCCGGGTGGGGTGGGATCAACGCGTCCATCCTTGTCTTTCCGGTCGTGGTCCCCGCTTCGCCCAAACCATGCGACGAGGTCGGAGCCGGAGCCCGGGTGAAGCCGGGAGCCACGCCGCCCGCAGGGTCGTTGCGCCGGGGACCGCCACGGGTGCCCCACCCGGCGAGCCGGAGCGGCCGCGTCGCGCGCCATTTCGTGAGCGAGAGCGTCCGTAGTCCCCGGGTGCTCCGGCGCTGCGAGCTGGTTGCGGGCGGAGCCCCGGGTCCGCTTGGCCCGCCGCCTTCGAGCCGTCAAGGCACCCGCGCTTGCTGGTTCGTCGAGAACCACGAGGTGCTCGCTCTAGCCGCTCGACCACCGGGGCCGCAGCGACCACTTGCGGGTTAGCCGCTATGTACGAGAGCAGCGGTTCACCCGGTTCCGGGCGACTAGAACGGGCGCGGAAGACGGGTAGCGCTTGAGGTCTTGCAAGGCTTCATCGGCTTCCGGGTCCACTCGAACTTGTCCGTCCTCTTCATCGGCTTGAAGAGCGGGAGAGCGCGCTCGCCTAAGCGTGAAATGAATCGGCCAAGGGCCGCCATGCTCCGGCTAGGCGTTGCACGTCCTTGAGCCGCCTTGGGGGCGGACTTCTTCGATGGCCCGGATCTTCTCGGGGTTTGCTTCGATCCCGCGGTGCGAGACCGGAAGCCGAGTAGCTTCCCTGCTGGTACGCCGAAGACGCACTTCTCCGGGTTGAGCTTCACCCGGTTGCGGCGCAGATTGGAGAAGGTCTCCTCTAAGTCGAATAGGAGAGATGGTGCCTTGCGGCTCTTAATGACCAAGTCGTCGACGTACGCCTCCACGTTCCTCCCGATTTGCGAGTCCGGGGTTAGGCACATGGCTCGTTGGAACGTGGGGCCTGCGTTTTGAGGCCGAAAGGCATGCTTACGTAGCAAAAGCTCCCTACGGGAGTCATAAAGCGATCTTCTCCTCATCCTCCTTAGCCATACGGATTTGGTGGTACCGGAGTACGCGTCCAACATGCAAAGCGGGTCGCGGCTGCGGTGGAGTCTACTACGAGAATCTATCCGGGGCAACGGAAACGGGTCCTTCGGGCAAACCTTGTTCGGGTCGGTGTAGTCCACGCACATTCGCATCTTGCCGTTGCTCTTGGGCACGACCACCGGGTTGGCGAGCCATGTCGGGTGCGTGACTTCCTGGATGAACTTGGCCTCCGGTAGCCTCTTGACTTCGGCCCGGATGAAGTCCTCGCGCTCGAGGGCTTGGCGCCTCGCCCGCCGCTTCACGGGTCTTGCGGCGGGGTCGACCTTGAGTTGGTGCTCAATCACCTTCCTGGGTATGCCCGGCGTGTCCGAAGGATGCCAGGGCAAAGATGTCGCTGTTTGCTTGGAGGAAGGTGATGAGCGCGAGTTCCTATTTCGGGTCGAGGTCACCACCGATGGTGGTGGTCTTGTCCTCCGAGCCCCGAGTGAGATCTTCTTGGTAGACACCTTCCCGGGAGCCGAAAGCTTCGCCGCTTGGGGCCGGACTGCGCCGCGAGCTTCTCGGGGTGTCGCGCGCTCTCTTCATGCTCGGTGTCCTCCTCTCGCTGCCATTTCGGCCGCCAAGATGTCCTCGAGGCAAGCCATCGCCTTGACGGCATCCGCCCTCTCCACGATGACACCCTTCGGGCCCGGCATCTTCGGCGTGAGGAACGCGTGATGCGGGATAGCCATGAACTGGTTGATGCCGGGTCTCCCAATGATGGCGTTGTAGGGGAGGCCGATGTCCGCGACGTCGAAGAGGAGCTTCTCCGTGCGGAAATTGTCCGGGTGCCGAAGGTGACCGGGAGCTCAACCCTACCCAAGGGGCGGGAGCTACCGGGAGCACGCCAACGAACGGACGCGAGGGCTGCAGCTCGGCACGCGCCCACTGCAGAGAGTCGTAGACTTTCGGGGTGATGAGGTTGAGGCTCGCGCCTCCGTCGATGAGGGTGCGCCCCACCTTCTTGTTGCGGATGGTGGGCGACACGACCGAGGGGATCTTCCCCTTGGTGTTGTCCGGACCCACCATGTCGCTCTTGTCGAAGGTGATGGGAACATCCGCCCACTTCGAGCGGGGAGCCGCGGCCTTGCCCTCGGTGATTGCGAGGACCTCGCGGCGGAAACGCTTGGCCTCGCCTTTGGACGCAAAGCTCGATGAGCCCCCGCCGATGACGGCGATGGAGTCGTCCGCGCTCCGGTACGCCTCGACTTCCTCTTTCTCCTCCTCTTTCTCCTTCTCGGCCTTCTCGGCCGCCCGCCGCTCGTCGCACCGTTTGATGCTCGCCTGGATGTAGCGGCACTCCGACTGGTCGTGGTCGTTGGTGCGGTGGAAGTAGCACGCGAAGGTTCCGGGGATTTAGCCGGCGACTTGCCGGTACCCGCGGGAGGTGGGCGTCGCGCCCTCCGGGGGACGGGCCTCCGGCCGCGGCCACTTCTTCCGCCTTACGCTTGCGCGCAAGGTTCTTCTTCGCTTCTTGGAGAGGGTGCCCCGGACTTGGGAGAGGAGGTACCGGGTTGGATTTTGCCGGCGGGTCGTGCCACGCTTGGGCTTCTGGCGACGGGCGCATCCGTCGGCCAAGCGGAAGAGGTCCGTGACCGTCTCCGGCCGGTGTACGCCCGGTTCGCCCGGGATATCCTTGTCTCGAACGCCGTGGCGAAGGCGGAGAGCACCGGGAGGGGTCGATGCGCGGGATGGTGTTGCGGACTTGGCCGAAGCGCCGCATGAACGCTCGCGGCGTCTCGTCCGGCTTCCGGACGATGCGGTCCAGGTCGATCCGGCTTCCGGACGCTTCGCCGTTTCTTGGAAGTTGGCCATGAACTCCCGGCACGAGGCTCTTCCAGGAGCCGATAGACTCGGGCGCCGGGTTCATGAACCATGACCGAGCCGAGTCCTTGAGAGCCAGGTGGAAGTAGTTGGCCATGATGTCCTCCGAGCCGCCGGCGGCTTTGACGGCGGTGGAGTAGATCCGTAAGAACTCGTCGGGGGAGCGATGCCGTCGTACCTTCTCGGAAGGTCGGGGCGGAACTTACCGGGCCACGTGACGTCGCGCGGGCGCTTTGAGAGGGCCGCGCAGCCCCGAGGAACGAGGGGTCGAGCTCCTTTCTCTTACGCTTGGGGTGGCGTTCGGGGACGTCTCCGCCTCCCGGCCGTCGAGGTTGTGGGTGGAGGTGCGCTCACGTTCGCGTCCCGCTCGCGCGAGCGCTCGATGTCGACGCGTGCATCCTCCCCTCGCGGCGGCGTCTCGCCGAGGTCGTTGCGCAGGTCGCGGTGCCCCCTCGCTCGCGGGGAGTGGACGGAGAGCGAAGCCGCCGGCGGCGCGCGTCCTTGGCGCGGTTGGCGCGGCGGTTGTTGTCGGTCGGTGGCTGCTGCGGGCTGGCGTGACGGTCCCGCTCGGCGTTTGGCTCCGCGCCGTGTCCGGGAGCTTGCCTACTCCGGTGAGCCACTCCCTTGCTTGCTCTCCCCGCCGATCCCGCCGGCGGGTTGTTGAGCATGGTCTTCCACGGCGGTCGGGGTCGTCCCCCTCCTCTTCCTGGAAGAGGCGACGCGCGATGGCACGCTCGGACGCGAGCGGCGTGACGGCTTGGGCGTGGCGGTCGGCGCCGCGCTGGTCCTCTGTTGCATGTCCGGCAGGCGAGGTGCCGGGACGATGGTCGTGGGCGAGCGGCCCGCGCGATGACGGTCGCGGCGACGGCGCCCGTGGACGCCTCGGGCTGGAGACGCTATCCTCCGTCCGGGCGTGCCCGAAGATCTCTGCATGGTAGCAAAGCGAGGTTTCGCAGCGCAAAGCGAAATCTACGCGTCTTCCCCTACCGGCGCGCCAAATGTCGGTGTATGAGTACACCTCCAAATGGGGGCTCGTCAAAGCTCCCTTGGGATAGGCTCGGGGAAGAACGGATCGCTCGCGCGTTAGCGTGGATGATTCAAGTGAGTAAGAACACCGAGAGTTATCCGGGTTCGGGCCGCAAGATGCGTAACACCCTACGTCCTGCTTGTGTGTGTATTCGAAAAAGAAGAAGCCTCTATTACATGGGGGTACCCCCTCCTTTTATAGGGCCGGGAGGGGAGTACTCGTACAAGTACCGGAGAGGTACCCGGGCACCCGGTGGGGGTCCGGTCCCTCCTGGAACATTCCGACACGATCCCGACACAAATCCGTTGCGGTCTCTGTCCCTTGGTTCGCGTTCCCAATCTCTCCCTTCTTATTGGCCGAGAACCCTCCCGGCACCGTAGCCGCGTGGCTTCCCGAGACGCGGCGCACGGGGAAGACGCGCGCACGTCCTGTCGGGCTGCGGCGTCGCCACGGGCACTCGAGTGCCGCATTAACTCCGGGTGGTTGGGTCGCCGAGAGAAACTACCGCGAAGCTTCGTTCTCCCTCCGGCGCTCCCGCTCCTCCGGCTTTCGCGGACTCGTGGACTTCGTGGCTTCGTGGACTCCGTGGCTTCGTGGACTTCCCCGCCCTGCGGTCTTCGTCTTCGTTCGTGGGCCGAAGCGGCCCACGCGCGGTTAGGGGGACCCCGATCCCCCTACACCGACAAGCATAGGTATGAATCTAAGCAGCGAGTAACCATTTCATATGCATGAGTTCATATTATGCAATTGCTAATATAGGAGCAAGAGTGGTCAAGGATTGCGGCTTGCCTTAAATACGGTCCAAGAATAAATCGGTGTCCCGGCTTTGACGAGATACTCCACAAGCTTACGCCCATCTAATCCCACTCGTCATCCAAATTTCAGCGGAACGGGTAAGTGACACGTAAATCGAGAAACAACATGAATTACGAGAAAGATTGGAAAACGAAATGCACGAACATATTTAATCGATGCTAGAACATAGACACTAACAACACTAACTCGTAGAGCTCGATGAGACGAATCGAACGCAACCGACGGTGCATTAATTCGAGATCCGGAGAATTATCTACCAAATTCTAGAGATAAAAGGATTAACTTATTTTCCTGGAAAAGAATAAGATTAACTACGTCTGCAGGTCTTTTGGGTCAACTTGAATCACGTAGCACTAGGGAAAAAGAAGGTAATGACAGATCGGTGCTAACCAACAACGAGGTCATCGACAAGAGCAATCCGAACGGAAACCGATTCTTACCGAACAGGACAAGAACTAAGGAGCGCAAGATTGTATCGTCCGAAACTCAAGCAAACATTAAAGCGTACTTGGATTCATTGAAGAGGAGATGCAATCCATAACTTCCTAAGTAACGGATCGTGTCGAGTCCCGACAACTAATCTCGTACAATGATGACCTATTTAAGGACGGTGATGACACTAATTACCCCACATTCCTGTTTGCCAAGCCTCTTATATCGAACAATGTGTACAAGAATTTGCCGGGCGCGATGCGTAAGCTGCATGACTGGTACATGCAGATATTACAGCTTGGAGTCGATGTCATCACGTGCAAAGTTCCAAAACACGTGTTCAACAATGAAGCCGGCTCGGTTCTTGGATTCTATTTCAACGACCTTCACACTATGTTCCGGCTTGGCAAGGTGGACACAACCTTTATATCTCTCTGGTGCTTGTAAGTAACCCCATGTTTCTATTTCGTATTTCAAATATCAATCTCGTACATATTCTCATATTTCAAACATTAATCTCGTTCATTTCTTACTTATGTTTCATTCGGGATGAATTCAGAATTTCAGAAAAAGAAAATCAATAGACCAGATTGGAGGGTCGGGTACCTCAACCCGAACATGATAAATCAATCCGCGATCAATCCGCCGATAAATGAGAAGGACCCAAAATATAAGGACATGAAGCCCGAGGAGCTAGATCAACTCAAGGCCGAAATGACAACCAAAGCTAAATCCGATGTTGCAACCTATATCTATAACTCGCTTCATCAAGTGACAGGACGAGATATTCTATTGTTGCATCTTACAACTACAAGTAAGTTCCAACAAGTATCTTCATTTTCTATTACATTGAAAGGCTTGGTTGAATACTAACTCATACGATCATTCTTGCGGTGATTACTTGGATCTGCTTTGTGCTTATGCCAAAAAATGGGTACCTTCTTGTCCTCGACGACCTCAACTTGGTTAAAAAGGGCTATTCGACATCGTGAGCGTCATTGACTGGTACGTAGATAATCATCGTACGCATCTATAGTTCGGAAATGATAATTTTATCTAACAATACGTTTTTACGATGAAGCAGCGCACACGAGAATTATGTAAAGGCTGGCGGGCCGTAGAACCCAAAACGGCTGAAAAATATGTACTTTCGACACAAATTCCGGTAAGATACATTTGTCTCACTTTTCTATGTCGTTGTCCTACTATCGTTGTGATTCACAAAATAGTAACTTATTTCCTTTATTTATAGTGTGTTAAACAAGTGAAAGGTAGTGTCCACTGTGGCTACTACACTTGTTTGTACGCGAATAGCTTCTCCGGATATATGTATGTCATCGTTGAAGAGAGTGACCAATAGGTGCATTCTGTTGAGTTTATCACAATCTATTGATTTTAATTATAAATGTAATCTTGTTAATAAAGAAATTCTAATGACAGAGAACCAAAAGGGACAAACAAATATTACAAGAATTTAAGAACAAAGGGTTCTCGCAAGGACCGAAACATCCGACTTCGGACCAAATGCTAATGATCGTGGAGCGAATGTGTCGGTTCTTACTCAAAGAGGTTATCTCTCATGCTGGCGGGTTCTTCGACGAAGACAATGAGAGCACTAGAGACTATCGTTTTCTCTATGAGTGGCGTGGTTCGACACGACCATTCGTGAATAATGATAGTGAAGATAATGATGAGTGGATTATGAAAGTAATTTGATAGACTTGATAGTTTCTCATGTAAAGACAATGTATATGTATATATATGCAACTGACTTGTGATTTATTTTTGAGAAATAAATATTTGGATGATAAATAATGTGAATGTTTTGAGATGTCAATGACTTGTGATTAATATATGTGTATATTTTAGGATTTGTTGTATTTCTGGTGTATTATAATTTAATTTAATTTTTCGATATTTAAATATTAACGACGGTTGGAGATAAAAACCGTCGTTACAAATGTCTTATTAACGGAGGCAATTCGACGAACAGATTGTAGGCGTGCTGGTTACTCGTCCTAGGAAGAGGAATAGATGGGCGCAGGAAGGAGCTCGCGTTCTCACCAGAGAAGGAAGGAAAAGAGCAGGTCGTCGGGTGGCTCGAAGCGGCAAGGTTGAAGATGATCACATTGGCTTCATTATTGCAAAGTTGCGACTCTTGAACTTGTCATTGCATCCGTTGGCATGAGCAGCGTTCCCAGATTCCTAGCCCAAAGGTGCAGACGATACTTAGGCACAAAGAGGCAGCAAGAGATGAAAAACAAGGAACGGGGCATGGATCTGGCTGAAGCTCACCAGAAAACGATGAACGGCGATGGCTTGGTTACAGCTTGACCTCAGCTCGGAACTGCATCTGCTCGCCTTGCAGTCACCAGGCGGCTTGCAACTCTAGCGTACCCGGTGATCTGCGCTGGAGATGTGGTCCGGATTAAGCAAGGAGGAAGAATTGGACTTTCTTGCTATGGATCGAGCAAAGGTTAAACTAGGGCTAAGCTCACCTGAAATGAGGGAACGACAGTGACTTGCTTGCGTTTGTCTTCAGGTCGTGATTCGGCAGTCGACCGCGGCAATCATCGGCTTCACCGCTTCCTCTCGCCTTAGTCTTCATCGATGACGGAGGTCGGAGGAAGCTTCTCAACGCTCGGAGTTGAACAAGTATCTAGAGAAGAAGCTTCATTCGGTGGCTACTACCTTGGGGCGGCAGAATTTATATGGAAGCAGGAAGGGTTGCGGGCAGGGGCAAGTTCGTCCTTGGCATTCGTGCCCTAGTGGCGGTGATGGGCGCAACCAGTGAACGGTTCTTGTTCATCTTGCGAGGGAGGAAAGAAGCAGATGGCGCCACGTTGCACAGGCTTCGGGGAAACTCCTCGTTTGGTGCGCTTGGGCGTGGTGCGGCGCGGCCAGCTTGGTGGGCGCGAAAAGCTTTCACCGGGAGCCTCCATCACAATGCAATTCGTACTTTGCTCACGGTAAGGAACTGGGATTTCACTTCTACCAATAGCAGCCAAAGCGAAAAACCATTTGCATCTGCTACTAAATGAAGCGAATTCAATAGAGACCGTAGCAAGTAATGCGGGCGCTCGGTCCGACTCCATGGCGTCAGCCACGTACGGAGAGAGGAAGAAGAAAAGCAGTGCTCGGCTGGTCTGGTGTGAGCCAAAAGAGTTGGTTCATGGGCTGCTACGATGCTGCTGGTTTCGATCCAAGGAAAAATAAATGAAAAGAGATGGGCTGCACGAATAGGACTCAAGGATTCAGCCCACTGTTCAAGCTACGAGCTGAATAGATTCAGAATTCTTTGAATTACAAACTAGATCAATTCCAATGGAATTTGAACCTAAAATGGTAACTCAAATACTTCTCTCTCCATAGGTCTGGATCCAATTTTCTGTATGGAGAAGATAGCTTGGGTAACAGCACGCGAATCGGGATTAGTGCAGTATTTTATCACGATTTCAATTTCAACAAAATTCAAATACTTGTATGAATTCAAATTTCTCGGGCTGTTACATAGAACCTCCAATTTTTTTAGAGTTCGGACAAGTATCAATGAACGCTCTTCCGGTAGGCACCCCGTCAGATTGGCCTGCACGACTAATAAGACCCTTCAAATGCAACGTGCATTGTCCGGATCAATTTGAAACAATCGCATCAACCACTCCTTTACTTCCCTAATTGTCCTCTCATTTGGTCTTGATATTCCCCTGAATACGGACGGAAACCCGAGAAAGGTCTATCCCTTGTGAACCTTCAACAATATCTCCTTCACCATAAAAAAATATGAAACACTAATTTCTCCGACATACCTATTATCATCATAATTATTTTATTACTATAGAATAATGGCATACATTCAAATATTTTTATAATAAACATACTAAGTAGATTGTTAATATTTGAATTATAAAAATGGATCATAAAAATAATTACCTTATAATACACTACCGTAACAAACTTAATTTATTTTAATAAACTAGATCTACCGTAATAAACTAGATCTATCGTAACAAACTAAATCTACTGTAACAAACTAAATCTATTTTAATAAACTAGATCTACCGTAACAAATTAAATATGTTTTAATAAACTAGATCTAGTACTACACTACTATACGATTTTAATTAAGTACTATGACTAATAGTCTATTTACTCTAATCTAATCTATAACAGGTAATATATAATATTTTTTACATATATTATTTAACATACAAAAGTTTATAAAACAACATAAAATTTTTACCTCAGCTTTCTTCTCCGCCTCTTCTCCCTCCCCCTCCTTCTCCCTTCTCTTCTCCTCCCTTTCCTCTTCTTCTCTTCTCCCCTCCCCTCCTCCTTTCTCTTCTCCCCCTCCCTCCCTCCCTTCTGTTTTTTTTGAATTATTTTGAATTTTTCACCGGTTCAAAGCCTTAAATAGGGGAGGGGCAGAGGGCGAGCGGCGCGCCGGCGCGGGACACGGGGAAAAATCGCCCATCCAACGGCTGATTTTTCACCTTGTCGCCTACCCAACAGGCGACGGGGCCCACATGCGGCGCGGATGGTAGGTCGCGCCCTTGTTGCTCGTCGGTTGGGGATTTTTAAGCGTCGCTCGCCGGTCGGGCGATTAGGGTCGCGTCGGCCACATGGCTGATTCTCGGTCGCCTAGTGGGCGATCTTTTGTTAATCGCCCGTTGAAAGGGCGATTGGGGTGTTAGTTTTGCAAATTTTTTTACCCGGCTGTTAGTAATATTAAACGATTTTAAAAATCCGTTATTAATAAAAAAATTCATAGAAAGAATTACTCTCGTGGGCCGAACCGGGCCGCTAGGTAGGAGACAGGTCGGGAGAGGCGTCGGATGCAATGGACGGTCTGTGATGCCAGCGGTGGACGTCCATCATATCGAGGGTTAATTGCCATAATAGCACTACTAAGGAGTGGTTACTCCGAATAGCACCCAAAATTGGTGACACTCCAAAATAACACTCTTGATTGAAGTTTTGATAACACACCTAGCATTACCTATTTTCTTTTTTATTTTTCCCCAAAACTAATTCTAAGTGGACTCTTTTACCCCTATTTTGGATTTAGACATATTTAGGGTTAAAAAATTTGAAAAAAAGAAAATATATGAAAAAAAATCAGAGGACTCTTTTACGGTGTACAGAATCCAAAAAATTCAAAAAAATTGATTTTTTTTAAAAAAATGATTTCGTCGTCCTGAAAATTTCACCATGTCAATTTTTTTTTAAAAACCGAATTTTTCGGATTCTATAAACCGTAAAAGAGTCCCTCTGATGTTTTTCTATATTTTTCCTTTTATTCAATTTTCTTAACGCTAAATATGTCTAAATCCAAAGCAGGGGTAAAAGAGTCCACTTAGAATTAGTTTTGGAGGGGGATAAAAAGAAAATAGGTAATACTAGGTGTGTTATCAAAATTTTACTATTTTAAAGAGCCACCAATTTTGAGTGCTATTGTGTAATAGCCACTCATTATTATGCTATTCTGGCAATTAAGCCTCGTGTGGAGTCGCCGAGTCCGCCGCCGCCGCCGCGCACACAGCTACGAAAGAACAGAGAGCTCAGACAATTCGAGATTCGAGACGGTGCAGACGTGACCCCTCTCGCGCTCGCATCTTCCTCTCCTCCGGCGGCCAAACGCCACCACCTTGCACTACATCTCTCGTCTTCGTCTCGGCCTCTCTTCTCTTTCATGGCATCCGGTGCGGCTCGCTGGTGGTCATTTGCCCTTGCGCGACGAGTTCTTCAACACCATGCAGCGCCCGGTCCACCTGTTCGTCATGTTTCCCGGTGCGTTTTCGTGTTCTGAAGCTAAAATTTGCCCCTTTAGTTTGTTGTGGTTCTGGATCAAGTTTGGGATTCCTTTTATTCACTGTTCTTACGAATATCTTTTTTCAATGCAAATGGGGAAAATCTTTTTATCACATATGACTCACGAAGCAGAGAAAAACAAGCCAGAAGAATAGAAATCGATTTAGGCTTAGATATGAGATATTATGATTTGAATCTTTACTGATCATACCATCTTATTTGCATGGTGTTGGATGCTGAGATTGATTTCTTATTCTCTTTTCTTATAGATTGACTCATGGATGGCAAAACGTGGCGAGCAGCACTAGAGTAAAAGGGAAAGAGCTGGTGAAACAGGACAGAAGCCTTAACCCTTCTGCCAACGAGTTTCTGATTTCGCTGGGCACTATGGAGATGATTGATGACCGTCATGCCCATGGTGCAGAAGGTAAGATGAAGGCAAGCATGAATGACAGTTCTGGTGATAAGGATGCTTGTAGGACAAGCTTGGAGGTCATAGATAGCAAACGTGATACATCGGGGAAAATTGCAGGCATAACTGGTTGTGAACTGATCAATGATGTCAATGCTTCAGTGATCCCTTATCTACAAATCGATGATGTTGCCCCAATGGATATACTTCCAAATAGTAGTCACTGTGATGGTTCAATATATAAGGGCACAACAAATAGTTGGAAAAGAATGTACCATATTGCAGACCGTAATGAGAGTAAGTGTTAAATCTCTCTCTTTTCAATACTTTTGTTCGCTGTTCGGGGCATGTTTCAAACTTTAGGGTCACAAGTGACATCTCTCAAATCTCGAGGATAATTTGATTAACTGTTTTTACCTATGCTGTATGATGTCCGTGTAGCACTGTAGTGCCATAGATAAAAAATGAAATCTCTAGTCAGGCTTCACATTGTTAGATGTCTAACCATTTTGCCCATGACCACCCCTTCCCCATGAATCACTGTTTCTTGGCCATCATTGTTTCTTCTTCTCATTGTTTAGGAAGTCATGGCATACTTTTGGGGAGTAAAAGTGCTATCCCTCAGGTGAATGTGTTACTGCTCACTTTTTTTTTCTTAAAATAATTGATCAATGGTGTTTGGGAAGCCCACTCCCTAGCTCCTATGCACCGTCACGAAGCCCATACACGAAATGAATAGCCTATGAAACATAAGCTGGGCCGTAAGGTGAGAAAACAGACACGAAATCCCCAAGAGGGGCACACCCCGGACTCGTACCGCCGGGACCTGTATGTTTGTTGGAGTAGGTCCCAGAGTTTCGGGACTTGTAACAGAACAAATTAGATTACCCGTGTACCCTTAGATGTAGTTAGTAAAGTAGGGACAAGATTGTAACTTCGCTAGCTAGGGTAGGTAGGCGTGAGGCTACAAATACCTGCCTATCACTCCCACCAAGGGTCATTCAATCACATCACCTGGTACCAATTGGAACCAGCTAATAAAGATAAAAAAATGGCAATAAAGGATTACAATTTTTTTACTGTCATTTTTCTCCTTTCCTTTGGGTTATCCTAGATGGAGAATTCCTAGAAAAATGGTAGCTTTCACTTCATGAGAAGGAAAATTTCCAACATCACCATGAAATCCTCAAGCATCATTATTAGTTTATTATTGCATTAAATTCTAATACCAATTATACTGAAATTATATATATATTTTAATTGAAGCTCGGTTGGAAGCAATGCTGTTATCAAATCCCACAGATTGCTACATCGACAATGGAATTTGCAGGTCACATACAGCTCGTCACATGTTGCAAATTTTTTCATTGAAGTTGTCTAAAATTCCTATGGATAGCGGCTCAATAGAGTTGTATGGATACATAGCTGCACGTGATAATCTAGATCCATTGCTTAATTATATTGTCAACTTTAGCAGGGATCATCCCATCAGCATTGAGCAGGTACACAACCATACTGTTCTACAACTATTCAAATTACATTAGTTATTTCACAATATATATGGCCAATCTAATCACATGAAAAGACCAGATGAGATTGGATCATACATACTCTTGTTGACATATTTGAGCCACCTCCAACTGTTTTATATCATTAAATTTGGGATAGAGTGTTATGACATTAAATTTGTTCTTGAAATATTTTGTAGATGTGAACTCTGTTCAGACTTTTTATTTTTCCTGATAACTGTAAACAGGATAAGTTTACAGTTGTTATGCCATAGATATTTTGTGTCGATCTCATGTATCATTTGGGCTATAGCTGCAAAACAATGCTGCACAGTAATATGTCCAAAACGTAGCAAACTAATTCTTGGCATTGTATAAGCAACTACTAACCAAATTTATATGAAATGGTTATTTATAAAAGCTACTTCATAAACCTATCCAAATGAAATCAGGTTGTGTCCTTGTGGTCTCTTGATTGTTTACCACTCAATTATTTTGTTCATAGGCATAAGATCGGTGGATTGAGGTGGGAAGTTTGGTTGGATTGATGCAAAATTTCCATATCTGAAAACATTATGCACTTTGTAATCATTCAGTTTGATACATGTCAATTGTTTTGGTCGTTGTTATATTGTCACAGGAGACTAAAATATTTAGTTTATCATTTTTTTCTTTTGTCGATGTGCTATAAAAAGCTAATAAACTGGTAATTTGTAGGTTCTCTTCTTAACATGACTGGCCCCAAGCGAGGAATTGAGTTGGTGGACACTATTCTAATTGAATATGACATGAAAATCAAGATAGGGGATCAAGAAAAAGATGATGTTCAGCTGATCGATGGTGTATCAATTATCGACGACATGGACACATGGCATCGTAGACCATTCACATGTCGCATCCATGGTGGTTGTGGCGCAATTGACATAACTGCAGCTCGTCTTAACGATGCAGTTGAGGCCACTGTAGAAATTCTCGTATCTGAAATGCGAGGCAGTTTCAATATGTGTGTCGACTGCTTCAGTAGTGAGTTATACGAAGAAATCCGTCTGTTTGATGGTTCCATTGAGGAGACATGTGGCTTAAAGAGGTCTGTGGTTGCTGTAGTGTTGGGTGATCAGATGGATTTGAAGTTCAAAGTCGGCACACACTCGTCCATTCCTGCTGAACATTGTTGTTCCTTCAGGTCGATCAAGCATGGACATGATACTCAAGAGATAAAGACTGGTTTAGGGTTAATCTCAGTGAATGTGATTTGGTCGACTTTGCCTCGAGGGCTCAAGGGTTATATATAACTTTTCTGCATAGAGTTTATCTGGATAATCTTTTGTTGCAAGGAAGATTGGCCTAAGCTAGCTTGAACTGTAACAAATATGGTGTGCAATAAGTAGCCAAGAAACAAGTTAGGCAATCTGGCGCTATTGTCTTGTGGCAGCAACCTAACAGTTTTATTGCGTAAAAAATAGGTGTGGTAGCTTTGGGTTGTGATCCCACGCAGTAGGCACATCGTAATGCATGCTGTTTCGTCTATTTGATTTATATCATTTTGCTTTGCTTTTATTATTTTTTTCGTTACTGATGTGCAATAATGCACAATTAGCAGAAAATGAAGTGTGCTTTAGCTTGGAAATCAATTGTATGTATAAAACATTTTGTACTTGGTTATGATGGAATCGTACATTTAAGATTTGCCTAACATGTTGGGAGTAAAACAAGAGTATCAGCAGCATCCACTCGATGGAACTGAAATGAAAAATACTCCCTGGTCATGGTGCAACAAAAGGAAAAAAGAAAAGAAAAGAAAGATTTGCGCCATTTTTGCCATAGCAAAACACCAATCAATCTCAAGCATACATAAAATAGAACACAATCGTAACGACTTGAAATCTTCTTTGAATCTTTGTACTAATTCACATTGAGAGTAACTTTGCCTCGGATAATCTTGTAGCACCCAAAGTTTGATTTCAATCCACGTTTGGAGAGAATAAAAACACGTTTGAGTCCTTTAGCTTTATAAAACAAGAACTATTTTGATCAGGATCCAATCTTTTTGTCGCTCTAAATATTTCGACGTGGCCAAATAACACGTAAATAGGTTTAACACGTAGGGATTGACTAAGATTATATTTTGTCATTTTGATTCGGCCTTTTTGGTTCAGGTCAATTTTTAAAGTTTAGATAAAAAGGGCTAAATAAGAAAAAAGAATCGGGTAAAGCAGGGGAGGAAGACGACAAGGTATGGGGCGTGCAAGCGAGCTATGAGAAGAGAAGCGAAAACATCATTCAGCATCAGCGAGCACGCCAAGCGGGTACGTTTGGTTGAGCGTCAACGAGGGTGGGACAGAGTCATTCATGATATCCTAGATAAGCTCATTCATCATGGTGTTTGCTTCGATGGATAGAGTTATTCCTATTTTTTGTTTGGTTGAAGGGACGGGGACGAGGACGAGAGGGACAATAATCATTATCTAGTTATATTCTTAATTTATTAGTAATAATATATAAAATAATATGTAATATCACATATTAATATTATCTAATCATTATCATCTCTAATCAATTATAACAATTTCTAATTAACACTAATCATACTTAGATTAGTTAATAAACTACTCACCAACTAACATTTTTCACTTATAAATGCTAATTATTTAGTATTATATACTAACTATTCATTTAACACACTAAATCCCACTAATCTTTTACTAATAAGCGTAACCGAGTAAAGGTGGATGGCTTCGTCCCACTAATTTTAAGGAATGGCTTCATCCAACATATTGAAAGAATATTCCTCCGAGGGATGACCCTGTCACTCTAGACGCTAAAGCAAACACCAACAAAAAGGGATATTCCTGAATGATACCGTCCCATCCCTCTTCGTCCCTCTAACCAAACACACCTGGTCGACTTGTCTGGGCTGGACCGAAAAGATACGCTGACTTAGATGGTAAACGGGCTAAGGCCAAGCTCAATTGAAGGTAGTACACTCCTGGGACTGTTGGCTGCCTGCTGTTCTTTCAGTTCTGCCAGAGCACATGCACAGCAATAGGCTAACAGCCAAGAAAGAAGATTTCGATACTTGATGCGACGTATGAACCATCAAGCGTCATGATCTTTCCGCGTGGAAGAAGGCCTAAAGGGAGATCGTATGCATTCAGTGCTACGATTGCGTGTACATTAGAACACCTCTGAACAAAGGACTGTTAACACATGCAGTTTCATGGTCCTCTGAAGAAAGGACTGTTAATATTAGAACACCAAGTCGGAAAGGGAAACTAAAGCAAGGGCATTGGCGCATGGTTTTGATACTTCTGTCTGTGCATATCAGCTTAATTACCTAATACATTATGCTATTACGGTATGTGCACTGCGATATATAGTATCATAAAAAGAACGGAATTGAATTGAGCAGACCCCTGAGCTACAGTTTTCACGAGCGGTCCAGCTCCGTGCTTGCCAGCTTCCTCTTCATGGATTCGTTCTCCTTCCGAAGTTTCATGACCTTCTGCTTCAGCGTCTCCACGTACTGGACAGAGATGGAATCCCTTTTCTGCTCTTCCTGCTTCATCCTTGTAGTTCTCACTGAAACATGAAAACGCAACACAGTTAAGAAGCAATGGACTGCTAAGATCAAACAGAGTTGAGAATTGATGACTGAAATCGGATGTCCGAAAGCTGAAAGTCTTATCCGTGGCGATTCACAAAGAAAAATCTTTCTGCTGTATTTTTTAAGGGCAAGATGTTTCTGCTGTCCGATTTTGTTCATGATGGATGTATGGTATAAAGAGACAATTGGACTTCAGTTGGGTTATTCAGGTTAACTTGTTTTCAGCATTTTGAAGCTTCCTGTGCATGTCATTTTTTTCTTCCTGTTCAATAGCAATTACATCCCTCAAATCCTGGATCTCATTTTTATCTGTAATAGAGCCAGAAAGGATTTATATCAGGGAACATTTAGACAGTTTCCAGAAGATCTACTCTTGAAAATGGAAGTGAAGTAGAACATTACACTGTGAATGCACATCAGCCGTAGCCTGCTCCAACCTGCCACGTAGCATGTCAATGTGAGCTTTCTGAGCACTCAGCTCCAACTTCAGTTGCTTCAATGCAGCTTCATCTGCTTCTTGCTGAACAAGAGCACAGCTGATTGTATCGACAGACAGCTCTGTCAGTTTGCTCGAGATAACCAACAGAACGATTTCATCTGATTATCCATGCTCACATCCTGTAATACGCCGCTTCCCTCAAAAGAAAGTTGAACCTCAGCTTGCTCTCCAGGGCATTGTTGCTCACTTCATTGCCGTACTTAAGTTGCTGGATTTCCCTCTTATGTTCCTGCATCAGACTGACCCTTATTAGATTAATTTTATGGATTTTCTTGAGGATTAGGAGTAAGGAGGCAGTAAGCTACTTCTTGTTGGAAATATAAGCACTTTTAGTTTTAATTTAATCCAGAAATAAATCATGAACATGATATACAGATTGCTAAATAAATTAGACAAGTCTACGCAAGATCTAGACATATCTAATAAGCAGGAGAAGATGAACACATCTACCATACTATCCATAACTATCATACAGAGATAGAACGCAAAGGCTAGTATGGAGACATAATGCAAGTAGAAGGTACGTACGTTTCCGGCCTGACGGAGTAGAGGAGTTGACGACGACGTTCAGCAGCGTCACGGCGAAAACAGCGACGTGCTTGGCTCACGCGGCGAGGAAGACGCGCCGTGGTGGAAGCGATCGAGCAGTCGCGCAGAGCGCTTCCCAAAAACCTTATTCGCTTTCTCCCGGTGCAGGATCGCTGAAGGCGCTGGTTCCGGAGACCTGCTCTCCCGTTCGACGGTGCACGCCGACGATCGGGATGGAGTAGTCTTGGCGGCGCAGCAGCAAGAGAGGCTAAAACCCTAGATGAGTTCGAGAGATCGTTTCTGCGGCGGCGCCCGTACGTTTATATAGGAGAGACCGCTAGGGTTAGGCGAACCTAAAACCGAGTCGGTTTCCAAAACAGAAAACGTATTGGACTCGCAGCAAAAATAAAGTGCAAAAGGGGCCGGATTTTGACGGACCAGCCACGCCACGCCACGCCCCGCGTGGCGAGCGAGCGCGTGTGGTCTTCCTTCTCTCTTTCTCACACTTGTAAGGAAGGCAAGAGCATCCAAGTTTATAAGTTGGTCTCCCTCCACCTCCACTAGCAATGTGGTACTAAACATTACACTCCCACCATCCCTCATGGGCCTTTGAGATTTTCTAGAAATTATAGAAATCATTAATGGGCTTTGGCCCAATAATTCCATCACTTCTTCCATGGATAACAATCTACAATTTGCCTTTTCCAGTTCTTCCTTCGAGGCTCCGAGATTCTGCATGGATTTCGCCTGAATAAAGTATGCCATATGTTTTTTTTTGCGAACAAAGAACTTTATTAGCTTCAAGTGTTAATCATACAGACTCCACTTTGCACACGTTCTGCCAGCACTAGGTCTTGGACACAGACCGGAACACTACTGAAACTAACACAACTCTGCTTTAAACTACAAGCTAAACGCGCCAAGCCATGCGCAATTCTATTATGCTTCCTGGAGACTTTGGATGTCGAAAACCCTCCGAAGTTCCTGCCTTCCTCCCGGGTGTCCGCAATGAGTGCCGAGACTAAAGACCTGTCAGCACAAGAGGATTGTAGTTTTTGCACTACCGACGCACAATCAGACTCCGGGATCACCTCCCTCTCCGGCCACCTCCCAGCTAGTCGTATACCGTCTAGGCATGCAGCTGCCTCAGCCTCCTCCGCACTACTGCAGTGGAACAACATCCGCCATGCTGTTAGTAGCGGCTGTCCGGTGCCGTCCCTGATGATTACCCCCAAACCGGCAGCTCCTGATGTTGGGTTGAAGGCCCCGTCAACGTTAATCTTTAGGCACCTACCCTGTGGCGGAATCCAACCCTGAGTAACCGAACCTGGTGTGCGAGTCTGCTCGGGCCTGCCGCTCCGGCAATCCTCTAGGCTATTCCAATAGCTAGACAAGAATAAAGTATGCCATATGTAATTACATATGATGAAAAATCCTGCATCCTATAGTGAGATCACAATATCCGTGCACAAATGTTGATAGGCTATATTTTTAGAAAACATTGAGAAACTTTGAGGTGCTAAAATAATGTTACAGTGGTATTTGAATTTTCAACAAAATAAAGAACAAACTTAAGAAGCATAAGGCTACCAGTATGCCGTAAGCACCTGTTAAAACAGTTACCAAGGTATAAAGATCTCCACCCTCTATTCGCTTAAGGTCATAGATGAAAGAAATCCTTACATGCCATTTTTTTAGCTGTGACGTTATCAAATTACTACATGTCTACATTTTCACACCTAATAATTGTACATGGTAAGTAGCCACCAACCTGGTTCGTGAACTTGAACAGAGTTTCAGTGTACATTCTTCTTAGTCAATCGTTATCTGCACAAAATGAAGCCATGACCAATCACTCATGTGTTTCTTTTGACCCCAGGATTCAAAGTAAACCATCAGCTATTAATTAAACAGGTAGAGGTCACTTTGGTAAAGCTTCAGCTTATGGAAAAAACAGCTTCAGCTCTGAATTATGGGTCAAAACAGCTTATCCGACTTATTTCAACTTATGCAGCTTATGCGATCAAATCGTTTGGCAAAACAGCTTATCCTGTCTGTTCAGAAACAAAGTTGTGAGTATGAGCTGTGAAAAGCTGCTATTTCTAGCTTCACCATCCTAGTATAAAAATAAAAACAGCTTACAACAGCTTATGCCCAAAAGCACTTCTTCCAACTTGCTCTTTGGTACAGCTTGACCTATAATCTGAAGTTGAAGCTGCTAGTGAAGCTGCACCAAAGAGACCTAGATCTGTAATGTGGAACTCAAGGCTTCACATTTTTTGGACTCAGTACTGTAGTTCACTCTTAAAGACTGGACCGTGGTAAGTGCATCTTTGTATCCCTGTTCGCAAAAAAAAAGAACCAAGGGCAACTTAAGATCAAATCGTTTGTCTTACCTGTGACTCTATCATTTATTTCTAAAACAATACTCATATAGATGTATACTTATATTTGTGTAGTTGCAACTAACTTTTAACTAGTAATTACTGTACATGATTCTTTTATATTCATAATTTTTCACTTTGCATCTTACCTCCATGCATCGCATTTAACATAAAAACTAGTATTTTCACCGTTTCATCCCATATACTCCCTCTAACCCTAAATGTAGGGTATTTTAGAGTTTGAATATTTCCTTAAATGTAGGACGTTTTGCAGATAAGACAAACTTTAGCGTTGGTGTGAGAGTTAATAGATGAGTGGATGGAAATAAAAAAAGTTATGGTAGTCTTTTGACACACCGGCTATTTTTTTGTATGAATGCTAGAAGGCCCTACATTTAGGGACGGATGGAGTATGTATAAAGAGAATGATCTATACGATACATAGGTGACACACATCATCCATATACACTTAAATTAGTACTCCATCCGTTCCAAATTGTAGGCCGTTTGGCTTTTATGCAATGGAGAGAGTATTTCTATATTAACAGTGATAGAAATAGGTAGAATTTTGTATTGACTGTTTTTTGAATTATATTTATATAATGAGCATGCAGATAAATTATGTTAAGATTGAGGTTGGGTGTTTATTGTAAACTCAGTCAGGTGGGGACTTTCCTCCCCACATCTTGCTTCCTACAGAAGACATAGAAATTAATGGAATGTACGCACGCTGAGCAGCTTGTTTCCAGATAAAGATCACCAAATAAAGGACGAAACGACGACCCGCCATGGCCATGGTCAAGAAGAATTGAAGAAAGGCCGCTTGACAAATATTGATTATTATACAAGTTCCTGACTATTTTTTTGCCGGTACAGAAAGCTTTAGCCGCCATAGCCATGGCTAAGAAGGCACCAAAGACGCTTCTCAGGCTCGTCATCCTCGCCTACCTTCTGTTCGTTAGTGTTACTACCCTTTCCCATGCCGCCTCGGTTAGCTTCAACTTCAACTTCTCCACTCCCGGCGCCCTCACCAGTCCCGACCTCAAGTACATGTCCAACGCCACAGCCGCCGGTGACCGGATTGACCTGACCAAGGACACGGTCTGGAGCGCCGGGCGCGTGGCGTACGGGAAGCCGGTGCAGCTCTGGGACAGCAACGGCAAGGTCGCCAGCTTCACTTCCAACTTCACCTTCGTTATCAAGCCGCACAACAACACCGCCGGCCAGGCAAGCAGCTCCTCCCAAATAATTTCTTAGCTCCTGTTAGTGTGCCTGGCATTTGTTACACCTGACGTTCTTGCGTGCGCTGCAGGGCGACGGCATGACGTTCTTCGTCGGGACGTATCCCCCGAGCCTCCCGAATGGTTCCTACGGCGGCTTCCTCGGGCTCGTCAACAGCCTCGGCAACCTTACCGGCACCGACTTCCCGCCGACCGTCGCCGTCGAGTTCGACGCGTTCAGGAACGAGTGGGACCCGAGCAACGCAACGAAACACATGGGCGTGGACGTCAACAGCATCACGTCGGCGGCGACCACAGCGCTTCCCGACTGGTGCTTCGACGGGACGACCATGTCGGCGTGGGTCAGGTACGACGCCAACGCGGGCACGCTCTCCGCGACCCTCCGGTTGGGCGATCAGCCGGGGTTGCTGATGAGCCTCTACAGCGTCAGCGCCCCAGTCGATTTCAGGGCGGAAGGGCTGCCGCAACAGGCGGCGGTGGGCTTCTCGGCAGCCACCGGGAATTTGGTCGAGCGCCATCAGATCCTTTCTTGGTCGTTCGAATCCACTCTCGCCAAAGTTGCTACTGTCAACAAGTCCGGCAAGTACTGGCTTCCCCGTTTCTTAGTTGTACTCACTCCGTCCTAAACTATAGATCATTTTTAATATTTTTATATTCATAATTTTTCCTATATATTTTTATATTCATAATTTTTCCTATATATACAAGCTTCTGCAACAGACTTCGTAGTTATATATATGTATAATTCTGTCACTCCTACAATTAATTGAATCTATCTTCGAATGGCAGTAAGCAAAATAACATCAAAGACGACAAACATAGGCCTAATAGCCGGATTGGCATCCACTGGAACCGTCATACTGCTCATCGTAGTGGCCTGGCTCTTGTACCGCGAGAAAGGCAAAGGGCAAAAGGATGCACCAGGAGACGACGGAAACATGGACGATGCGTTCAACAAGGGGACAGGGCCTCGGAGGTTCACCTACAGACAACTGTCCAAGGCGACACGGGGATTCTCCGACGACTGGAAGCTCGGCGAGGGCGGCTTCGGCTCCGTCTACCGTGGGTTCTTGCAGGACGAGGGCCTCCATGTCGCGATCAAGAGGTTCTCCAAGACGTCGAAACAGGGGAGGAGGGAGTACGTCTCCGAGGTGACCATCATCAGCCGTCTCAGGCACCGCAACCTGGTGCAGCTCCTCGGGTGGTGCCACGAGGGCAACGAGCTCCTGCTCGTCTACGAGCTCATGACCAACGGGAGCCTGGACACCCATCTCTACAGCACGAGCAACGTGCTGACGTGGCCGGTCAGGTACAAACATGGTCAACCAAATTCTCTTTGTTGGTTGTCAGCTTAAATTTGCAAAAAAAAAAGAAAAAGGAGGAGAAATAATCTGTTTAATTTAATCTGGGCGTCATGCATCAGGTACAGCATCATTCTTGGCATGGGCTCTGCCCTCCTGTACCTTCACGAGGAGTGGGAGCAGTGCGTGGTGCACCGGGACCTGAAGCCGAGCAACGTGATGCTGGACGCGTCCTTCACCGCGAAGCTGGGCGACTTCGGCCTCGCGCGCCTCGTCGACCACAGCCGCGCCGCGCGCACCACCATGGTCGCCGGCACCAAGGGCTACATCGACCCGGAGTGCGCGGTGACCTTCCACGCCACCGCCAAGTCCGACGTCTACAGCTTCGGCGTCGTCCTCCTCGAGGTCGCCTGCGGCCGGAAGCCCGTCGTCCCCGAGGAGGACGAGGGCAGGGCGCTGCTCGTGCGGTGGGTCTGGGAGCTCTACGGGCGCGGCGAGGTCCTCGCCGCGGCGGACGCGCGGCTGCTCGACGGCGGATGCAAGCTCGCCGAGCTGGAGCGCACGCTGGTCGTGGGGCTCTGGTGCGCGCACCCAGACTCCGCGGCCCGGCCGTCGATCCGGCAGGCCATGGGCGTGCTCCAGCTCGAGGCGCCGATGCCGGAGCTCCCGCTGGAGATGCCCGTGCCGACGTACGGGCCGCCTGGTGCCGGGGCAACCCGTCGAGCAACACCACGTCGTCGTCCGGCCTGAGTGGCAGCTGCGGAGGGCAGACGTCCACTAGTGAGGCCACGGCGCACTCGTCGTCCTCGTCCGCGTCGTACAATAAGTACAACACGGGGCGTGCGCACTTGTCCGCGGATCCAACAGGTGAATCCAGTTACAGCATGGGGAATCCAACAGCGGAAGCTCAGGAATGACCGAGCACACTGATGCAAGTTTCGTCTCTGCAGCTCCCTGTGCCCTGTTCTTCAGCTTCATATATGTTTCATGGTTCTTGGAACATTCAAATCTCTCGTTAAAAATGCATCATCTAGATAACACACTTGCAACACGTGTGTGAAGCATATGCAACATCGCAAGATTTTGCAACACCAACATGCACCATCAACATGAAACACTTGGAACATTGTTCTTGAACATCTGAAACGCACGCTTGCCACATGCAGCCAAAACAAACTGTGGAGTGTGGAGCACAGGAGGGGAGGATGCGCGGCGGCAGGTGCGGCTCACCGCCGGCCTCGTGCCGTCGTGCACCGTCACCCACGCCCTGGCACTCGCGCGGAGCCACTCCTCGCGCACCGCCACCCGCACGTGGCTCACCGCCGGTTTCGTGCGCTACCGCCCCAGCGCTCCCGCGGCTGCCCGCGCGGGTCTCCTGAAGCTGGTACCCTTCTGCTATAAAATCGACCCACTAAATGGCGGCAGTGACTGCTCAGTTAATTCTGGATTAAGACATTAATTGACTGTTGTCAAAAGATTACTGTACACCCGAACAGCAAAAAGTTTATACCAACTTGACTTTCAACTCTACAAAGTTGTTTAATACATGTCGAATCAATAACTTACATATAAAGTTGTTTTCATGCAAGTATAAAAAAAAACATGAAATTCCAATTCTAAGGAATGCAAAAGCCATACTAAAGTTACAATTTTAGGCATCTAAATACATTGGTTCATATCTCATTGAAACATACAATTTTCGTATAAAGATTATCTCCATCTCGAGGCCATTGGTAAATGTTACTCCCTCCGTCCCATTATATTTGGCATTGTAGGAGTGGGCACGAGGGATTAAGAAAAGTTGGTAAAAGTAGGTGCGTAGAAAACGAGAAGAAGAGAGATAGAGATAGAGATGTGTTGGGAAAAGGAAAAGGTGCCTCGGAAAGTGAGAACGCCAAACATTTTGGGAAAATTAGATGGTGTTAGAATGCCAAACATTCTGGGACGGAGGGAGTACAAGTTTTTGAATTTTCGAGTCCATACATGAGATTAGATTTTTTTTTTTTTGAGTCGGAGATTAGATTATTTCTGCCGGCTCATTTACAGTAGGTAAGAGTGAGTCGATACAACTGTGAATCTCTCTTGTAGTAAAAAACAAAGACTGCTGATTTCACAGCAATGGCAACAAATTCAAACGAGGTGGATAAACCAATATGGACTTCCGATGCACTATTACTATGAACCACGGGATAAACCCAATGTAAAGTAGCTTTGTCAACAATGGAATAAAGGTGTAATTTCTCGGTATGAGCTTGGTGGATACAACTCACTGATAATTTATCGGTACTACTGTTACAAGTCATGGAGCTTCAATTCAAGGCTGTATACACAATGAGTTAAAAGTTTGCGTTTGGATTTGAAATCTATGGGGCAATATTTATGTAGACGTGGGACATATGTGAGGATCTTTGACTTCTCTTTTTGACATCCAAAACTTTGGTTTTACCAGGACTGGCTTGTAACCGAACATGGTGGAGTAATATGAGGCGAGAAACTAATTCTTGCGTGGTGAGGTGAAAAAACTACAACAAGTATTTTACCTTTCTGAACAACCCAGTGTACTAATCTGACAATGAATTTGATATGTACTGAACAAAAACATTTAGCGCATTGTCAATGCAGTAAGCATAGTTCACCAGCCTCACTGTTTTCCTAGATTTTCGTATACCTGGTTCATACATTGATCAAAACCAGACATCTAGAGCACTCGAGCAGATTTGATGGGCATTGTGGTAAATGCTCAGATAGATCATAGTTGCACCTGCTAGTTCAATGAACTCACAATTCCAAGGTAACTTTTAGGGACCAGAAGCAAGTACCGGCCGGAGCAGGCGAGCAGCTTCTCAAGCACAATATAGGCATAGAAAAAATAGCATGGTGGTTTTAAACAAACGACAACACGATTCTTTTACATCACGAGAAGCTGTAAATGCAGGAAAGGGGCAAGGTATTTCATCATTGACAAGTTTAACACAAGGTCTGCAACTTAGGACATGGCACGGATTATGCTTTATTCAGCTCTAGACCATCAGGAGCAACAATAACATTTTACGTGCCCACCATTTATCATGCATATCGGTTTTTCTTATCTTTATTTCCTAAACAGATGCAAATAGACCTAATAGAAGAGTGCCATCAACTAGACCCGAAGCCACCACCTCCTGGAGTAAAAATCTGAAGAGTGTCACCAGGACTAACCGTTATAGTGTTCTTTCCCCCAAGGAAAATTTTTCGACCATCTTTTCTGATAAGATAGTTTGCACCACGAGCTCCATTTTCCCCTCCCTTCAATCCCCTGGGAGCATGCACCCGTCTCTCCGACAGAATGCTCACAACAATCGGCCGGCAGAACTCAATCTCCCTTACAAGGCCATCACCACCTCTGTGGAAACCAAAACCGCCACTGTTCTCCCTGATGCTGAATCTGTGCAGATGAACAGGATATCGCTGCTCAAATATTTCGGGGTCAGTCATCCTTGTGTTTGTCATGTGACATTGAACACCACTTGTGCCATCCCAGGTTGGCCCAGCTCCACAGCCACCTCCAATAGTCTCGTAATAGCCAAAAGTGTCATCACCAAACGTCAAGTTGTTCATGCAGCCCTGAGAGCAGGCACACGCTTGGAATGCCATAAGGACAACGTCTGTCACTCTCTGTGAGGTTAATACATTGCCGCCGACCACAGCAGCCTTATCACTTGGTGAAAGAAAAGAACCTTTGGGAATTAGGATCTTTACCGGAGCTAGGCAACCTTGATTTAGTGGTATGTCCACATCCACCAAGCATCGTAGGCAGTATATGACAGCAGCTGTTGTAACTGCTTCAGGAGCATTCCAGTTGCCATAGACCTCAGGACTGGTACCCTCAAAATCAAATATGGCTTCACCTTTACTAGCCTCAAGAGTGAGCTTCAAGTGGAGAACAGAGCCATCATCCATACAATCTTCATCTTCAATAACACATGATCCATTCTCCTTTTGAACTCTAGATGCAACTGTCTTAAGCATTTCTCTGACAGCTACCTCAGCATTCTTCTGGACATGGTACATATAAGATTGAACAGTAATCAAACCATACTGATTTATTAGTTCTTTGATAAGAGCTATGCCTCGCTGGTTTGCTGCAACCTGAGCATGCAGATCAGAAAGATTATCTTGGATCCTACGGGTTCCTGGGATCTTATAATCAGCAAGCTCATCTGAGCGAGGTGACTGCAACAGCTGGACTATTCCTTCCTCTTGAAACACACCCCTTTCAACAAGTTTAAATGCTTTGATGGCAGCACCTTCCTCCCAAATACACTTTGAGAAAGGAGGCATGCTTCCCGGGGTGATTCCACCTATCTCTGCATGGTGACCTCTACTAGCAACAAAAAAGACAAGTTTGCCATTATCGAAAACTGGTGTGACAACTGTTATATCAGGCAGATGGCTCCCTCCAGAACATGGATGATTTGTTACGAGAACATCACCCTCATGCAGGTTATCACCCCAAAAATTAAGCTGCCAGCGTACAGTACTAGACATGGCACCTAGATGCACCGGAACATGGGGTGCATTTGCAACAAGGCCACCATCTGGACCAAAGAGGGCACATGAAAAGTCTAGCCTTTCCTTTATGTTTGTAGAAATAGAAGTCCTTTGAAGTGTGCGTCCCATCTGTTCAGCGATACCCATGAATCGGTGATTGAAAATGGAAAGTTGGACCACATCCGCCACTTGTTCTGTAACTTCTAGCATGCTGGGAGGTGCGCTGATCTCAATTTTTATGTTACCATACTTGGTGATGATGGCTTTACAGTCCTTTTCAATAATCACCGTACTATTCCCGTTCATGATAACTGCAGGGCCCTCCAATATATGGCCATAACCTAGATTCTCAAGCCTGTACAGTGGGGTTTCTTGCCATCCACATGAAAAATAAATCCGGCATGAGCTTTCTTGCACAGGTTTGGTTGCCACTGGTGTCAATTCCCGAGGCTGCAGGATGTTTGTGGCACCAACACCTTGAACTCTCACATCACATATGAGTATCTTTCTGTTTAGCAATTTGAAGCCATATTCTTGCTGAAACAGTTTCACAAACTCATCAGCATAGTCATTTCCAGATCCTGCCTCGGGCTGTTTAACCATGATTGTTGTATCAGTTCCCTCATACCTCAAATTCAAGTAGGAATCTGTTCTGATGTTCTCCTCTCCAAAACCCTGCTCTCTTAACTTTTGTTTCACTTGTTTTACTAAAAGGGCTTCTCTTCTGGATGCCTCTGCAGCAGAATCAGCATTATAAACAGCAGAGTATGGTTCTTGCAAGTCTTCAATGACATCAGCAAGGCCCATTCCATATGCACTCAATATTCCACAGTATCGATGAACAAGTACCTCAGACATACCCAGGGACCTTGCAATAGAACATGCATGTTGAGGACCAGCACCACCAAAACATGCCAGGGCATGGTTCTTCGTATCATGTCCCTTCATTTCCGTCAACTGGCGTATAGGCCGACACATTGTCTCATTTGCAACATTGACAAAACCAAGCGCAATCTCCTCAACTGACATGTCCTTTGCTGATGGGTCCTGATTTTTTCGGTGAGAGTTGATCTCAACCGCAAGATTCTCAAATGCCTTTCTTGTAGCTTCATAATCCAAGGGCATGTCTTCATTTGGGCCAAATATTGATGGGAAAAACTCAGGAATAACAGTTCCAAGGATCAAATTAGCATCTGTAATCGCCAGCTCGCCACCTTTCCTGTAACAAACTGGACCAGGATGTGCTCCAACAGATTCTGGCCCAACCTTGAAAGCACCAAACAGAAACTTAAGCTTCGATCCACCACCAGCAGCCACAGTGTTTATGTCAAGCTGGGGAGCTTGAATTATTGCCCCAGCAATCTGGGTCTCCAGAACTTGTTCATAGCTTCCATCATAACGGCTCACATCCGTGGATGTACCGCCCATATCAAACCCAATCAGCGGCTTGGATGTCTCAAGTTCAAACAAGGTTTGTGAGTAGCCAACCACACCACCCGCGGGACCTGACAGCACTGCTTTGTGCCCAGAGAATCTCTTCTCCGGTGCAAGTCCTCCATCTGATTGCATAAATAGCACATTCACTTGTTCAGACCCCCTTCAAATTTTGACATGAATCCAGATAAGTACTCTTTGATGACTGGGGTGAGATACGCATCCACACTCGCTGTCAAGCCCCGAGGTACAGCACGGACCATTGGTATCAGAGAAGAGGATAAGGAGACATGCTTGAATCCCATACCTAAAGCTAACTTCTCAACAAGGAGTTCATGGTGAGGATAAGTATAAGAATGCATCAACACCACAGCCAAGCATCTAATCCCCTTGTCAAGCAAACCTTTCAACAAAGACTTCAGTGTTTCCACATCAACAGGCTTCGCTACCCTGACCAACTCCCCAGAGATTCCTTCAACAGATGACCCGTCTCCCTCACCCTCCCGAACGAGCTCAACACGCTCGTCGACCTCAACGACCTCCTCATAAAGGTTGGACGGCTTTGATACCTTGAGGTCGAATATGTTCGGTCGAGCCTGGTTACCAATCTGAAGCAAATCCCTGAATCCCCTCGTGACACAGAGAGCGATCCTCTCACCTTTCCTCTCAAGCAGCGCGTTCGTGGCGACCGTGGTGCCCATCCGAATCCACTCGATCTTACCGGTGGGGATCTTCGATGACCGGGGGATCTTCTCACCGGTGAACTCCTCCAGGATCCTCCTAATCCCTTCAATGGGCGCGTCGTCGTAGTTCGACGGGTCGACAGAGAGCAGCTTCATGACATAGCCTTCCGACCTCCCCGAAACCTCGGCGTAGATGTCAGTGAACGTGCCTCCCCTGTCAATGCAGAACCTGAACTTCTCCGTGCCTGTGCTGCTGCCCATCGTTCGCCTCCTCCGCAATCAACTAGGGGTGGAATCGTAGTTCTCTGGACCACAATAGCAGAGAAGGTACGAATTAATCAGATTGAATCTAGCAGTGAGTGACTAGCAGATCATCGGAACAATAGTCCATAATCATGCGTTATCCTGTAAATAAAATTTTAATCTAACACAGAGATATGCAAAAGGAACTGTCGAGTGCTTTGAGTTTGGGGCACTGCCTACAAGGAAAGCATACCGGTCTCCAGGATGGAGGGGAGCAGAGAGGCTTCCGTGGACCAGCGGCAGCAACAGCGGAGGAGGAACGAGGCGGCGCTGGTTACGAGCTTCTCGCCGCGCCGTGCGCCGTGGCCGCGATTGACTTGGAGGCCAGTGAAAGGGCCACGCGATGACAGGACACGGGAGGAGGAGAACGAAAGCTTGGATTGTGCTAGCTCGCGGGCCCCGATGTCAATCAAAGAACTTGGGTTGTGGGAGTGGGAATCACGCCTTTTCCGCAATTACTAATGCAGTGTTTGTGCAACAAAAAAAGAACTCAGATGCGGATGCCACTGAGAACATTAGGTGCATGAAATCGTCATGATGTACACTCATATCTTACTCTTACCAAGTAAAGACATTAGGTGCATGGAACATGATATCCCACGATACAACAAATGAAGATCGAAACTTCAGTCATGTATCTTCTTCGCATTAAGCAGAAACACTATTCATGAACTAGCAATCAAAACTTCAGCCTGTATCTTCTTCGCATTAAGCAGCAACACTATTCATGGGCTAGCAAATATCAAGACATTCAGAAGAATTATTGTTACATTCAATACAAATATATAATGACGTACCAGATATTATTGTTACAAAACGCTAATCAACACTACAAGTGGATCGAAGAGCGTGCGATGCCGCGGCAGCCCAAACTAGAATTCTGGCACATGCAGACATGCTTCAAGCCTTCTATAGTTTCCTAGTTTAAAATGGCCAAAGGTCACCCCAAAGTGACCTGCGGGCCTGAAAATGCAAGGTAGGGTTCTTGCTTTGGGTGACCACTACACGCTCAAATGTGCCTTCAGATGCATCCCTTTTGGTGGAACGACATACGTCCATCTGGACTTGCTTTCCTCTCCGCATGGGGCTGTATATGATGCGCCCCCAACCGCCACCGAGATCAGCACGAATTGTTTCTTCCTCCTCTTCATCCCCTTCACTCTCATGGAATAAACTTAATTCGTGTGTATCAGAAGCATATGGGACCAGACTGTCCCCACCATCAACAGGAACCTCTTCATCTTCCTCACTTGGAAATTGATCGTCTGACAAAAATCAGCAACCAGGAAAAATGACTTCCAGACATTACATACAAAAGGACTGGAGGAACAATCATGAGTAGATAATTACCATAGTCAATGATAAGGTCTTCCGGTTTTCTCTTGGCATGGCGTTCTTTAAGTGTCTCAAATTTCATTCCATCAAGTGGCCAAGCTCCCCTAGTTTAGAAAATATAAGAAATTCTTACTTGAGTCAAATATACAAATGCGAGATCATGTGATAACTTAGACAAATTGCATATAGGCATGTTAATGTGCAGAACGAGAGGTAATTAATAAATCTGAACTTTGGAAGTTACAAGTTCTTACTCTGGCCGTTTACCCCTTCTTAAAGCAACATAGCAAAATTTTTCATCCTCATAACCACGCAAAGGCACACCCTTTGACCTCTGCAGAAAATATCAGAATAAGGTGACAAGAAAACTAACAGCTACAAAGTTCAATAGTTGTCTACAGGTAAATACAAAATTCTAAGGCTCCCACAAATTTAGAAAAAGGTGCATCTATCCTGTACCCAAAAGCGGAAAACAATTTGTTTAAAGCACTCACAGTCTTACATCACATACTACCACAGCACTAAAAGATACTGCATAAATTTGCATAATTTTTGGTGTGGCATAAAAACATGTATAAGTGTTGATCTGATATAAAGAGCAGTAAGTATATACGAATGGCATAGCTCATGCTGAGCATAACATCATTTACCAGTTGTTCATAGAGTGTAATATTTAACAATTCCTTTTAGTGACTCAGATGTAAGAAATAAAAAAACGTTAGAACAACCTTATAGGCACGTTGAGATGACGTTCTTTCCAATCTCTGGACAAAGTGGCAGTATTTATCAGTATTCTCCAGTGGACACCGACCATCATGAGGACACTGATGAAGACAATGAAATTAGTCTTATCAAAGTGCATTCAAACAATAATACAAGCAGTTGTAGTTCCAACTTACAGGGGCAACCACAAAAGCACCATTTTTCAACGAGGCTTCATGAGGAACAATGCTTTTTATTTTACTTGGAGGACGGCTTGAGGATTTTTCAATTTTGCGACACTTCTGGAAAACACAAAGCTTATGTAAGGATGCGTTAAATATCCCAGTAGACATATTTAGGGAGTAGAACATACTCTCTTTTCCATCCAAAGGATATATGAGCGCATTTGGCTTATAATTTTTGCTCCTTGAGGTGTTCCAGGTTCTAACAATACCTAAACATGTATTATTCTTTTCAGTTCCAAGAATAACTGGGAACATATCCCCCACACAGGCACAAACATGGTAATATAAAGGGGGCACGGGCGATTGGGATTTGATTATACCAAAACATCACTTGTTAGGTCCCAAAGCTGGCGCACTATCGTTATACGATCATTCAAAGAAGGAATCTCCCCAAGTGCGTAGGACTGCATGTCAACGAAAACAATACTTAGCAAAGGAAGAGCCACAATAGAAATCTAATTTAATGAAAATAACATGCAATCTGAAGTAGTTCTGCAAAACTATATACCCCACACGACCACTAATATATGATTCATGAGACACCACAGAAAATAAATTAATAGATTGAACTTACTGATATTACAAGATCATGCCCTCGCTCATGTTTTTCTAAGTTGCGGTTCAAATCTTGGATGCTGTCATAACTGTGGATAAGTGGACACCCCTTCAAATCTATAAATATTTGTCAAGTAAACAAAATAATTAGCATTTACTACTAAGCTCAGAAATGAAAATTCAAGAACTGTGATAAAAGAAAGCTACTGTTAGTGTTTCACACTGAAGCGTCACCATGGCCACGCCCACACACGACAAGATCAGTCATGAACTTGTCCATTCAGGGCTAAATTTACCATAAGAAGTTCAATCAACTTTACTAAATATGTTTATAAAACCCCTTAATGCTAAGAATATATCTCATTGGTATGACGGTAGTTTACATTTAATTCTAACTCACACATGCCTGCAACGCGAGCATTACTGATATTTATAACAATTGTCTAACCAAAGGGAGCTAAGCTTACTGTCAAGAAGGCTCTGCCCTGCTCTCTGCATTTCCTTTGAAGGCTCAATCAGATTAACCTTCTCTATTGACTTAGGCCACACTGCCCTCATAGCCCTGCATTATTATAGCCGTTTTAGTCCTGTCCTGTGCAAACATACTCTTTGCAAGAGCTGTAAAGTAAGCCATACTCACCAAAGTGCTGAACTTGGCCCAGCACCGAAATCCAGCACCTTGGCAGGTGCGAATTCCGGCAACCTACGTCGAACCTGCAAAATCTATGAATCAGCCCCTAAAAGAGCTCCAGCAAACAAATTCAGGTCGTTGCGGACAATAGCGAGTTGGTCCGGTCCTCTGACCTCGCGGAGCACGCGGTGGCACGCGGCGTAGATGGCGGGCATGCGTGACGCGACGTATGCGACAGTCTCGTCCTCGCGGTACCGAAGGCCGATGTCTCCATAGGCAGACCGCACCTTCCACCTCGCGGCACGCTGCTCGGCGCCCGCGGGAGCGTTGGGGTCGTCGAGGAGAGCGCCGCGTGTGGCCGCCGCGGCCAGCTCGGCGCCTGTGCCCTTGGCGCGGTCAAAGGAAGCCGAGAGCAGCAGCACCTTGCGGTTCATGTGCGCCTTGTCCTGGTCTGCGCGGGTGAGCGCAAGAGGTCAGTGATATGAGGCGATCAAGCAATCCATCGAGCAGGTGGTGGGCGTGGACGGATGTCCCATTACCGCGGAGGTAGCGCTTGATAGCGCGGCGGAGGGAGAGGGGGACGAGATGGATGCCCTGGGACTGCTTGGCCGCCGTGCGGAGAGTCTCCGGCGTCAACAGACGCGGCGCCGTCTCCGGTAGGAGCGCGGCCGCCATGTCTTGGTGTCGCGGCGGCTCTACCACACAGCACACGCCAGTGACCAGACCAACTATTCGCTCGTGTGCAAAGGCGGTTCAGAGGGTAGGCGGCTGGGATCAGCCGATCAGGGTCAGGGAACCAGTCTTCTCAGGAGACCCTAGTTTAGGTTGATCTGAGCCGTCCTAACGAGCACATGCGGCTAAGATCAATGTGAGGACAACTTTAGCTTCCTCACTCTTGGCCACGCTCGCCGTCTCAACTCTCAAGCCTCGACCGTCATCTGACAGAAGATGGATAAGATAACAACTGCGAGTCTAACTCCGAATTTTGAAGATCCTCGACCGTCATCTGACAGAAGCTGGATAAGATAACAACTGCGAGTCTAACTCCGAATTTTGAAGATTACTTAGATCTTCAACCACAACAATACTAAGTCCACCAGGGAGTCAGTTTTGCACGAGTTTTGAAGGATACCCTTCGTTTTAGCCTATTTTCTCTGTTTTGCCGGTGTTAAGTTTGACGATAATTTTGATATTGAAAGGGGTAGGATAGTCATTTCCCGCTTGAAATACATAGACTCAGGAATACATAGTCCTAGGCACATGAATTGCCCTTATAGTTACAACAGAGGGTCGTAATGTAACACGTAAAGATGCACTGCAGCCTGCACATAAAAATGTACAGTGCTTGCGTCGTAATGTACGTATGTACATTTTTACAACTTGGTCACACTCCGCTTCTGCTGTAAGGTTTACTTCATCCCGTCAGGAGCATTCTAAATCCTTGTCCCGAGGCCACCCGAACTCTTCCAAGAATGACAGTACCACACCGTTGGACCAACCGAAACCGGTCTGGCAAATGACATATATGAGCCCAAATAAGAATTGGAAGGATAGTTTAATACTAGACCTCTAATTTCATTAATCAACAAAATAAATTTGTATTAGAAAAGGTTCTCACGATACTACACTCATGGAAATTACCAAAAGTATACCTAAGTGTAGAATGCCATTTACTAGGACATGGAAGCATGCATGATCATGGGTGAGCTCAAGTGAAAAAACAAGGTTGCTTTGATTCCCATCATACAACCGTACCTGAGGTTTGTATTCACCGCCGCCTCCTGATTTTCCACAGGCCTCTACATCATACTTCTCATGCATTGCGCCAGTTTTTTTGTAAGCTGCGTAGTTTGTTCTCAGCCACCTTGTAGAGATGTCCTCAGCTAATACTCTGGCCTCGTCTGAGCCAGAATTCAACAATCCCTCAACTATAAGGTGCTGCACTGGAGCCCATCCATTTGGGAAATCCCTGTTCAAATTATTGTCTCGACTGTTAAACTAACGGAAGTAAAGTAATTCTCTAGTTTCCAAAGGGAACTGACCATTGCTGCCCTGTGTTGGACAAGGAAGTTGCAATTCCTGCGGCACAAAGTAATCCAGATCTCTGAAAGCTCCTCATAACTGTTACTGATTTTGCTTCATCAGCGAATGGCGCCAGCTCTGGAAAGTTTCAGACAACCAAACTCAGTAACAATTCAAGTGTTAATAGAATCTATTAGAAAACCGACAGTTCCAGCTGCAATTTTGTTTTTTCCCAGAGCTTAGAGCAATTGAAGTATTTAGGCAAAGGCAAAGTAAGTTCACTGCCAATATCTTCATGAATTATCGGAAACACGTAAATGAAAGATTTTTCATAGTTTCCTAGTTTCTAGTCCTTTGGTAGCTAAGTTAATAATACTATATTCTAATTGGACTTGACAAAAAAGAACTGCAGACCAACAGAACGGGCTATGACAGAAACATGGCTAGATATTGTTTCGGATACTATTAAAACAAAAAAAACAAGCTCAGGAACTAGAAATAAACAGAGAAGTCAAGGGCTTGAAGGACACACCTGAATTGTGTGCATTTAGCCACAATGGTATAAAGTTAGAAGCAAAGATGTTGCAGTTATGTGAGTCAGGCTTCCATTGGTAGACTCCCTGGGGTATCCAGTTAAATACCATTAGGAAGTATCAACCAAAATCGGATAAGATCTAGTAAGAAACAAAATGCTATCTTTCGTCAAAACCTGGCTGTTTCCATCAGTAGAGATCCAATAGTCAAGCCACTGCCCCATCTCGGAGTTCCACAAAATGGAGTCAATTGCAATATGACGTGCTTTTGAGGCCTCAAGAAATTTATGTGAAGTAGCATTCTCTCCAAGGAGTTTGGCAAAGACTGCTATGTCCCGCTCCATCTGTAATGTGCATAAATATAGTAAGGACAGTGGCACATTTCAACATCACTAAATTCCTGAGAAGTAATTGCAAATGTTTGATCCCAACTAGCTTCCTGGGAATGGTGAAGTTGAACATTACTACTGCAGGTGCGAAATAAAAAAAATGTAGAACATAAGTATCAGGACCATGCTAAATATGTATACACACAAAGCTGGAATTGAAATATCATGACAAGCAGCATTCCTTGCCTTGAACATAAATGTGTTCAGGTCCACAGGTATAATGAAAGTCGTTGCCAATGTTGTCATATCAGAAGAATTTCTGCAACAGCAGGGGTACCGGACACCATTAGAAACAGAACTTGGTATGTGGTACAATCGTGAATTTTGATACCATTAGATACATTACAACTTCTAGCTTGGCATGTCCTAATTTTGAGTAATTTATGAGTTATCAAGCAACTAACCTCATCCATCGAGAGCTAAAATCCCATCCTGATTCTGCTGTTGAAGCAACTTGGTGATATAATTTTTCCTTGGCAGCTTCAGAGTTAAGCTTTGAAGCCAGTTGCTCATCCTTCACGAAAAAATAGACAATAGTTAGATGGCCCTTCAAATAGCAAAATTTTTGGTGCATCAGAAAGTGGTGGGCCACTGAAGTTTCAAGAAATGTGCTGTAGGACACTGTAAAAAGTAAATTTCAGAAATCTACAGCCATTTGTACACATGTATCACAAAACTACAACATTTTAAGTCTATTTCAGAAAACTACAACTTTTGTGGCATTGTTGGATGACAGGTGGGAGTGGATCAGGTCATAAAAGCTGTACGTTCTTGATACTTTGGGATGAAATAGTTGTAGTTTTATGAAATGAACTTCAAAAGTTGTAGTTTTTTTATACATAGGCAGAAATAGTTGTAGTTTTGTGAAATTTACTCTAAAAAATCCTATGCTGCGGGATACTCATTTTTTATGAAGGACACTACTTATTCTTATTTGCCAAAGAAATTTAAATTTTAATATTTTCCATCAGAAAAGGATACATTTTCATAGTGTCCTGTAGCAAACTTTCCCCAAGAAAAGACTAGGTAGTAAAGACTTTACAATAGTTGCACTTTCTGGCCTAGGTTTGTTCCACATAGCCTGGTACCGACACAAATTATGGACTTGACCATGCTTGTCCATTATAGCCACATTATGAACCTCTGCATCAGAAGAGGCAATATAAATGTAGAGTGATCTTAATCATTTAAAAATGCAAAACGGGCTCAACAGCTGCGTTCTTTCATGGCCTACCTGAGGTCCAGAAACTGTGCTCTTTCAGCAGGGAGGGAAACACTGTTTTTACAAAATCCAAATCACCGGTTGCCTTGTATATTTCCAAGATCATGGAGCTTAAAAGTGGCGGTTGGCTGCAAAACAAATCGCTTATCAGTATATTCTCTACACTCCGCGGGCTACTGTTTAAAGGCAAAGCTACGACCTTTATAAACATTAATGAGGGTGTAGTCATCAGAATAGAATATTATGTGCTGTACTAATGACCATTCTAGAGCAAGAATCGTGACCTTCGATTAGTGTAGTATGATCTTGCACCATTGAGAACAAAACCGTATTTCTCCACCAGGTACACAAGATTGCGCGCAATGCCCTTTGCCGTGTCATACATTTTGCTCACCAGCAAGCCTCTGCATCAAGTCACCATTAATGTACCATGAAGAAGCAATAACAAAAAAACATCAGTACCAGACTTCATAGAGAATCAGCTCGTAGTGGCAGTCTAATAATAGTATAAAACAGGATCTGCAAGCGCAGAGGATCGATGCCCCATTTGGACGGGTCAGTGCTTTGAAGGACAGATCACCCATGATTTCGTCATTTGCTCAGTTTTGTTATTACTGCTACGAAGGACAGATCATTAGGACTTGGTCAACGCAACGATCGATCAGTAATCCCGTTGGACGTATAATAATTGGTGAGGACCGCCAGCAAGACGACAATGCAAAAGAGTCACCAATGATGCAGCCGCCCATAGAAAATCATGCAGAAAACGACGTGCACGATGCAGGAACGGACAAGTGAGTGCGCAGGATTCAACGATCCCGATACAGCGATGGACACGTGCATCGAACTACTCGTTCGTCCCCGGGAAAAGATTCCTCGTGTCCTGGCGATTCAGTCGGTTGTTCGGAGCTGAAAATAGTAGTGTTCGATGGTAGCAGGGGACAAGGAAAGTGCGACGATAACGAAGCAAACAGCAAAGCAGAGATGAGATGAAAGCGAGGGGCAGGGCAATTGAGATCCTCGACAGTCGGGGCAGTCGACTGCCTTGTGACTGACATGTGGGACCCGCAGTGCTAGATGGTCCACTTGCAGCGACTGTGCAGTCGACTGCTCGACTGCCGAGGCAGGGGGATCTGGCCGGACCTGACGACCCAGTAGGAGTCCCAGTAGTAGACCTCCCGGAACCTGGAGCCCGGCACGACGGCCCCGCCGGGGAGCGGCAGAAGCGTGTGCCTCTCCGGGCGCGCCGCGACGGCCGGCGCCACCCGCCGCGCCAGGTCCTTCCAGAGCGCGTGCACCTCGAGCGCCCACGCCCGCGCCTCGCGGCTCTCGACGCGGGGCAGGAACCCGGGCGGCTCCGGCGCGAAGTCCGGCGGGTCGGCGGCGACCAGGTCCGATCCGGCCGCGCCGAAGTGCCGCGCCACGTAGGCATCCAGGTCCGCGCGGGAAACCGGCCGCGGCAGCGCCGCCAGCGCGTCCGCAGCGGCGCGCGCGGAGGTCGCGAGGGGAAGGTCGACGTAGAGCTTGGGGTCGAAGTCGGCGGGGCCCAGCGCGCGCAGCGCCTCCGACTGCACGCGCTGCAGGAGGTCGAGCAGCTCGCGGGGCCCCTCGTCGGCGGCGGCGGCGGTTGGAGCCATCGCGGTGAAGCGGATGATGATTAGGAGGAGGGCCAGGAGAGCGGCGTGGGTACGAGGATGCGGGAGCCCAACCATCCGACGAGGCCTTTTGTACTGGTTGTTGTTCGCTTTTTCGGGTCCCCACACCCAGACGGTTGCAGCGGCGAGCGCGGCGGGCTTCCTCGTGACACCTCTCCGGCTGGCTGCCTACGCGGGGGTGGAGTAGCTGGGGGTCCGATCTCCGGAGGCCACTAGGCCTGGCAGCTAGTAAGATGGCGCGCTTTGTGAAGTCAATTGGTTCAGGCTTTGGGTCGTCGCCCTCGTGGCGCGTCGCCGCCCGGGGCCGGCCGCTGGGTCTTGTCGCGTGCCAAACTGCGCACGGGCTTGCCACTTGCCAGGTGACCCGATGGCCACAGCCATGAATTGTCTTTTTTTCATTTTGTTCTATTTTAGCTTTATGAAATACATAACAAATTCATATACACGTTCATATTCCTGACGCGATATGTGCTCCTCATGCTCATCGAACTCAGATGCAATTTTCTGCAGCAGCGGAGTGCTTCAGTGCTTTGTTCTACAATAATAATATTACAGCTGCCTATTGCTTTCCGTTCCACACATAATTATGTTTGTTGACAGCCCTCGATCTAGCACGATGTTCGCGCCAAAGATTCATAGCAAAACAAACTAAAAAATTAACGGTGCCTGTGCCCGCTTTAGTTGATGGTGCTTCCGGTACGTGTAGATATATTATTTCAGGTTAGTTGAAAGTGTTCAACAAAGTATCCATAGTAGGGAACATAAAAGTCACTAATTGATCTCGATGTGGATAACTAATATATCATGAGAACATAACTATAATTATTTCCAGAAAACAAGGTTTAGTATGGACTATTATGAACACGTTTGGCAAGTGAAATACAAGTATTCTACCAATGGAGACAGTGCACACATGAGAGAACTGTTCACTACAGTGTGATTACATCGGGAGAAAGAGATATACCGGTTATCAAATACATGTTCATCAATTCTAGGAAAGCCGGTAGTGCTACAGGCCAGCAAGTTCCTTGCATTGCAGCAGCAACCGATCCAATGAGGGCTCAAGGGACAGGAACACCACATTATATCTATGTTCTACAATTGCGAGAAACAAATCCCTAAGTGGCGGCACATTATATCTATGTTCTACAATTGCGAGAAACAAATCCCTAAGTGGCGGCCGACCGACAATGGGCGGCAGTTTATCGGGGCGGTGATGGCACCGCAATGGTGGTGGGCGGGTAGGAGGGCGGTGTGCGATCTCGGTGGTGGGGCATCTTGTGGCCGACGACTTAGCGGCGAACAACAATATGGTCAGCAGCAGAGGCGGGTAAGCGGCGGGCGGTAGGATGGGGGCAACGAGAATCATTGAGGAAGATAATTGGTGGATGGGTCATCCTTGAGTTGAGTCGTCACGCGGGCTTGGATGGAGAAGTATGGGGTGGGCGGAGGAAGGTTCCAAGTTGACATAGGGTGGAGATTGACGGGACTTGGGGGAACCAGAAATCTTTTACATCGACTAGGTCTACGCAAACAATTCGTCGACCTAACCTCCCCCCCCTCCTCTCGAAGTGATTCTCCACATTTTTCGTTTGAACAATTGTTTTTGTGCGGAAGGCGAGCTACTCATGCCTTCCAAGGAAAACAACACTATGCGAACATGTGTAGCAACGTGAGAGGAGGAGAAAGGGAAGGAGCTGCCGCCTTGCTACAGCGGAGCGGCACCACAAACAAGGTACGACGTCGGAAGAAAGAAGATGAACAAAGCCTTCGTATTGGTCCATCAAGGTGGGTCGACGGGTGGTGTTTTGTCGACCCCAAACTCCCATAGTAGGCAAAATTTTTATGTAGACCAGATCGACGCTTGCGTCCCGTCGACCCCCTCTCACCTTCTTCTTCCACACCGCCTACCGTCAACTGCGTGTAGGGTCGAGTTAGTGTTTAGGTTGGCGTTTTGTAGGGTCAAACTCCTCCTCCCGACGATATATGGAAAATGGCGCTCGCCCGCGGACGGAGGAGCTCGCTGGAGTGGTTAGTGGAGGGCGGCGACGCGGTGCCACCGGAACCGAGGGACGACGTGGAGGTGGGCGCGTCACGTATGCAGTGGTTAGTGGCGGCGGCACAGGTGACGGGGTGCCGTCGGAGCCTGGCAAGAGGTGGGGGCAGCAGGGCAAACGACGTGCGATCGATCGTTTCGGGGAAGAAGATAAACAATGCCGCGTCTTGGATTTCTGAGGGCCGTGGAGGGGTTGACATGTGTGTGAGGTCGACCTGGTCGCCCCCAACCGGGTTCCATATAGTAGGTCGTGGTGTCACGGCAGTCGGTGAATTGCAACCGATCGCCTCTTAAAACTCTCGATAGAGGGTCATTAGAGGATGAGATACGATTTCGTCGCCTAAAATGATGAGATACGATTTCGTCGCCTGAAATGATGAGATATGATTTTGTCACCTGAATCACACAACTTACGCGTGGTGTCATTTGCAATGAACTTCTTTAATATATACTTTGGACTTGCAGTGAGTTTGTATTATATCTAATTTTGAAGAAGACATGACAAGAACTTTGTTCAGGGAGGGGGTACTATTTCCTCGTACAAATTTATAAAACTCACATCAAAATCCATAAGATCGACAATGCCGAGGTAGCCCTGAAGTTCAGTCAGTTCTTACGCCGCCACATGAGGCCGTCCGGGAGCACCTGATGGACGAACATGTCTTCCGCCGTGCAGTGGCTATCATTGCAACAAAAGCGTCTGAAAATGGCTAAACTATTAGCTGAAGGTGTTCAACAACATAATCCATAGAGAGAGTACGAAAGCGAGGATAAAAGTCACCAACTACTTGATCATGACGTGGATAACAAAATATATGAGAACAAAACTCGTTTCTATTGGATTGAAAAAAATAAAGGAGTAATCATACGACTATACAGTATTTTAGATTGCATATGACTATACATCTTAATATATTATATTTAGATAAATGAGTAAATATTATATATTTATATTAAAAATGTTTTTATCAATAAAGGTATCTTCAAAATAACTTAGCACTTATATATGTGAAGGTTTTATTCTAATAAGATGGATGGTCAGATAGGATGTTAAAAATCAACATCGTCAAATAAAAACGGCAATTTTTTTGTAACACGCTAAGAAAACATGGCTTCGCATCCAATGCATCAACAAAATCAAATCTTTCGGCAACCTTCTCGCCTATGATACACTATGATCATTTAGCAATTATTTTAAGATTTTTATTTCAATAATTAGAATATGTTTGGACTTGAAATTTGGCACCAATATATGCATTGGTACATTCTTTATTATAATAAAAAATGGAACTAGATTTTTTTGGTTATTTGTCATGTTTCCTCGTTGTTTTAATATGTAATTTGTCAATAAATCATGCAACCAATAAAAAAACCTAACCCTATTTTTCAGAATGCAATAATGTTTATACTTATGTTAAGTTTTAAATCCTAATGTGTTGTTAGTATTGAGATAAAAATATTGAAATTATTATTAATGGTCATAATATTGTTGTAGAAGGGAAAATAAAAAATTGTAGCGTGTCTCACACAAATCTACTTATATATAAAAGATGCAACCCACTAACACGTCTTAATGGTTATTTCTCTCAATCCACGTTGCGCCACATCATCGTAATTAATTTCAATCATTTAGATAAAGAATGGATGTGAGATTAACACAATTAATTTAAAATTATAATTTTAAAGTTAATATCTTTTAGTCCCGCTGCAACGTGCGGGGTTATCAACTAGTTTAACTTCAGAAACGAAGTCATTGTTTCAGATAATTTATAACGGCGGGAATACCATTGATCACCGTAATTCTGCAAGCGTGCTATAGCCGGCGCCGTCGACGTCGTCACAAGTTAATTATAACCTCAATTCAACAGCTCCTTCCTCGAAATCCTCAGCGACTCGCCAGACACAGGCATGAAGCCCAGAGAGATCCTCCACGTTTCCTTCAACCAGGACGCCCGCTGCTTTGCCGCCGGCACCAGGAGCGGCTTCTGCGTCTACAACTGCTCCCCCTTCTGCCAGTTGTCACGCCGGGACCTCGTCGAGTTTTGGAGGAGCCATGCGGCCGGCGGCGGCGTCAGGGCCGTGGAGATGCTGTTCCGAACCAATATGCTCGCCCTCATTGGTGGCGGCGGCGACCCCGAGGTGAGCAAGGCGGCGGTGATGTGGGACGACCACGAGGGCCGCTGCCTCGCGCTCCTGCCCGGCGGCGACTCCACCCTCCGCGGCGTCCGCCTTCTCCACGACCGCGCTGTCGCTGTCAGCGAGTTCCGCGTCTCCGTCTACCGCTTCCTCGACCTGGGCCTCCAGCACCAGTACGAGACGGCGCCGAACCCGCGGGGCGCGTGCGCGGTCACGCCGGTGGGCCCCACGGTGCTGGCCTGCCCGGGCCTGCGCGAGGGGCAGGTGCGCGTGGAGCGGCTCCACCTCGCGGCCGGGGACTCGAGGCGGACGACGCTCATCGACGGCGCGCTCCCCGCGGCGGCGTCGGCCATGGCGCTGTCGCGGGACGGCCGGCTGGTGGCCGCGGCCGGCGTGGGCGGCGCCGCCGTCAGGGTGTTTGATGCTGTAAGCGGCATGCTGCTTCAGGAGGCCAGCCTCGCCAAGGCGTCGGAGGTGCACGGCCTGGCGTTCTCCGACGACGCGCGGTTCCTGGCCGCGGCCGGGGACGGCGGGGCGGTCCAGGTGTTCGGCCTGCCGCGAGCAGACGGGCAGGCCGCCGGCGCGTCGTCTCGGTTCAGGATCACCGGCGACCGGGAGCGGTGCCTTGTCGCGTTCGGCGAGCAGAGAAACACAGTGGTGATCGTCAGCATGGGCGGGACCTTCTGCCGCTGCCGGTTTGATCCGGTCAACGGCGGGCTGATGATTCTGCTGGAGCGCCACGATTCAAGGCCGTATTTTCATTGACATGCCTGCTTTCTTCAGCCGTAGAGCGATTATGGCCCTGTTCGTTTCCTCCTCTAAAATTTAGCGATCTGTCAAAGAAAATCTTACTATTTATGAATATTTCGACCAATTTAATGACAAAACCCTTTGACGGATTGGTGATAATTTTCGAGATGAATCTAATGAGCTTAATTAATCTATGTTTTGTTAAAGTGATGCTACAGTAACTGTCTTCTAATCACCACTTAATTAACCTCATTAGATTCGTCTCAGTAAATTAGTCTAGGAGCCTGTAATTTATTTTATAATTAAGCTTTATTTAGTAATTCTAAATAGTAACATTCTTTTTGATGTGACAGTTCTAAAGTTTAGACCCAGGAAACGAACACGCTCTATATCAAAAAACAAAACAAAAGACATAGAACGAGCTTACATTTGTAATGTCTGTCTTCATGCTTCGCCGTACAGTTTAGAGTTGTGTTTTGTCATGCCTTTTTGGGATATTGTTATCAACAAATACTGTGAAATTGAAACAAAGAGAGGCACCGGCACTCACGATCCATAACCGGTGCGATTCAATTTCAAAAATTGATGAAACCAGCTACAGTTCGAAGTCAAATGAAAACAAATTTTGACGCGCTAGCTGAAACACATTACAGAGGTAACATATTCAGTTGAGTTTTCTTTTTTAAGTAGTCATCATATTAGAGGAAATAGCATCCTGAAGAATGGAATTCAAAACACATCCTGCGATGGCAAGGGGGAAAGGACAACAGAGCTAGTAGCTGGGGTCAAGGTTCTCTGCATTGAAGAAGATAATTCAGGGTACTGTGTATGAATACTGTAGCACGAATTCTACTGTTCCGTGGGTTACTGTAACATCAGATCTCATCCGTTCTTCTACAATCGAATGGTTAAAAAGTGAAGCTAATTCCCGCTACAGTAGATCCTCTGAATTTTTCCCTCCAATTCAGAGGACCTCGTCCCCGGGGGGCTAAAGGAATGCCCGCACAAAAACAGCATAAGAGCTTTTTTTTTTGAAACTCATAAAAGCTTGTTTGGTTGACAGGTAAATGTTGCCACACATGTTTGCCAAAATTTTGGTGAACTCATCAAACTTTTGCAAGAATATGAGTTTATGACATGTTAGGTACTAATGTGGCAAGTCATAAGCAACCAAACAGTGAGACGAAAAAATTGCGACATACCAAATATTTGGCGTGGCAAAGTTTAGTAATGAACCAAACATACTCTATGATTCACTCCCCTATTTCTAAAGGGACAATGGCGTTTTAGCCATCATTCGGAACCCTAATTGCGAAATCACCATCGATTTTCAGATTTTGTAAAATCACCATTGTTTTTTGAATCGGAAGCCACTCGTTTACCATCGGTTTCCAATGTTGTGAAACAGACCGGAATAAACGAAAATCAAAAAAAGAAAAACAGTTGTGGAAAAGGAGACGGACGCTCCTACCCTCATCCACCCGTGCGTTCACCCCTGCCCGACATCAACCATAACCTAGGGCGCACGGTGGCGGGCGGGACCAGACGAAGCGAGCGGCACGGCGCGGGCCGGCGCACGGCGAGTAGGTCCGGCGTGGCTTGGCGTAGGCCAGGAGCGCGTGGCGTGGGTGGGGCCGGGCGGAGCTCGCGGCGGCGTGAGCGGGGCCGAGCGACGAGCAGGTCCGGCGCGGCTAGCATACGGGGCAAGCAGGAGCGCAGCGGTGGCCTAGGAGAGCGGGACGGCTCCGGTTGTGATTAGAAGAGCCTTAGTCCCTGCTCTGCTGCTTGAGAACTCATGCCGCGGCAAATGGAGCACGAGCGTACCTCCGGCTTCTTGTCAAAGCTACAGGAGAGAGAGAGTGAGAGAGAGAGAGAGAAGCAGCCGCTGGCGAGGTCGCTCCACCGCCGAGCACTCTCCTACCTTCACATGTCGTGCTTCACGATTCAGGGATTCTGGAGCAAGCTGCAATGTCCACCATGACCACCATCCGCGTGTCCCTCGTAAGAACCACGATCTCAAATTGCAGTTTTTGTAATTTTAAAATTTATTTTTTATTTAGAACTTAAATTTTTACAAAATTTTATCACAATTATATTCGTCCAGATTTTTAAATTTTGAAATGATTCCAATGTCTCATGTCTAAATTATGGTGAAATCACATCAAAACTATGGTAAAATTATAAAGGGGTATTTTCGTCTTTGATCAAACAAGTTAACACCGTTAGAGGACTTAACTGGACTTATGGTACATTTATTGTTCAGATTCAAAAAATGATGGTAAATTTGCAAAATCTAAAAAATGATGGTGAAAACGTAATTGAAGTGTAAAACGATGGTTGTTTTGCAATAGCCCCATTCCTAAATGGTTGTCACTAGAGCAAACAACTTAAGTCATTTTTTTAACTAGAATTGTTGTCCTAACATTAACAACAGCAATATAAAAACGGTGAGAGCACAAATTACGATTTATCATTAGTCAGGATTAAAGAGCGAAAAAGAATGTTGGCAGTTGGAAAACAAACATGCATAAAAATAGAATCGACCCGTCGCGTCGCGTCTCGCCCCGTCCCTAGAACCAACGCTACCTTTGAGTCACAATCTGACTTAGAAACAAGACGACATTACACAGGCAGAAGTTTCCACATCATATTAGAGGGAACTTATCTTGCTAAACATACATCACAGAGGCACTATCTCAACAAACAAAAACAAGAAAGAAAGGGAAAAAGTAAACAAAGCATTGCATGCTCAGTTATGATCAACATCCTACTTCTATATCATGGCTTCAGCTGCATTTAGGTAGCATGCTATATGGCCTTTAAGCTAACCAATATATGTCATCAGGCTAGCGAGGTCAAGAGATCAGGCTCTGTTAGCACGGCCCCTGAGAACTTCCAAGTCCATGTCATCAGGGTCAGTTGCTTGAATCTCGAAATGCACCCCATCAAGCTCGTGGCGGAACTGATTCCTTGACACGGCGTATATGGTCTTTGCACGGATGCGAGAATCATCAGGAGACCTGCAACAGAAGATAGCGATAGCTCTATGAAATTGGCCGCAGTTATCCGCGACAAAGCACCCCTTTTCCCCTCGAAATAAAAGGGAAGCTCTGTTATACTGAATCAAAATTTCAATCTAAGATGAGAATCCTTGTGCACTTGATGCAGGTAATATAACCTCCCCTGCCACTTCACCATCAGATGTACTTTTTTTACTTGCTGATGGAATCAACATGAACTGATGTACGTATTCGTTAATGAACTGTTTTTTTTCCTCTTCCAATCGACACCTATGATCTAAGAACTCAAAAGCTTGTCAACAGGGTTCAATCAGCAAAACATGTGCACATGCCACTCAAGCAGATAATGAGTGGAACACAGGCCAGGGCCAGGGTAAGAAAAGCACAAACCAGGAGATGAAGAATATCTTGCTCTTCCGGCAGTTGTCGTCGCTGACGAAATCCAGGTCGTAGACGGCGTAGCGGCAGTCGTCGGCCGGCAGCGACGCCGTGAAGTCGTCGTAGCTCTCACCCGGCGCGCCGGTCTTCTCGACAACGATCTCCTCCTTCCGGTCATCAATCTTGAAGATCACGTACCGGTGCACCTTCCTCCGCTTCAGCTCCATGAACGCGCTCTTGCTGCGCTCCGGCACATCGATCCACGCCGGCGAGCCGCCTCCTGAACAGAGCAACAAACAATCATTCCCCATCAGCCCACAAGAACAAGCATCTCCGCCCCAGATCGGGCGTAAAGGGCGAAGCGAGTACAAGCAAACGACCATTGCCGTGAACCCAAGAAACTCCATGGAAGGAAAGGACGGGCGGTCTGAACAGAAGATGTGAATGCGTTCTACGAAAGCGCGCGCAAGTAAAGGAGTGAAGGGGAGTGGAGGCCTCGTTAAAGGGGAGGAGATGAGGCATGGGGACTCACCACCCATGGTAACGAGGCTGCCGCCACCATGTGTCCCGCGCTCTCGTCACGATCCCGGTCTCCCGGCGCGGTGGAGCTGATCCGTGGGCGGCGGAGCAGGGGGATCCCACGGGCCGAGGAGATGGAGTCTCCCATTATTTTAGTGTTTAGTTGGAATTGAATACGGGCATTGATGGTTTCATGGGATTCGTGCGCGGCGGCCCGCCGCGTCCGGTCAAATCTTGCTCTCCGACTCCGACCGACCCCAAAGCCGACAGAAACGGGCCATTAAAGCCCATTTATTGCACAACCAAAGGCCGGCCCAACTAGTCCTTTGAAAGCCTGAAAATTGAGATCGGCCCACAGCCCATAATCCAGCTAATCCTTCTCGGGCCTTGACACTCCCGCGCCGCTGGCGTCAGAGCTAGCCATCCCCCGGCTCGCCTCCCACTGCGCCGCCACCATCAGCCATGGCGTTCGCCGCGCGGAGGAGCCTCGCCACGCGCCTCTCCCACCACCTAACGCGCCGCGTCCACCCCAGCATCCCCCATGCCCTCTCCTCACGCTCCGATGACGAGCCCACAAGCCCCTCCGCGCCGCCGCCGCCACTCCAAGCTCCGCTCTTGCGCGGTTCTAGAGCGACCCAGAACGTGAGCCTCTTCCCTTTCTCTCTCCACCTCGCGGGGACGAACCGCCGCAGCTTCTCTTCTTCCGCCCCCGCACCGGGCCCTGACTCCGCGCCTCCCGCCGAGGTTGATGGGGCGAGCCTCCTCGTGGACGCCGCGGATGCGGTGGCGTCGGTGCCGGCGCCGTACCCGGGGAGGTGGCCGCCGCGGCCGCCGACTCGTTATTCCCAGTCGCGGCCCTTCAGCACGTCATCGATGCCGTCCATTCCTTTACCGGGTTGAACTGGTAAGCTCTGCGATGTAGCTACACGGTTCCGGATCTTTAAAGTTGGATCATGTGCTGACATGCTAATTGTCCGCCTCATCTGTTCTGTCTGGTTAGGTGGGCGTCTATCGCACTGACGACCTTGCTGATCCGGAGTGTGACAGTCCCGCTGCTTGTGAAGCAATTGAAGGCTACGACCAAGCTGCAGGTAAATTCCTTCAATAGGGCGCAACTAGCCTCTTTACCATTCTCTATTTGCTTGATTTAGTTTATGTTTGGATCAAAACCATCCTGCAAAGCCTTTTTGTTATACGTCAAGAATGCTACAACAACAACAAAGCCTTTTATCCCAAGCAAGTTGGGGTAGGCTAGAGATGAAACCAAATAGGAAACACGAAAGTTTATAATATTTTTTTCATCTGCAAAACGCCTCTCAATGAGCCAAGGGCTCAATCCCGCTTTACTTGCAGACCGGTAGTATTCATCTGTTCTCAATAGTAAACAGTAGTCCGCGTTAAGCTAGATATTGGGTTAACATGTTGCATGTCACATTTTTAGGCACTTCAATTACTATTATCAAATAAATTGTAAAAGATATACCATAGTATTTGAAATGTATTGATATCAACAACAACAACAACAACAAAGCCTTTTATCCCAATCAGGTTGGGGTAGGCTAGAGATGAAACCCATAGGAAACACGAAAAATGCATTGATATCATTTGAGTAAATATTTTGGTAGCTACATAATTTCTATTTAAAGTTTTAAACAAGAGTTAAAGTTTCCGATTTCTAATTTAGGAGATTAAGCGGTCAATTCTGAATTCAAACACCTTGATGTATAAAATGTTATTGTGGTTCCAATTCAAGGATTTAGATCAGCTGGCCATGCATAATATAGATGATATCTTCCAAGCACTGTATCTGGCTCTTTACTTTCCTAGTCATACTTTTCTACTGATTTTGCTTGGGCAAAATTTCATGATAGTCTTTTTCTTCTTTTTGACTTGTGTTTTTGCAGGAACTAAGGCCAGAGATGGAAGCCATTAAAGATGAGATGGATGTGAGTTTATGTTCTTAGCCTATGTCGAGTATAATATTGACTTGTACTATTGTTAGTCGAGTGCATATTGTGGCTAATACAGTTCATATCTTGTAGACTGCAGATTTAAAATCAGCACAGGAGGGGAAGAAGAAAATGGATGCACTATTCAAAAAGTAAGTAAATTTCTGTAGTAAGAGCATGGAAAAAATAAGCAGTTTTGTAGATTATTATTGGTTATGCATATTTTAATGGCAATAAAAAGTTGTTCCTGGCTGATACATGAACTCAATTTGTATCAATAGATTTTCCTTGCAAATGCATTATGCCTCTCAGAGTTTTTTAGTTTTGGTTTGGTGAATCACTAAGTTCTAAATGTTGGAGAAGTTAGGGCACATTTGGATTCTTTGCTCCCGCTTGCTCTACTTGGCTGGGCCAGAATCAAGTCATTTGGTTGGTATGCTCAGTGTCTTGGTGTTTGTGCCATCAAGAATTTTGCATGCTCTCCGCTGCTGGCAAGGCTAACCTTGCTTGGCGAGGCGATGAGTCAAAGTATCCAAACGGACCCTTATTCCCTTATTTATTGCTTTTCTATGTACTTGTGCTTGCATGGCGACACAATGAATACTGAAACTCATAATGGATTCTTTTTTTTTACCTGTTGTTGTCTCTCATGTATTCAAAGTATTGCTCTTTCGCCTAGTTTCATTGACTTATTTTATCTTTCTTTTGTTCCACTTTAGGCATGGTGTTAGTCCATTTACTCCACTGAAGGGAATGCTTATCCAAGGGCCTATATTCATGAGCTTTTTCTTTGCTGTGAGTTACACATACACCTTCCTTTCACCCAATTTCTTCATTGCTGAGACCAAATCAAAAAATCTTGCTTGTTCTTTATTTACCTTGGTATCTTTATAATGCTAATCTTGTTCACTTCTAACTTTAGATAAGAAACATGTGTGAGAAGGTGCCATCAATGCAAGGAGGTGGAACATTATGGTTTACTGATCTGACGGTTTCAGATTCTCTTTATATTCTACCTGTGTTAACAGGATTGACCTTCTTGGCCACAGTGGAGGTATGCAGTTGGTTTGATGCTTTTCAGTTTTATGATAGTCCTTTTTGTCGTTGTGCAACAAACTTGGTGCACCTCTTATTTCTTGGATGCTTATTTTCTAACGGAATAAAACTGTATCCACCAATAAAATTAAAGTGCATCAAGTATTTGTGGATGGTCATATATTCATGCCTTATTGTTGTTTCAATCTTGATCTGATTTTACTACCATGTGTATACCAGTTCCTAAGCATTTATGTGTTTGTTTATTAAACTAACTCTGGGAACTATACTCTTTTTGACCATGCATCTATTACCATTCTGCTTTATAGGCAATTCTCCTTACTCAGCATGCAAGCTTATATAAACTTCCAAGTTTCTTGACCTAAGACATCTAATGTATTGGCTCTATGTTTTCCAATTCAGCAATGCTCTGACAGAAAAAAAAATTCTATTACAGCTTAACTTGCAACAAGGAATGGAGGGAAATCCTATGTCGGGTAAAATGAAGATGTTTTCGAGAGGAATGGCTTTTATGTCAGTTCCATTTACAATGAGTTTTTCCCAGGTATTTGACAATGTTACTATATGCTGATGTTTTCTTAGTTTTTCATTGATATGTGCTCCTATTTGAAATATGGGCGATGAATCACATGAAAACACTGAAAATGTGTTGGCAACAAAGATTCAGAATACTTAACAAGATGTTGCATCGTAATTACACTTCTGGAACAAGATCTGTATCGGGTCTATGGATTTATTGGTTTAAATTCTGTGAATATCATCAAATTTATGCATAAACTAAGTTTGAAAGGAAAATTTGTTAATAAAATTATGGACTAAATACGACAAGTTTTCTCACGTCGCCTGGAAGTGGATGGTGGTTATATTGAGGATTTTTTTTTTTGGAGGTGATATTGAGGATTTGCTTCAGTGTAGTGGATGTTGGGTAGGGGGTGCTATGACCTATAAGATGGTCATGTTCCGAGTTTCACATGTATTTAACTTTTATGGAATTAATTTTGGGCCATAACTAGCTTAACTGGTATGTATAATCCACAATGTTTGAAATAATGTCAAAAGAAAAACAATGTTTGAAATACATCCTGCAACGTTAGTACCAAGTACCACAACTATATGAGCCACTGTCACTGCAAATAGTGCACAGTACCGCTGCTATAGTGAATGCTACAACCACAGTAGCTCCTGCTTCCACTTTATATTCTAAAATGCGGAATGTTTTCGACAAGTCACAACCTAGGATGGCAGTGAAGGTAAAAATTTATCAGTAGCCACAATGTCCTTCGTCCGATTAAAAAATTTATTTCCTTAGGGCTTGAGTGCATGCTACGTTTTGGTATGTATACCAAATTTACAGAGATGAATGCTAATATCCTCAATACCAAACAAAATAAAGGCTAAAAGCCTAGAGTGCTTTAGTTAATACGATATCTGATACATTCAATTTCCAAGTACTCAAAATTGTTCATTTTCTCATTTCAGGGAATATTTTGTTACTGGATCACGTCAAATCTATTCTCTCTTATGTACGGCTTTGGTGAGTACGATCCCAGGCTTCAAGACAGGATTTGCTCTACAGTCTGTTATGTTTTGTGGTGTCTGTTTATAATTCATCTTTTGTTTTTCCACTTCAGCTATTCGGCAACCAGCTGTCAGGAAGCTTTTTGATCTCCCTCAGTTGGTACCTCAGCCTTCAGATGCAGCAAAGCCAACATTTAATTTTTTTGGCGGATCCAAGGCAATACCTGCTGCTCCTGCACAACAACCTGCAGCACTCGTGGGAAGCCAACTTGATGCTGCTGCTCTTGGCTATCGGGTCAAAAATCTGGAGAAGAAAGTGAAATCTAGAGGCAAATCACGGAAACGCAGGTAAATTATGGGCACTGGCGCAACTTGACCAAGAGCTTCCATTTGACCTTTGCTCCGGTAAAGATTTGTTTTGTACTGGGGCGGTATCCAAGACAAGGTTTTGCACGAGGCTCCCTTCATCCGGTAATGGAGTTGCTGTTGTATTTTTTGGGCGAAATAGGCCAGAATAATTTTATGGATTAGTCTATGCAGTACATTAGTTGACATTCTTCCCCATCCTCAGTTTGATAGAAAACTGTCTGAAATTTAGAGGCGAACTCAACCTTGTACTATTACATACAACATTTGCAGAGATGATCTCAATAAGGAAATATAACAGTGCACAATATGCAACATGCCATGACACAAAGCTGAAGTAAGTGCATCTGAAAATGAGAAAACTCAACCTTGTGGCAGCAATTCCTTCTGCTTTCAGCTTAACACTACTATAGTTTTGAAAATGGTCAGACTCCTACGACATCTGAGATATCTGAAATTATAGATAGCACATCCCAGCAGCCGGACAGCAGCCCTGCTGGATAGGCCAGAATTGCAGCAGAGTCCAAGAACCTGTACGCTTACTGCCTACACTACCTCCCAATTGCCAAGAGCAAATTCTCCCTTTACTATTGGAAAATTTCTAACCTCCTTCTAATCAAAATTTTTAAACTTCCCTCTGTACCATTCCATGCCCTCCATGCCACTGGCACCAGTGTTTAACGTTTATCTCTATTCACTAGCTCCACTAGCACCAGTGCTTAGCGTTTATCTCTATTGGCTAGCTCAAAAAAAAAACTTTCTTTACTCTAAAATTTATGAAGTACATTTATAGAGTAACACGTGGAGAACATTTTTTGTTGTTGAAAAATAGTTTGGTTGTATAACATTTTTGAATTTGAAATTGATGAACCTGATAAAGCGTTAAGGTTCAGAAATACTTTCAGAAGTTAAATTTTGAAGTTTTCAAACTTAACGCTTTGCCAGGTTTGCCCATTTGAAATTTAAAAAAGTTATAGAACCAAATTGTTTTCCAACAACAAAGAATGTTCTCCACGTGTTACTCTATAAATTTACAAAGTTTCATAAATTTTGGAGTGAAGAAATTTTTTTTTGAGCTAGCAAATATTGATAAATGTTAAGCACTGGCGCCAGTGGTATAGAGGACATAGAAATTTTAAGCGGATGGTACAGAGAGGAGTTTGGAAATTTTGATGGTATAGAGGGAAGTAGGAAAATTTCAAATGGTATAGAAGGATTTTTCTCAATTTCCAAACCTTTGCCGACCGGGGAAGTACTCGCTGCCCAGCGAGTCAAACCCGACATATTCCTATCAGTAGTACCGGTCCGGCCAGTCCAAGGAAAAAAACAAAAGCGACTTGCTACAAATTGCGTGCCACCTGAAGGCCTGAACAATGCTTGTCAGCTGGAGGTAAAGACCCAAGCTATTACTTTCTCTATGCCTTGCTTTCGCCCTCCGAGAGGCTTATGTCAACACATAGATGGCTTGCTTCGGAATTTCTGGTGGGGGAGCAAGGCCAACGACCAACGTGTTGGGTTTCTTGGGACGCTATCGTGCAGCCTAAGTTCCTCGGCCGGATCGGTTTTTGAGACCTGGAGATGTTCAACGTGACGTTGCTCGCAAAGCAGGCCCGAAAAATATTAAAGGACGGAACAACTCTGAGTGCAAGAATTTGAAGGTTGTGTATCACCCTAATGAAGAGTTCCTGGATGCAAGTTTGGGTACCTCACCATCTCGTATATGGCGTGCTATCATAGATGGCCGGGACGTTCTACAGCGGGGTCTAATCAGAAGAATCGGGACGGGGAGCAAACCAATATCTGGACGATGGACTAGATTCCGTCAGGTGGACTACCTCGCCCGAAGTAGCACGGCAAATCCACCGTAGCTGGTCGGCGAGGCTGCAGTTGTACTTTACCATGGACACTGAGGCGATTATTAATATCCTTCTTTGTACTTGGCGCCGGGATGACTTTTGGGTTTGGCACCATGGGAGGAGTCGAGTTTTCTCAGTTAGATCAGCCTATAGGATGCTAGCAACTATGAAGGCTACGGACCATGCAGGACGATCAAGCAGACATGAGGCAGGAAGGAATGGTCATGGATTTGGGGCGTGAAAGTTTCGTAAAAAATCCGGGTTTTCGTGTGGAGCCTGGCTAGGAGTTTACTACCTACAAAAGATGTGCTGCAACATAGAAATGTGGCAGACAATTGTGCTTGTTCGATCCGTGGAATACCAGATTCATGACGTCATTCACTTTTGGAGTGTAATATGTCCAAATGTGTTTGGGCGTTGGAAAGGGAAGAGATCACTAAATTATTGTGTGGGAAAAGTATTGAAGATGCAAAGGGATGGTTGCTATCAGTTATGAAAGAACTCTCGCATGAGGACATGGTACGCGTGGTCGTTACATTATGGGCTATATGGTATGCGCGACGGAAAGCTATACATGATAACTCGTTGCAGAATCCTCTCTTGACGCACAACTTTGTTACCGGATTCTTGGAGGAGTTGCAGTGCATAAACCCAATCAGGTGGACAAATCGGCGCGGACCTCACGCCCGCGGTGGATTGCTCCGCCACCGGGAAGCATGAAGATCAACGTAGATGCCTTAGGCCAGTTCATGGGAGGGTTCGGTGTTGGTTATGAAGGGAATCGTGGACTCGAGAGATCGTACAGGCCATAGCGTGCCGGGAGGGTTTGGCGCTTGCGAGTGACCTGGCGCTTTAGCAGGTTAGGATTGCAAGTGACAATATGAATGTTGTCCGGAGCATCATAGTAGGAGTGAAAGTTGCTTTGAGGGGGGGGTCAAATACCGGAACTTTCGGTGTAGGAATGAAAATGCGAAATTAAACCCTACACAATTCTAGTTACTTTGCTTGAGAGAGAACAACAACGCTATGCAATTCTAGATAATAGAAGGCACAAAAGGAAAACTAACAAGCAACCTATCACAATGTAAACAAGACAAGCGCTTAAGTAAGAGAAGCACACGAGACAATGATTTTTCACCGAAGTTCAAGTCCACCTAGGACTTTACGTCTCCGTTGAGAAAGTCCACCAAGGACCGGGTTTCTTTCAACCCTAGTTCTTGCTCAAGTCACCATCAAGATTGAGCTTGAGTATTCCACTAGCAATGTCCCTCACGGGACGGGTAATACAAACTTCTCGGACGTCACCACACAAGTTGGGAGCTCACGAGCACATCTAGCCGTCTTGGAACCCAAAGCTTTAAGAGTAACAAATCCAAATCACAAGTTTGACTAGGACGAAAATACGCAACTACGGATTTTATGCTCTCAATCTCTTGTTAAAAGTGTCTCACTCGAATTCTAGCTCAAGGAATGGGATTTCAGCTATAGGAGGGATTTCCGGTGACAAGAGTTTGGCTCAAGTGTGTTGGATCTCGGAATGTGCAAAAGTTGTTGTTGGAAGAGGGGGCTGTGGTATATATACCACAACTCAAAAAGAGCCGTTGACCTGTCTCGAATGCCGCACACCGGAACTTCGGATACAAAATCGGAACCTCCGAGTATGGGGTAGAGTTAGGGTTAGGTCAGGTTTTAGGTCCGCACTAAAACTTTTCGTGGATTACCGGAACTTCGGTTCATAGATCTAGGGTCACGATTCCATCTGCCCCGGAGCTTCGGTGCTGCATCGGAACTTTCGGTGTGGCTCTTCCGGAGAGCTCAAAGCTCTTTATAAGGCCACCGGTGTCGAGTCTTAAACTCGGCGGTAGAACTACCCGGTCCCTTACAAGTGTGGAATTCGATGGTGCAACACACGAAACACACAAGAACACGCGATTTTAGTCAGGTTCAGGCCTCTCGATGGAGAATAATACCCTACGTCCTGTGTGTTATATATTGCCTTTAGCGGATTGCTAATTGCAAGATCTCGAGAGAGTTTTCGAGGGGTCCCCGCTCCGCCTTATATATCCGGGGAGCTAGGGTTACATGCGAGTCCTAGTCGATTACACGGATTACATATATGGGAGTTCTATCTCTAGCTTTCCTTATTGATTCAGAGTCCTAACAGACTACAAATTATTCCTTTACTTGCTTCTCAAGTTATCATACGCCGGTCTTGATACCCGCCTCATCTCCATACCGGTATATGGAATCCTCTGTTATTCCGGACCGGTTAGGAACCAGTCTGTTGGCTATCTCCATCACCTTTATCTTCATTGATTTGTTACCGTGTTTTTGCATATCCATTCCTTTATCATCTGTATACCCATAAGGCAAATATACGACAAGCTGGAGCTTCTAGTGCACGTACCGAAACTTCCGGTGTGGAAGCTCTCTGTCGGGCTACACCGAAAGTTTGGCTCAAGTGTGTTGGATCTCGGAATATGCAAGAGTTGTTGTTGGAAGAGAGAACTGTGGTATATACACCACAGCTCGGAAAGAGCCGTTGACCTATCTGAACGCCGCGCACCGGAACTTCGGATACAAAATCGGAACCTCCGGTACGGGGTCGAGTTAGGGTTAGGTCACCTTTGATGGGGACAGAATCTAGAGCTTTTTGGAGGAGGTTTCCAAGGAATTTTTTGTGAGCATTTTCGACCTTCATCATGAGTGTGATTTGCATCCCTCTTTATAGTTCGACATTCATACACTCAAAACACGGTAAAAACTCCAAGTAGAAACTCTTGTGGTCTCCATCTTCTCCATTTATTTCATTTGCTCATTTTTCTTTCCTCTTTTTCATTCAACTTCAAAGTACTGCATGCTTTATAAATAAATACTACACACATTCTCATGAAAACATTAGTCCAAATTTAATTGAATTGATATCAATCATCCAAAACAAAATTAGGGGCCTAGATGCACTTTTAAGGAGGCATGGCGACATATGGACACATTGTTTATGAGATCATGGCAAGAACACGGGAGTTCGGGAAGGTGGATTTTGTCCATGCGTATAGGGGGTCCAATGTGGATGCACACATTTTAGCTAGAAGTTTGATTTATAATGCCGCAGGAAGACATGTTTGGTTTATGTCGCCGCCGGATGGCATATGTATTTTTTTCTTTTTTTCAAAAATGGGCAGGAGTGTTGCCATTCATTAAGAGGGAGAGTAAGAAACAAAAGTTTACAGACAAGATCCATCAGCACATAGCTGAGACAGGAAAGGGGAGGTCTGAGCCTAAGAAGGCTAAACGAAAATAGAAGAGAAAATAAAATTTTTAAGTAGCGTCAATCCCTAAAGAATGGCCAAATTGAAAAGTTCAATCTCATTCCGTAGAATTTCAAATGTTGCCTGGACTGATTGCTCTTTGTATTTCAAAGATGCGGTTATTTCTCTCCTTCCAGATTCTCCACCAAAATGAGAATAGGATCCCATGATTACACCGCTTTTCTCTCTTGGAAACCCAGGTACTCAACCTCCTGGTCCATTGGATAGGAGTAGGACCATCTTCGATCATAAATTCTGAAAAAAAAGGCAGATGGTAGTGATTAGCAACTTTGTCCCAGAGTGCTTCAGTGAAATTGCATTGCGTAAAAATGTGATAAGTAGTTTCAGGCATGCAGTAGCACAGGGTCATTGCACTGCCAGTTGCGTTTAATCATATTATCTGTCGTTAGTACCTTGTCATGCATGGCTAGCCAGGCGAAGAAACAACATTTAGGCTCTGTTTGAGCTCTCCAAATACCAGTAGCTGGGAGGGTACTCATTGCCCCTAAGAATTGGCAGTTGTATGCTTAAGCCACCGAAAACT
>JAUNZO010004660.1:0-16647 GCA_031894775.1 Chloris gayana | reverse complement strand
TGTCGGTGTATGAGTACACCTCCAAATGGGGGCTCTGTCAAGGCTCCCTTCGGATAGGATCGGGAAGGTCGGATTTACTTCGTCTAGCGCGGAAGATGAACAAACAAAGAACGCAGAAGGTTTACCCGTGTTCGGGCCGCAAGAGATGCGTAATACCCTACGTCCCGCTTGTGTGTATTGCTTGTTGTCTCCCTTTACAATGGGGGCACTCTCCCCTTTTATAGAGTGGGGAGAGGGGCACTCGTACAAGTACCCGGAGGGGTACCCGGACACCCAGTGGGGTCCGGTCCCTCCTTGGGATATTCCGACAGGATCCCGACAAAATCTGTTATAATCTCTTTGTTGGATTGGGACTCCAAGCATCTTCCCTCCGATTGGTCCCGAGTCCCCCGGCACCGTAGCGACGTGGCTTCCCGAGACGCGACGCATGGGAAAGGCGCGCGCACGTCCCGTCGGGTTGCGACCGTCGCCGCGAGCACTTGAGTGCCGCATTAACTCCGGTGGTTGGGGCGCCGAGGAAGCTACCGGGAAGCTTCCTACCCTCGACGCTCCCACTCCTCCGGCTTTCGCGGGCTTCGTGGGCTTCGTGGACTTCGTGGGCTTCGTGTGCTTCCTCGTCCCGCGGCCGTCGTCTTCGTCCGTGGGCCGAAAGCGGCCCACGCGCGATTAGGGAGACCCCCAATCCCCCTACACCGACAGAGCCCCCGGCCCCGCCACCGGCCCGCGGGGTCGGAGCAGGAATTGGGGTCACTCGCCAGCCGCCCGCCGCCGTCCGGGTTACTTCGTGGCGCGGTTCACGAGGAGGGGTGCCGCTTGGGTTGCCGAGGCACGCCCGCTCCGGCACGGCGCGTCGCTTCGGTTCGCGCGAGGTGGGCCCGCCTAGAGCCTCGCGCTTAAATACCGAGACGGCCGGCTGCCCGGGGCACGTCTCCCACTCCGCCTTTCGCCTCCTCGTCTCCCTCAACTCCCTCTCGCTTCCGCACTCCTCCTCGCCTTCTTCTCCGCCGATCCGCGCCGCCGCTCGCCGCCGCCGCTCCTCGCTGCTAGGATGGCCCGTGGGAAGTCCCCCGCCGTGGCGGTTCGCGCACGCACTCGCCGTCGATGGATGCGCCGCCGGTGGTGCAGCTTGCCCGACCCCCGGGTCGAGATGACGTGGCTTTCGCCATTCCTTCCGGTGGATGGCGATAAGGGCGTCCGCGTTGGGGGCCTCTCGCCGCCGTCGACCGGGAGACCGGAGATCCTTCATTTCTTGTCCTTCGTCGTGGCCGGCGCCGTTCCCCCCGCCTTCTCCGATTTCTTCATGGAGGTACTCCGGCGTACGGGATTCGCATGGCGCACCTTACGCCGAACGCGGTCGCGGCGCCGGCGGTGTTCGCCCATTTGTGCGAGGGATTCGTGGGGGTGCAGCCGTGCTTCCCCATCTTCCAGCCGCTATTTCAAGATGACGCTCACCAACGCCGCGGAAGTGATCGGGTGCGTGCGGTTGACCGTCCGGACCGAGAGCGGGTATATCGAGTACTCGCCCAAGCACCAAGGTCGAGGGATGGAAGAAGGCCCGGTTCGTAGTCCCGTAAGAGAAGGACTTCCGCCGCCTCCGTGTCCCGCCGGTCCCGGCTCAAGCACTTGGCCGTCCGGGATTCTCGTGCCCGGCCTTCCCGACGGCATGATGCCGCTGGTTGACCGGATCGCGGCGCTTGCCACGGCCGGCCCGACTTCGTACGGGGTGGTGCACGACTTCCTCGAACGCAACATCGCGCCCCTCCGCCGGAGGTCACTCCCGTCCCGGCTGTACCGGACTTCAACTTCGCCGGCCGCACTTGCACGGGGCGGGCTCGGATCTACCCGACGCCTCGGCGCGTTCGCCTACTCCACGCCGACCGGGAAGAAGTGGCCCACCTCCTTCGCGCACCCGGAGGGTGCCGGGCCTCTTCATCGGCCGGCGAACCGGCGCGCCATCCTCGACAAGCATGCCCCGGCTGGGACCGCTGGGTTCCTCGCCACAGCTCCGGCTCCTACTCCCGGTCTCCGGTACCCGAGTCACGCCTCCCTCCAACCCGGCGCGGCGGCCGCCCCGGGGTGCTTCCGGAGCTCCGGGTGCCGCCCCGACGCCGCAAGGCCGGCCCCGAGCGCGCGCGACAAGGGCAAGGGGAAGAGATCTCCGTCGCCGCCCTCCTCCGATTCCTCCGGGCCCGCATGCTTTCCACGGAAGCGAGCCCGACAAGCTTCGTCGGCACCGGTGACGGGGCCGCTTCACAGAGAAGCCCCCGCAGCCGCACCGGTGCAAGCGGCCGGTGGACGCGCGACGTGTACAATGCTTCTCTCCCCGTTCCGTTTAAGTTGTGAGCCGGGTGGACCGCGGACGGCGCCGATCCGTTTTGACTATAGGGGCATCCGGATCGAGTTGGACCCGGACTTGGTCCCTCCCGGACCCCAAGATCTCCGGTGCCTCCGCGCCGAGCTTGGAGGCAAGCCCCGCCGCCGTTGAGGCCGAAGCGCCCGTGGCGGAGGCCGACACGGAGGCAGCCGCAGGTGTCCCCGAGGAGGGGATTGCGGGTGCCCCCGAGGAGGAGACCGCCGCTCCCGAGAAGGAGGTCGCGGGTGCCCCCGAGGACGGGGTTGCGGGTGTCCGCGCGGAAGAGGCCGCGGGCATCCCCGCGGAGGAGGCCGCGGGTGATTCCGAGGAGGAGGCCGCGGGTGCCTCTCGCCGGCGAGGACCTCGCCCGGCCGTCAACTCCTCCGGCTGGCGACTTGCTCGGATCTGCCGGCTACTTTCTCGGCTGGCGCTCCAGTGCGCCCGTCCCGGCTTCCACTCCCCGACCGGGTACTAGCGCCGCCGCTCCTATAGTGCCGGAGGGGAACGATTCCCCTCCACGCGCCGGCTCGGAGCCGGGAGCGGTGGCCGGTGGAGACACCTCGTCGATCGCCGCCGCCGGAAGGGGTCGTGGGCGCGCTAGACGCGGCCGGAGCGCGTCGCCAATGAGTCGCTCGGTGGCTCCGCGCGCCCCGCATTGGCGACGTCCTTGGGGAGGTCACCCGGCCGCTCGCCGCGGTGAAGGCGGCCATGGAGGAGACGGTCGCATCTCCGGAGGACCGCGAGATCGCGGTGGCCCGGCCGCGAGGCCGAAGTGGCGGAGGCCCGTAAGGCCCCGGAGACGGCGGTGAAGCTTGCCCGGCAGCAGCACCAGCCGCCGCATGGAAGAGGTCCAAAGCATGAGCCGGACACCGCCGCCGGCATCGCAGAGGGGGCCGGCGAGAAGCCGCGGGAGGCGGAGGCGAAGCTTCGTGACGCCATCGATCGCGAGGAGGAGAGCATCAACCGCCTCCGTGGTGTCGTGGCCCGAGAGCGGGACGCCAAGCTCCGTGACGCGTAGGCCGGAAGAGGCCGGCGCCGCCGTGGCGATCCGCGAGGATGCCTTGACGCGGCCGCGAGACGGCCGCGGTGGCCCGGGAGGCCGAGTTGAAGCGGCGGGCGGACGAGCTTGCTCTCCGGGAGGCGGCGTTGGCCGATCGGGAGCACCAACCGAGTGCCCGGGAGCAGGCCACCGCGGCAGCGAGGTGGAGCTCCGTCGCCTCCGTGATTCCGTGGGCTCTCGGGAGGCGGAGCCGAAGCGCCGCGAGGATGCCCTTGCCACCCGGGATGAACAGGTCCGGCTTCGTGAAAACGAGGTCGCCGTTCGCAGGGAGGCCCCGGAGACGGAGATCGGTCGCCTCGCCGAGACCGAGCAGCACATCCGCGGCATCGCCGGGGAGATGGCGCAGCCGCGTGCGCCAGGAGACGCTCGAGGAGGCCCGAAGACCTTCGAGTCCGAGCTCAAGGCGGTGGAGAAGGCCCGGACGACTACCGTCGCTGCGTCGAGCCGCCGGAGGCCCGGCGAAGAAACCCGGTCGCGGTGCTTCGCCGCGTCCGGCGGCGATGAGCTCAAGGCGCAGCTCGAAGAGGTGCGGTCCCAGCTCGGAGAGTCCGAGGTTCGGCCGCGTCGGGCCGAGCGAGCGGGTGACGTAGCTGATCTTCGCGGCACGGCGCAGCTGAAATCGCCGCCGACGTGCACAAGGAGGTCTCCTCGGCGCTGTTCGAGCCGGGCCCGACCCGTCTTCCCGAGCCCATCGACCGCGGCACGGCCGGGTATGCGTTCGCCATGCGGGGGTGGTCAACTCTCTCGCGCGAGCCGAGGACCCGTATGGTGGAGCTCATGGAGGAGGAAGGGCGGCAAACCATAGCCGCGGCCCCGGAGGAGGTGCCGACGAATGCCCCGATGCCGGTGCCCGGTTCCCACTCCCGGCCGTGGTGAATGGCGATATCCCCGCGGGTGAGCACGCCGTGGCGAAGGCGCAGGCTCATGCCGTCGCTCATGCCTTCGCCGAGAGCTTCAAGCGGGGCTAAGTGCCCGCTTCCTCCACCTCGCGAGTGGCTTATCGGCGCTCGTGCCTCTTTTGTTTATTTTGTTAAACCTCGTTTTCTGCATGCAAGACTCGCAATTATCTTTAAATTTCGGAGTATTAAAGAACCGCTTAAGTCCCTTGTTCCCTTCTCGTTGGGCGTGATTGTCGCCATGCGTCGCTTAGTTTTAGGCCCTCGGTACTTTGTCGTTTCGCTAGAGCGAGACTTCCGCCACCCGTGCCTTAACCGAGCGTGAACGCCTTCTCGGCTTCCGCCTTAGTCATTGGTTTTTCTTACCCGACCGAGAGACTTAAGGACTCGAACAGTATTCAAGCAAGCAACCCCGCGGGTAGTAGAAAAAAGAGCGACGAGGCGCCGCTCAATATATTAAGTCGTTAGTACAAAAGCCTTGGTGTCTCGCGGCCGTGGCGATGCGGCTTCCGGTACTACCCGGACCATTGGATACGTAACATTCTAAGGATAGAATTTCTTGAGATGCTCAATGTTCCAGTGCGCTCGGTTCCGGTATCCATCCTCCGACTCCGTGCGAACCGATCCCGGGCGCGTGACGGCGGTGACGACGAAGGGCCCTTCCCACATGGGGGTTAGCTTGTCCTTGCCTTCGCGCGTCCGCGCCCGCCGGAGGACGAGATCTCCCGCTTGCAACTCCCGCGGCGTACGCATCGCCGGTGGTAGCGGCGTAAGCCCCGGAGGTACCTCGCGCTGCGTAGTAGTACCCGCCGCCTTGCCTCTTCGAGGAGGTCGATGTCGTCGTGCCGTCGGGTGTCTTGGTCGCCTTCGTCAAACGCGGCGACTCGGGGGCTATGGAACAGGGTCTCCGTTGGTAGCACCGCCTCGGCGCCGTACACGAGGAAGAAAGGCGTTTCGCCCGTGGCTCGACTCGCCGTAGTGCGGAGGGACCAAAGCACGGATTGGACCTCTCGTTACCCACTTTGCGCCTTTTTTCTTCAACGGGTCAAAGGATCTTGTCTTCGCACCCTTGAGGATTTCTCCGTTGGCGCGTTCGACTTGGCCGTTGCTTTGCGGGTGGGCTCTTGAGGCGAAACAGATCCGGTGCCGAGGGTGGCACAATATGCTGCGAACGCATGGCTCGTGAATTGTGTCCCATTGTCCGTGATGATCCGCCGCGGCACCCCGAACCTTGCCGTTATGTTCTTCATGAATTTGACGGCGGAGTTCTGGTCTATCTTCGTCACCGCTTCGGCCTCCACCCATTTCGTGAACTTGTCAATGGCCACGTATAGCCACTTGTATCCACCCGAGCAGTCGGAAAAGGCCCCACAATATCCAAGCCCCAAACCGCGAACGGCCAGGACAATGGAATCGTTTGGAGGGCTTGAGCGGGGAGGTGCGTTTGCTTGGCGTGGAACCGGCATGCCTTGCATTGTTGCACCAGCCCGGTGGCGTCCTCGAGGGCCGTCGGCCGCAGTAGCCTTGCCGAAAAGCTTTCCCGACCAGCGTGCGGGGAGCGTGGTGGCTCCCACACTCACCCTCGTGGATCTTAACGAGTATGTCGTTGCCTTCTTCCGTTGTTACACACTTCGCCAGAATGCCGCTCGCCCCGCGCTTGTGCAAGTTGCCATCGACGATGGCGTATCGCTTGGCTTGGCGGGCGAGGCGTTCCGCGTCCGTGTCGTCTTCCGAAGGATGTCATCACGCAGTACCCGATGATGTCGAGCATCCAGCAGTGTCCCGCGGCTCGGTGGCAAGCGCTTCTTCGCTATTCTCGCGTGTGCCGCAGATCCCGCGGGTGCGCTTGTGCTTTGTTGTCGCCGTCCGGAGCTCGGCCGGCGTCGGAGGCCGAAGGGGATGTCGGGATCTCCATGAACGTCCCGGTGGGACCGAAGCTCGAGTAGAGGCCACCCGGGACGCTTCGTCGGCAATGTGGTTGTCGCCCCGGGTACATGAATCACCTCGAGGCCGTCAAATTTCTTCTCGCATCCGCCCGACCGCCGCGAGGTATGCGGCCATTTGCGGGTCGTTGCACCGGTACTCCTTGGAGACTTGGTTGACGACGAGTTGCGAGTCCCCCTTGGCCAAGAGGCGCCCGACGCCTAGATCGGCAGCGATTCGCAACCCCGCCAAGAGTGCCTCGTACTCCGCCATGTTGTTCGTGCATCGGAAGTGCAGCCGGACTACGTAGCGTAACTCGTCACCGGCCGGTGATAACAGGAGCACCCCCGCCCTCGCGCCATTGAGTGTGAGGGAGCCGTCGAAGAACATTGTCCAGGTGGTCGCCGGGTGCGTCATGCCGCTGCACCCGGTGCTCAATTCGTCGCGCTCGACCTCGTGGGTGGGTGTCCACTCAGCCACGAACTTGGCTAGAGCCCGGCTCTTGATGATGTCCGTGCCGAGGAAGGTCAAGTCGAACTCTCCCAGCCTCCACGGCCCACTTTGCCACCCGTCCGGCTGCTTCCCCGTTGCGGAGAATGGTCTCCGCCGGCGCCGTCGTCACCACCCGGATGGGATGGCCTTGGAAGTAGTGTCGCAGCTTTCGGGATGCGATAAGCACCGCGTAGAGCATCTTCTCGGTACCGCGGGTACCGGTCTTTGCGTCCCGTAGGACTTCGCGGATGAAGTATACCGGCCGTTGGATGAGCCGCGTGCGGGGTTCCGGCTCGGCGGAGCAGATCCCGCTTCGTCCTCGTTCGTCGTGGTTGCCGGGCCGGAGCCCCGGTGGGGCGGGCACGCCGCCCCTTCTCGCCGGATTGGCCACGGCTTCCGCTTCGGTTGTCCCGTCGACGCTGGTCGGAGCCGAGCCCCCGAGCGAAGTGGGAATGCCGTGGCGCCGATGCCGGAGGTAGTCGGGGCGGATCCCACTCCACCTATGTCCCGGAGCGTGGTCGGAGCGGAGCCCCGGTGGGGTGGGATCGACGCGCCCGTTGCAGCCTTCTCCGTCTCGAGGCCTCGGCTTCACCCAAACACCGCGACGAGGTCGGAGCCGGAGCCCCCGGTGAAGCCTCGAGAGCCACGACGCCCGTGGGAGCTGACGCGCCGGCCGCGTCGCGCCGTTCACCGAGTGGTCCACCCGGAGAGGCCGGGTGGCCGTGTCGCAAGCCGTGCCGTGAGTGGAGGCCGCAGCCCCCGAGTGGTCCGGGAATCGCGAGCCGACCGGAGCCGGAGCCCCCGAGCCCGTCGGGGCCGCCGCCTCCGCGCCATCGAGGCGCCGACGCTTGCCGGTTCGCCGTGAGTCGTGAGGCGCTTGTTCCGTGCGCTCGACCACCAGCGGCCGCACCGACCACCCGCGGGTTGGCTGCCATGTACAGGAGCAGCGGCTCACCCGACTCCGGGCGACCGTAACGGGCGCCGAGGACAGTAGCGCTTGAGATCCCGCAGGCTTCATCGGCCTCCCGCGTCCACTCGAACTTGTCCGTCCTCTTCATTAACTTGAACAAGGGAAGAGCACGCTCACCCATGCGCGAAATGAATCGGCCAAGGGCCGCCATGCTCCCAGCCCAAGCGCCGTACATCCTTGAGTCGCCTTGGGGGCGGATTAGCTCGATGGCCCGGATCTTCTCCGGTTTGCTTCGATCCCACGGTGCGAGACCAAGAAGCCGAGTAGCTTCCCCGCGGGTACGCCGAAGACGCACTTCTCCGGATTGAGCTTCACGCGGTTGCGGCGCAAGTTGGAGAAGGTCTCCTCTAAGTCGAACAGAGGGATGGCGCCTTGCGGCTCTTAACGACTAGGTCGTCGACATACGCCTCCACATTCCTCCCGATCTCGCGACTCTAGGGTGAGGCGCATGGCTCGTTGGAACGTAGGGCCCGCATTTTTCGGACCAAAAGGCATGCTCACGTAGCAAAGCTCCTCGCGGGAGTCATAAAAGCAGCCTTCTCCTCGTCCTCCTTAGCCATACAAATTTGATGGTACCCGGAGTACGCATCCAACATACAAAGCAGGTCGCAGCCTCGCGGTGGAGTCTACTACGTAGTCTATCCGGGCAGCGGGAACGGGTCCTTCGGCACGCCTTGTTCGGATCCGTGTAGTCCACGCACATCCGCATCTTGCCGTTGTTCTTGGGCACGACCACGGGGTTGGCCAGCCATGTGGGATGCGTGACCTCCCCGATGAATCCGGCTTCCGGGAGCCTCTTGACTTCAGCTCCGATGAATTCTTCGCGCCGGGGGCTTGGAGCCTCGTCCGTTGCTTCACGGGTCTCGCGGTGGGATCGACCTTGAGTTGGTGCTCAATCACCTTCCTTGGTATGCCCGCATGTCCGAAGGATGCCAGGCAAACACATCGCTGTTCGCTCGGAGGAAGGCGATGAGCGCGAGTTCCTATTTCGGGTCGAGGTCGCCACCGATGGTGGTGGTCTTGTCCTCCGAGCCCCCGAGTGCAATCTTCTTGGTGGAGACCTCCACGGGTGCCGAGAGCTTCGGACGCTTGGAGCCGGATTGTGCAGCAGAGCTTCTCCGGGGTGCCACGCGCCCTCTTCCCGCCGGTGCCCTCCTCGGCCGCCATCTCGGCCGCCAAGATGTCCTCGAGGCAAGCCATTGCCTTGACAAGCATCCGCCCTCTCCACGATGACACCCTTGGGACCCGGCATCTTCGGCCGTGAGAAACGCGTGGTGCGGGAGAGCCATGAACCGGTTTATGCCGGGTCTCCCAATGATGGCGTTGTAGGGGAGGCCGATGTCGCCGACGTCGAAGAGGAGCTTCTCCGTGCGAAGTTGCTCCCGGTGCCAAAGGTAACCGGAGCTCAATCCCGCCCAATGGGCGGGAGCTACCCGGGAGCACACCGCAGAAAGGGCGCGAGGGCCGCAGCTCGGCGCGCGCCCACCGCAGAGAGTCGTAGACCTTCGGGGTGATGAGGTTGAGGCTCGCGCCTCCGTCGATGAGGGTGCGCCCCACCTTCTTGTTGCGTATGGTGGGCGACACGACCGTAGGGATCTTGCCCTTGGTGTTGTCCGGCCCACCATGTCGCTCTTGTCGAAGGTGATAGGGACGTCCGCCCACTTCAGCAGAGGAGCCGAGGTCTTGCCCTCGGTGATCGCGAGCACTTCCCGGCGGAAACGCTTGGCCTCGCCCTTGGATGCGAAGCCGGAAGAGCCTCCGATGATGACGGCGATGGAGTCGTCCGCGCTCCGGTACGCCTCGACTTCTTCCTTCTCCCTCTCCTTCTCCTTCTCGGCCTTCTCGGCCGCCCGCCGCTCGTCGCGCCGCTTAATGCTCGCTTGGATGTAGCGCCACCGCGACCGGTCGTGGTCGTTGGTGCGGTGGAAGTAGCACGCGAACGTCCCCGAGACTTGGCCGGTGACTTGCCGCACCCGCGGGGGCGGCCGTCGCGCTCCCCGGGGGACGGGCCTCCGGCCGCGGCTATCTCTTCCGCCCTCGCGCTTGCGCGCAAGGTTCTTCTTCTCGGTTCTTGGAGAGGGTGCCCTCGGGCCCGGGAGAGGTGGTACCCGGTTGGCCTTCGCAGCGGTTCGTGCCACGCTTGGGCTTCCCGGCGGCGGGCGCACTTGTCGGCCACCTGGAAGAGGTCCGGGACCGTCTCCGCCGGTGCACACCCAGCTCACCCAGGATGTCCTTGTCTCGAACGCCGTGGCGTAAGGCGGAGAGTACCCGGGAGGGGTCGATGCGCGGGATGGTGTTGCGGACTTGACCGAAGCGCTGCATGAACGCTCGCAGCCGTCTCGCCCGCTTCGGACGATGTGGTCTAGGTCGATCCGCTCCCCGGACGCTTCACCGTCCCCTCGGAAGTTGGCCATGAACTCCCGGCACAAGCTCTTCCAGAGCCGATGGACTCCGGCGCCGTGTTCATGAACCATGACCGGACCGAGTCCTTGAGGGCCAGGTGGAAGTAGTTGGCCATGATGTCCTCCGAGCCGCCGGCGGCTTTGACGGCGGTGGAGTAGATCCGTAGGAACTCGTCGGGGGAGCAGGTGCCGCCGCACCTCTCTCGGGAGGTCCGGCGAAACTTGCCGGGCCACGTGACCCCACGCAGGCGCTTCGAGAGGGCCGCGCATCCCCCGAGGAACGAGGGGTCGAGCTCCTTTCTCTTATGCTTCGGGTGGTGCTCGGGGACGACTCCACGTCCGGCCGTCGTCGTTGTGGGCGGAGGTGCGCTCACGCTCGCGTCCCCGCCGCGCGAGCGCTCGATGCCGACGCGTGCGTCTTCCCTCGCGGCGGCGTCCGTTGAGGTCGTTGCGCAGGTCGCGGCGCCCTCGTACCCGCGGGGAGTGGACGGAGAGCGAAGCCGCCGGCGGCGCGCATCCCCGGTGTGGTTGGCGCAGCGGTTGTTGTTGTTGGTCGGCGGCCGCGGCGGTTGGCGGGACGGACCCGCCTAGCGCCCGGCTCCGCGCCGTGTCTAGGAGCTTACCTACTCCGGTGAGCCACTCCTTCGCCTCGCTCTCCCCGCCCCCGCCGCTCCCGCCGGCGGGTTGTTGAGCATGGTCTTCACGGCGGTCAAGGGGTCGTCCCCTTCTTCCTCCCCGAAAGAGGCGACGCGCCGTGGCGCGCTCGGACGCAGGCGGCGTGACGGCTCGAGCGCCACGGTCGGCGCCGTGCCGGTCCTCTCGCAGCATGCTCGGCCGCCGAGGCGCCGGACGGTCGCCGTGCGCGGAGCGGCCCGCGCGACGACGGTTGCGGCGACGACGCCCGTGGACGCCTTGCTAGAGACGTTGTCCGCCGTCCGGGCGTGTCCGTGGATCTCTCGCATGGTCGTGTGGAAATTCCGCAGCCGCAAAGCGAAATCTACGACACCTTCCCCTACCCGGCGCGCCAAATGCTCGGTGTGTGAGTACACCTCCAAATGGGGGCTCGTCAAGGCTCCCTTCGGATAGGATCGGGAAGGTCGGATTTACTTCGTCTAGCACGGAAGATGAACAAACAAAGAACGCAGAAGGTTTACCTGTGTTCGGGCCGCAAGAAATGTGTAATACCCTACGTCCCGCTTGTGTGTATTGCTTGTTGTCTCCCTTTACAATGGGGGCACTCTCCCCTTTTATAGAGTGGGGAGAGGGGCACCGTATAAGTACCCGGAGGGGTACCCGAACACCCGGGGGTCCGGTCCTTCCTTGGGATATTTCGACGAGATCCCGACAAAATCGTTATAATCTCTTTGCTGGATTGGGACTCCAAGCATCTTCCCTCCGATTGGTCCCGAGTCCCCCGGCACCGTAGCGGCGTGGCTTCCCGAGACGCGGCGCATAGGGAAGGCGCGCGCACGTCCCGTCGGGTTGCGACCGTCGCCGCAGGCACTTGAGTGCCGCATTAACTCCGGTGGTTGGGGCGCCGGAGGAAGCTACCAGGAAGCTTCCTACCCTCGACGCTCCCACTCCTCCGGCTTTCGCGGCTTCGTGGGCTTCGTGGACTTCGTGGGCTTCGTGTGCTTCCTCGTCCTACGGCCGTCGTCTTCGTCCGTGGGCCGAAAGCGGCCCACGCGCGGTTAGGGGGACCCCCAATCCCCCTACACCGATAATAGTACTTACTTAAGTCACGCTATTTTCTAACTCATGTCATATCGGGTAACGACGATGACATGCTTACACTATTCCTCAACCGAGAGGAAAAATAAATACTTAGACATGCATTATGAACCGAGAAGTATATAGATGTCTACCTCAAGGCATAGCGGTGTTAAGATGAGTAAAAGTAATCAAGCAAAACACGGAATTTTAGTTGACGAGAACGGTAGAATCGATAGTGGCAGCTCTGAATCCACAACAGTTGAAGTATGATTATCCTTCACGATTATGTTCGGACATTAATATAGTATATGAATGGTAATTACAAGTGAAGGTAATGAAAAAAATAATCTCATTTTCAAAATGACTTTTCGGTTTGAGATTTATGTGATGAGGTGAAAAAAAAAACTATCGAAGCAAATCCTTGCAGTTAAGAACGGCTAAGGTATCCATCCAAAAAAAGAACGCAAAGGATATATTTGTTTATGTTTTAATTGCTAGATAATATGTATGTTTCCGTTTCCGTTGTTTCGTGGACGTTTCTCACGAAAAAATGGCACCAATGATGGAGGAAAACTTGTGTGGGAAGCAACATTGTTATAAGCCGCACGGTTGAGCGAGGGTGCTGCCTTGCTGGACGTATCATATTTGAGGGTAAAAAAAGAGCTTGATTTCTTTTCATTTTGATACACTTTTATGCAACTCTCTCCATATATATAGACAAGTCGCATTCACAATTAATTTTAAAGTTCAATAGTATCTACTAAATATCATGATCGGCATTTATTATTTCAGGACCCTGCATCCTTATGAAAGCGAAGACCCAAATACCAAATCGCCGAGTCAGGATGCAGGGAAAACTATAGATTTGTTTACTGGTGAGAGATGCCTTTGTGCTTGACCAACACTGCAAGTCAGTGTAAAAATACTAGTACGTCTTCTCGCTGGCCTACTGCGCGATTTGTTTTCTTGCTCGTGTTGTCTTCATCAGGCCTGGAAAGTCAATCTCATTTGTTTTCTGCACATGCAAGCAGTGCATCTTAATGACGAAATGCCTCCTGTCGAAATCTGCGTATGCGTTGAAACCGATCATGTGTCTGCTTCATAAAGATTTCGGAGTTACTAGGACGCAGCAAGGACATTCTATACAGGAAAAAACTGCATTTTTATGCCTAAACCATACCGGAGGAAACGTGACATTCTCGAGAAGAATATTCTTAAGCTGAAGGCGCGTAGCCTCCGCTTCCTCTCAGTATTTTGGTGTGCGTGGAATCACATGAGGGCGACACGCGTTTTTTATGTGACGTGCACGCGCAGCGATCGGCCACGTCGCTGGCGAGTTGGGTCGCTCCTGTGGTTCAACGGTTCGTGCCTGCTTCTGTTTGTGAATCTGGTGCGAGTCGGGCCTCTATGCCTGCCTTTTTTGGCCATCTGGTCCGTCTAAGGTAGCCCGTTCACAGCCGTTTTTTGGAGGCCTTATTATTATCTGGACCTTAACAAATCTGGCCCGTTGCATTACTGATTTGGTTACTGGCCTGTCTTTGCAAATCCAATTTGGCCTGCTAATACCGTCCAACAGATCGGAATTGGTTCGCTTACACGTGTTGGTGTGGGCTGCCGCTGTCGTCGCGGACCTGGGTTCCATCTGCTTCACTCTGTCCTACGCATTTGGCGCTATGACGACGCCTCACTTCTGGAGGGCCTCAATCTGCTGCTTCCAAGGTCTGTAGAGGCCGACGAGCCTGCCTGCTGCTTCCAAAGTCTGTGGGATTCTTCTTCTTGCTGCTTTCAAGGATTCGTTGGTTTCACCATCACGTTGTTCCTTCTCATACACACAAATCATTAAAATCCAACTAAACATCTCATACGCACTTCCTTCGTGGGCGCGGCGGAGCGTGTCAGCCTTCCTAGTAATATACATACGGTGTTCTTTCAACAGAACATTGACCTTTGGCTAATGACAGAATTGTTTTTCCACATTCAGGCTAAAGCTGACACTGACAGTACGTGTGGTAAGCTAATGAACAGTTCAAATCAAATTGGCAGACATATCTAATTCCCGCTGCGTTCTTCAAAACCAGGAGATAGTTGAAAAATATTTGAAGTACTATTTTCCTTTCAAAATATTTGTGATTACTAGCCTTGTAAATTTTCTCAAAATAATTGTGATTCTCACATTTCAATGCATTATTCTCACTTCCCTATGCATCTCTATCTCTATACCTTTATGCAACTTCCCTATGCATCTTCCACAATCCACCAATTTTCCTCCAAATTTTCTCCCCCTCCCAACAAATCGATAAAATCCTCCTAGAGATGTGTGCAATCTCCATCACCTTCTATTTCAGTTCTACAAAAACAACCTCCACCTCCTGACCCACCACCAATATTCCTTGTTCAGGTAACATGACCCTCTAATTCACAAACTCAGCCAGATATTAGCCAAACAATTCCAGCAGGCAGCACAAGCGAATTTGTGGCAAGCCTCATACGACATTCACTGCTGTCGTGAGCCATGAGTTTACTCTCATGGAATTGTCAATGTGCATGAAGGAGCCTCAATGGCTCTACCTCCAATCACTTAGCCCGACTCATTAGTTCCACACATGCCCAGGTAATCTTTGTTTCTGAAACAAGATCAACAAGCATCTCTAGAACTCATATTATTAATCGCTTCTCTATGCACGATGCTCATGTTGTGCCAGCAGCAGGCCAATCTGGGGTCTCTAGTTAATGTGGAAAGATGAAGTAGAAATAGACGTCCTCCACTCTAATAGGTCTCTTATTTTGGCTAGATGCACTTTTTTTTAGAAGTGCCACCATGGCACGATCTTCAGGAGACCAGGTGCGGGACAGGGGCTTGAACCCCCGCCGGCACGGATGGACCCATGCATCTTGGCCACTAGGCTACCTGCCCATTCGCTTCATCGAACTTTTAACCTTATTTGTATGTATGGGGATCTGCATCATCTTAGGACTCATGAGATTTGGGATAAGGTTGCTATATTTGTTTTGACTAATCCCGATATACCAAGCTTTGATATGGTGACTTAAATGGCATTATGAGTGCTAATGAAAAATGTGGCCCTCACCTAGCCACATTTTTGTGCTTATGTTAAAAATGTGGCTTCATTCATCTTGGTTTTGATGGCCCAGCTTACCCCTGGACCAACAAACGTTTTTCTACCCATCCAACCTATCCAGCGTCTTGATCGCTGCTTAGCTAGCATGGAGTGGTGCAATATTTTCCCCAATGCTGCAGTTCATCATTTACCTATGTTTTATAGTGATCATACCCCGGTTTTGGTCATTCTTCAACCCAATGTCGTCTCAAAACCCAAGTGACCTTTTAGGTTTGAAAATTGGTGGCTTCAGGAAAAGGTTTATGAGAAGATAGTGGTTGATAGTTGGGCAACCAATAACAGCAAACCCTTCCATATCAAAACCAAGTTGCTAGCTCGTGATCTTATATCCTCGCAGAAAAACAAAACATCCTTTAAAAAGCAACTAGACCAAATAGATCAACAACTCCTCAAGCTCCAAAGCAAATTACCACAACCCAAACTCCAAACACAATATGATGCCCCCTTCAAAACCACCTCGACCTAACTTCTAAGCTTGCTACTTTCCACGGACAAAGAGCAAAAAAACAATGGGCACAAGAGGGTGGTAAAAACACCACATTTTTTCATCAGGCTATTACGAAGAGAAGTATGTGGCAGTTAATTTCTAGAATTTAACTATGTTGTGCTTTTAGTAGTAGGCGAGACTCCATCAACAATGAGGCGCTAGTGGTGACTTCCGTCAATCTTGAGGATTTTGTTGGTTCAGTCTTCGGGGATGCTCGGGTTTGCGTTTGTGCATATTCATAAAGGTGAATACACACGTATTTTGTGAGTGTCTTAGGTTAGTTGTACTGCGTAATCTCAAAAAACAATTCTTTGTGTTACAGAATGGCACCTGCCTGGGAGTACAAGGTCGGGCGGCCGCCTCCACTGGTTTAAACTTTAGAGCTATCATGTAAAAGAAAATCTTACTATTTAGAGGTATTAAATAAAGTCTAATCACAAAACTAATTGTAGAACCCCTGAGCGAATTCACGAGACGAATCTCATGAGAGTAATTAATCCGCGATTAGTAGATGATTACTGTAGCATCACTTTAGCAAGTATAGATTAAATATACTCATTCGATTTATCTAAAAAATCAGCACCATATGTCAAAAACGATTTGTCATTAGACTAATCAAAATATTCCTAAATAGTAATATTGTCTTTGATGTGACATTGCAAAAAATAAAGAAGGCAGGAAATAAACAGTGTGATACAGTTTCCTGGTCCTCGCATATCATCGAGAGGTCGAAGGAAGGACTATATATATTATTCTTGGGAAATTAGAAATAATCAAATGCAACTGCACAAGAAAAAGAAAATAATAAAATAATGATGTGAATCACATTTAGGCTCGAGAAGAACACGTGTACATACGGAGATCTGGAGCAAGAAGGAAACAATGGTATCTTCATTTAACGCATGAAGTCCAGACAGAGGGTTGAGAGCCCGACACACATGGCAAGCGTTGATCGAGTTAATTAGACGGCCGATGAGGAAAGGAAACGCAAGTGCCATGAAGGTGCTTCTTTTCTCGCAGGCAAGCAGCTGAGACGACCGTGGGAAGGTTGCTTGCTCGGCAGTTGATACTCAGGGCAGATGATTTGGAAGCCCGTCCTCGATCATGGTGGGGCGCGCGACGACTTGTCGTTGAATTCAGCCCACGGGCCCATTGCCGTTCATGGCAAGGCCGGGAGTTCGCTGCCGAGTGTCGCTGAGGCCGAGCCGAGT